>CM070035.1:64723118-64737391 GCA_036250615.1 Ptychadena robeensis | reverse complement strand
AAAATTCGCGGCATGCCGCGAATACGAATGTTGCCTATGCCGCTCATCACTATTAAGGATTAGAGATGGTTGCTGGAGATGTAGAGAAGGGTTGGGGGTATACTACAAAAAAAGTATTACTCTAAATAGTTTTTGCATAAATGAAGTTCAAAGTCAAGCCAAGTCAAAATTTCAAACTACATATGCTAGAGCAAAACTTTCAAATTCAAATATTCCCACAACCCTTAATTACATCTCCAGCAATTTTGGTGATGATACCATTTTCAGAGGCTTTGCAATCAGCTCACAAAGTCAACTTGTCGAAAAATTTGGCCATCTCTATTAAGAATGAGCATTGTAGCCTCCCTTAACCAGCACCATTCTCAATCTGTGGAAAGGGTAGGGCTTTGATGGACTAATCGATTTATAGTACTCACTGTCAAGTTACATTCTTTAAGATTTTAATGAAGCTGAAGCAACATTTTGTTTCATTTTTGAACAAATGTTTTACCCGTATGAATAAAGGAAGTTTAGAAATCCCAGACCAAAACGCGGGATCAGCAGATAAAAAAACATTTATGTTATGGGAAAGGTATTACAGATGGAATAATACATGTAAGTTATTGTACAAATATTGGTCTAGTTTTGTTGGTAATTGTGTTCAAAATGTGTAGATTTCTCCTAACCTCCAGTCTAAAGGTACCTGTACACTGGTCAATTTTGCATTCGATTGCCAAATGAACATAGGCTCATGGCGATCAATAGTTTGGGAATCAAACGTAGTTCACCTTGAGCGCTCAATTCCGCGTGAATGAAATGTCAATAGACAAGGGATCTGACATGTTGCTAAATCCCTGTTCAACCACTATCACCCTTGATCCCCATCCAAATTATTGGTCAGGGATCGAGCACCCAAACCTGTGTGCATTGATTCACATAACGATCGTTAAACAATCGTAAGCATGTTTTGATTGATTAGGAATCGATGAGTGTATGACTAGCTTTAAAGGTCGCCATACACGGGTCCGATTCCCAACCGATTCCACCGATTCACCGGACGCGCGCACGCCGATCGATCGGCTAAGAATTGAGTGCAGCCCACCTTGCCCGATCGACCCTGCCCGATCAACATGGCCCCCTGAATCGGATCTGCCAGAGAACGATCGGATGGGTGATCGATCGTCCATGGAATCGGCACATGTATGGCTAGCTTAAAGGATGTCAAAGCAGTGGAAGTAATGTGAAGTGTCCACAAGTGATGGGGAAGGTTAGAAAAGATGGCTTGTTTATATTTATATTTATACCAAAAGAAAACATTTTTCAGGAATATCACTCAACTGGTAAATATGAGGAAATTACATTCATATGATACTTAGTATAACATGAATTACTGTATGTATTGTGTCTGTTATGCACAGCTAAATGTCACCTGCTACGTACCTGTCCCTAGTAAATGTATCATTTATGCTAAACATCACTTTGATGTCAACAGAAATGACTAAAAATTACTAACGGAAAATAACTACTTCAGCTGGGTAATTAGCTAGTTGAAGTCAGTAAGGTAAAAATTGGATGAGACAAGTGTTATACATAGAGATTAGGGGAGGAGGGCATACTGACCTTTCTTAAGTCTACAAAGATGAAAACTGCCCAAGAGAATGTATACATTATGGTCATAATTTTGTTTGTAAAATTATAATTCAAGTTTAGCTTCAAAGACATAATAGTCAGATATAATAATAATTACAGAGACTTTGAGCTATTATACACTGAGGGATCTAGAGCCATTGAGAAGACGCTCTCATGACTGGGCTCCAATATTATAGTGCTATTATAGTTTCAAGTTTTGGTCATTATGGCTTTAGTCATTGCTACAAATGGTATTCCATAAGGCTTAGGGCTTGTTTCAACTAATGCGTCTGCCGGCCGCAAGATTGCTGCCACTAAGATTCGCCCCCGCTAAGAACCACATCTTATGCGGTTGTTAGCTGGGGCCATTCACCTCTATGGCCGCGGTCAGTGCTGGGCAGCCGTGGAATAGTGCAGACTGCGGTCAAAAACTCGGTCGACCGAGTTTTTAGGCAGCAGCTGCCCCCTGACCGCTGCAGGGGACTAGACCATTAAACTACATTAGCGCAGTTTGTCCGCCCTGTAGTCAACCGCGGGCTTCCGCTGTAGTGGAAACAAGCCCTTAGGCTCCACTGTTCGTAGTGCACAAGCCGCCCATCGAGTAGTTCTATTTGGCAAGCAGCAAAGACGAGAATTTATGAATAGATTGGATTCTTTAGAAAACCCTATCTTATCTTAGAACGTCTTATTAAATGTATTACTGCTCTAGTATTGCTCAGAATTACTGTACAATAATGGGTAGATAATGGTATGAACATAAAGGTTAGGGTTATCTATCACATTTGTAACTTTTGTCTATAAGCAAGATATCTAATTCTTGGCTTACAATGAGCATAATCTCACTTTTGCAACACTTGATTACACACTTAAAGGTTATTAAACCCTAAATAACTATCCCAACAATACTTAATAGATAAAGGTATCACTTTTACATAAACAGTGTTGCCCCCTTTTATTGTATTTAGTCAGTGGCTACATATGGGGCTCCATAGAGTCCTAACGGCTAAGGTAACCATTGCAACACTGAAAATTATATTTAGACTGCTTTTTAACAAAAGCAAATGCAGTAAGTGAAAAACACACAATGTTTTGGCAATGTAAGTGCACTTTTTAGCAGATTTTAAAAATGACTGTGTGTAACTACAGCACTATAACGGCAAGTGAGCTTCAGGTTTATAACTACATTTTAAATGACTGCAGTTTTGAGTCCATGTTGGGGGCAAATATTGAATCTGACCCATTTTGTAAACTTAGGCTGGGAATCAGTTAGTAACTACAAGCCAAAAAAGACTCCTACCTACCTCAACAGAAGCAAGCCATTGACTTTATGTTATTTACTTTAAAAATTTGTCACAAATATGTACATGCTAAATCCGAATGGGTGTGAATCCATGCAGGGTAGCCTTTTAAATCATTTGGATGAACTTACAAAGAAAACAAAGTCAGGTTTCAGCCTGTCTGGAAGTTAAATGCTTTTTCTTTTTCAAGTTAGGACTTAGCAGAGAATTTCAGACAGGAAGACTTTCAAAGATGTTATTTCATGGTCATCAAATCTGGGATCAGTAGAAGCATAACAAGAGCAGTTTGTTAAAAAATAATAGCATGGAAGCCAAACATAATAAAGTGATAATCGCAAATATAATTGAATCAGCAAATGTTGTCATGAAACATGACAACACTAATTGCACCTCCAATTAACCCTTTACCCACATTGAAAATTAATATGAGTTTTTATCATAAAGAAAATGAAACATTTTATTATCTGACAGGTTTTCTTAGGAATAGGTTTTCACATGATTTTCAAGTAATTTCTTCTTTGTCATACTGAATTTGCATTATGAGCTAGGTTTGACATTAATTATTACTATGCTGCGTTGTTTCATGTTCATTATACAAATGGAAAATAGACCAGGATATAAGATCTATATCAAATAAAACATGAATTGCAAATGAGCATTTATGTATCATTGAATATCATATGTTCAAGCACTAGGGACAACTTTCAAGGCCTTGTGCATCTGTTTACTTGTTAAACACACACAGAAAGCTAATAGGAATATTTCATAGAAAAGACTGGTGAGCATGACGCAGTTCAGTAATAAAAGCAGAATTTTCATGGAGTATATTTTTCAGTATATAAAAATTAACTAAATATTTTATATATATATATATATATATATATAAATTGTGTAATCATCTGAATAGTTACAATACAAAAGCTACATGTGTTGCCTTTTCCTTATTCCACCTCCCTGTAGCTTTTTGAACCTAAGAGTTATTTAAATGTACGGTATATGTTCTTGAGTTATAAATGAATACATTAGTTGGCTTACCCTAATAAGGGTGTCTATGATATGCTTAAATCTGTGCTCTATCCATATTTAAAGCTTTAGTGTCTACGGTACAGTAACAATATTTAAATAAATTATATAGTACATTTTTTCAGGCTGTGATTGTTGTTGGCCACTGATGGTTGACCTTGTCTTGTTAGAATTTTTCACCTAATATTTAAAATCAATTTACAAATGAAAATATAATTTTTTTAAATATTATCTTATCTCTTTTCTAGGCACTATGCAGGCAACTCGTGCATTGATGATCTGTGGAATTCTTATGGGCTTCTTTGCAGCTTGCATTGCTTTAGTGGGGATGAAATGCTTAACTTGCCTTCAAGATGATGAGGTGAAGAAAGCCAAAGTTGGAATCGTTGGTGGAATTCTCTTTATTATTGCTGGTAAGTTAACTTGTATTTGGAATCACGTAGAGATGGATGAATGTTCACCAAAGTCAGGATAATTACACATGCAGACTATTTAACAATAATAGAGCGGGACACTTACATCCTGACTATTCATGTACTTTCTATCATAAGTTTCTGATGAAGTGGAACGACTAAGCATAACACTGCCATTTTTGTTGGCTTCTTTAATCCTAAATTAGATACTTGCATGATCAGGTAAATACTTGATATTACTATAACTTTTATTACTTCATTAAACTACTCAATATTGATGTGATTTCAAAAGAAACCTGGTCATACAGTGCTTAGAAATCCCCCAATACCACATTTGTTCTTTTCAATGCAGTACAAAGCTTAGAAGCTTTTTATAACCCATTGGTCTCCTATCCACCCTACTGTATTTGATGGACAGAAAACAAGCATCTCCGATCATTGTTCGGTTAATATGTTAGACAATTAAAGATTAAAAGTGATAGAGTTCATAATAGTTTTTCATTACACACAGGTCTCATTCAAACCAAATATATGGTTTGAAAGGATGTTTGCATGTGAAAATGTACTTGCTAGACATACAATAAGCCCCAAATAGCATTATTAACAGGACTGAGGTACCGATCAAGAGGTGGTACAACTTTATTTTTATAGACATTATTAGATTGTGCTTGACCAAACATTCCCATTGCAGTGATATAAAATGTACATAAGTGAGAGTGTATGCTCATGGCAAATATTTTAAAATAACTTTGGTGTATGATTACACTCTTTTGTTCATGCCAGACATCGTGACCATGTTCTGTGCCTGAAGTCATGATAGAATAAATGATCTGAGTTGGTTGGCTGCTTTTTGTATACAGTATATTAATGATTTATGGTTTTTTTCTTTATAGGGCTATGTGTTCTTATTGCAACAGCCTGGTATGGAAACCAGATTGCCAGGGATTTCTACAATGCATTTACCCCAACCAACGCCAAGTAAGTATAGCAAATTTCATAGGCTTTCTTTAGGTTTGGTAACCCTATAACCATAGCCAAAAAAATAATAGTTTTGTAAGTTTCAGGAGTTATAATAAATTCTTCAATATATTAATAATGAGTAAAAAATATATTTTGAGAAAATATATTTGAAAAGATTCTGTTGGAAGATCTTTTTTTAGCTCCAAACTTGTTCTGGGCCTTCCCATATGGCATTAAGGAAATAACTACAGCTGTTGTCCTACATGTCCATTTAGAACCGGGGCTGATTACCCTCCTTAAATAGAGTATTCCAGGGGGGTTGTGTATTTACACAGATACATAGCAAGTTGAAGTATTTCATGTGTTTTGGATCACTAAAGAATGTTTTTGAAATAATAATAATTGTTTTCTGCTTACCTACAGATATGAATTCGGTCCAGCTTTATTTATTGGTTGGGCCGGTGCTGCAATGGCCATCTTAGGAGGGGCCTTGCTGTGCTGCTCTTGTCCTAGAAGGGAAACCTCATACCCACCACCAAGAACCTACAACAAAAATGCACCTTCAGCACCTGGAAAAGACTACGTGTAATACATATGCTCAGTACATCTCTAGGACTTGACAATTTTCTGTACCTATGCCATTTTGAAAATAATCCACAAATTACTTACTTTTTACTGAATGTTTAAACTGATCAGTGTATATTCATAGAGATGCAAGATAGTTAAAGAGATGCAAGACTGAACACTACTCAGTTTCATCTGTTATTAATTGTTTAGAAAACACACTGCATCATACATATTTTATATAATGTATAGACATTGAAAGGTCCCTTGGTCATGCATTTGTACAAAGATGTTAAAATACATTTCTATGGTTATGGTATTTACAGTACCAGGCAGTAATTGCCATACTAATGCACAAGTTTATAAGTATTATGGACACTTCACATACTGGAATCATAAAGGGAAGGTTGTATATTAAGTAATTAATGAGTTCATAGTACATTAAAGACAGATATGTTCCTATTTATCGCTAACTCAAATATTGTGTAAATTGCCAGCATATTATATTCCCAAACTGGAGCTAGTGAGCCGCACTCACAATTGTCTAAGTGGTCTGAATCAATGAATAGTCTTGTTTTCAGAAACTGGAAATATAATGTAAAAAATTTTTGAAGCATGCCTCAGTCAATACTGTGTAATTACTAAGGAAAACTATTTCTGGATAAACTAAACTGGATAAAATATGACCTATTAGTTCAAAGGCTGTACAATCCTACTGTAGATCTCATATACATGATTATTTTTTCTTTACATACCATGAAATAATAACAGGTAATCTCTCTCTACCAGTAACTTTGCTGGGTAAATCTAGGGCATGCATAACAGAAAAGTTATAAAGTCTGTTTAATATTATGATTGACGGTTGGTATTTAAAAGTTCCATAAGGCAATAATCAAGACAATGATAATGACAAGAATATGTTACGTAGCATTTAACATTGGCTGGTAAACCATATTTACTATATTTTACTGAAACAACCCACTCATCAGCCAAAAAAAGAAAAAAATAATAGAAGGCCTCCCTGTAATGTGAGACTTTTAGTACTTTTCGCCATGCTACCCCTGCCACTGATCTTTTTTGTCAAGAGCCATTTAATCAGACACAAGTTTGGATGTTTTTAATGCCAGATCCTCCACTACCTGCTGTGATTCCATCTGCCATCATTGATGTAAGGTCTGGCAAGTAAAACTCCATCCTTAATGGAGTCACCAGACAGCCAACATACCCGAACATGGGTTCTTGATTAGTTATCTTCTATGGGATACTGTAAATGCTTTTTGCACAATATAAATAATTTACATTTAATGTTTCTTATAATGGCTCCTACAACTCCTCAAGATGAATGCTGCAAAGCCATATACCCTGTCTCATCAAAGAATAATGTCAACCATATCACTGCCGTTAAGACATTTATTGTAATGTCAAATATCTAAATACACTGCATTTGGTTTTCTTTATTAAAATGTATATTTAGGAGTAATAGAATTTAGAACTTAACACATGCTTAGTATAAACTTGGTATTTTCATTCCATTTAAAAGTATCAAGATATTATATTTTGAACTGTGGTTTTAACTATAACTCCACTTTTGTGACAAATGCAATACTATAAAGCAGGGCAGCAAATTAGAGTTATTGCCAATTTCTGACGCCTATAATGGCTTTACAAGTATCCAATGTGTCTGTGCAGAAACATGCAAATGTTATCTAATGCCATTGGAGCTATTTTTACAGCTGTCATGAGTTGAAAATGGACTGATTATTAGGAAATATAGTTAAGCTAGAGTTTTTTTTACTAAAGGAGTAATTCTTGAACTAAATTTTCACTTTGTAAAGTACATTTTAACTTTCGTTAGCTTAGTTAACATTGTGAAACTTTGTTCAGTTTAAATACCAATTACAAGGAAGGGAATTTTCATTTAGAAAATACATATGTGGTAATATATATATATATATATATATGCGATCACAGTTATCACTAATTAAACATGTACTATACAAAGAAAACATGCTCTATTCCTTTAGTATATCTTCCACTTTGCTTGTGCAGTTTATATATGGCAACAATTAAAATGGGAAAATTTTTGACTGAGCACACTGGAATCATCAAGATCTTTGGGTAGCATAGTGGAAGAACCAAATAAAGGATACCATTTTGAAAGTTAAATGTTTGCTGCCTAGCTCTAAATGTTGCCATAAAAGATGGATTTTTCTTATATTTGATATGTGATAGCAAAACAGCTATTATTGTTATTGTGATAACTTTTTTTTTCAATAAATAATTTTTTACAATAATGATATGCTGTCTCTTCTTATAGGCTGTTGGTTTACCAGAGTTGAATATTTCACCTATATACATAAGTATAGCATAACTATATCAGCTGCTATGGAACAGTTAAATGTCTAAACAGTACTTGCAGAAGATTGTAAATCTCTATTGATACCCCCTAGAACACAGTAATGTGCTTTCTTTATGGTGTTACACCATACAGAAAGCACCACCATTCAGAATTTGTATCCCCTGACATGGTGATCATAGCTATTGTCAATGCTAGCAAATGCGCCTCCTATTTCTAATATAGTGCTATATCGAGATTTTTGACATCAGTGCTGATTTGCGCAATGAAGGTGATAAATTATTTTTTTATGTCATAGTATTGATCGTGAAAATATGAAAATATTGGCACTTTTTATTGCAAAAATGTTTTACGCAATTGAGCTTATAATGACTGGAAATTACAAATTTTAAATTTACAGCAGACATACTCTGACAGTTTATAGTGTCTGCTATCCTATTATAAAACCATCAATTAAAAATTTCCAACAAAAGGGACACTCTATAGATACATGAAACACAACTTAAACTCACCACTTTATTAGGCACACCAGTCTAACTGCTTGTTAATGCAAATTACTGATCAGCCAATCACATGGTGGCAACTCAATGCATTAAGGCATGTTGACATGGTCAAGACGAACCGCTGCAGTTCAAACCAAGCTTCAGAATGGGGAAGAAACGTGATTTAAGTGACTTTAGACATTGCATGGTTGTTGGTGCCAGACAGGCTGGTCTGAGTGTTTCAGAAACTGCTGATCTTCTGGCATTGTCATACACAACCATCTCTAGGGTTTACAGAGAATGGTCAGAAAAAGGGAAAACATCCAGGTCAGAGGAGAATGGCCAGAGTGGTTCGCGCTTATAGAAAGGCAACAGTAACTCAAATAACTACTCGTTACAACCAAGGTATGTAGAAGAGCATTTCTGAATGCACAACAAGCCGAACCTTGAGGCAGATGGGCTACAGAAGCAGGAGACCACACCAGGTGCCACTCCTGTCAGCTAAGAACAGGAAACTGAGGCTACAATTCACACAGGCTCACCGAAATTGAAAAATAGAGTATTGGAAAAATGTTGCCTTATCTGATGAGTCTAAATTTTTGCTGCGACATTGGAATGGTAAGGTCAGAATTTGGCATCAACAACATGAAAGCATGGATCCATCTTGCCTTGTGTCAACGGTTCAGGCTGCTGGTGGTGGTGTTATTGTGTAGGGGACATTTTCTTGGCACCCTTTGGGCCCTTTAGTAGTAATTGATCATCGTTGCAATGACACAGCCTACCTGAGTATTGTTGCTGACCATGTCCATTCCTTTATGACCATAGTGTACCCATCTTCTGATGGCTACTTCCAGCAGGATAATGCACCATGTCATTAAGCTCGAATCATCTCAGACTGGTTTCTTGAACATGACAATGAGTTCACTGTCCTCAAATGGCCTCCACAGTCACCAGATGTCAATCCAATAGAGCACCTTCGGGATGTGGTGGAACAGGAGATTCGCATCATGGATGTGCAGCCGACAAATCTGCAGCAACTGTGTGATGCTATCATGTCAATATGGACCAATGTCTCTGAGGAATGTTTCCAATACCTTGTTGAATCTATTGAAGGAAGGATGAAGGCAGTTCTGAAGGCAAAATGGGTCCATCCCAGTACTAGCAAGGTGTGCCTAATAAAGTGGCCGGTTAGTGTAGAAACAGAGTGTCTTTATGTTGACATTCTCAAACAACCCCTGATACAAACTAATGGATGATTCACTAGAGATTAAAAATCTTCACAAAATATGAATATGCACATTAATTATCCAAATGATGTGAAAAACGAATTTATTTTTCCATTGAATACCCAATCGTGCAGATAAAACTACATAAACAAGAGTTTGGTTTGACTTGGATGGATAATTGAAGTAGTTATTCATACAATCTATTGTGTAAACATTTTCATCTCTTTAGGTTCTTTCTCTGTTTACCATTTTGGAATTTGGACTTTCTGGACCTAACCAGTCTGTACGGCTGTTGTCTCTTGGCGTTGGCATTCCCCGTTCCTGACAAGATGTAAGATGAAGATGTGCTTTATAGAAATGCATATAGATATGCATAACATATTAGTATGGGTAACCTACATCCTTCATTCTTCCTTCCATACATCCTTCAGGCTTGTACTAGAAATAACCAGGGTCTAAAAATCCAGATAATCAGCAAGGATTGTGTATTGTATAAAAATAGGATTGTGGTATTTATAGCGATCTAGTGAAAGAACCTAAAACAGCAAGAATACAGCACATTTGTAATTAGGACATATTTCTACTTATATTCAAGTTATTAACTTTTGTCAAAAATAAAAATGATATATTTAACTTTATAAATTGGTATAAATCAGATACTGCAGTTGTAGTTTGTAGTTTTATTATACTTATAACATTTGACAAAGTGATATCTGGAAATCTGACCAAATAAGGAATCAGCTAGTTAAGTTTGCTGCGATTGATGACGATACAAAAGATATCTGACATGTAGTTCTCAGTAGAGGTTCACACCTATCTACTCTTTCACAGACCTGCTTCTTTCTGTTTTTCTCTTGCAAATAACTGTTTACAAGGACATGAAATTGCTACCTTCACTAGTGTAACAGTCTTGACATTAAGACACACCTAGCTGATGATTATAACACAAACCTTTTTAGAACAATCCTGGATCACAACTGAGTGTAAACACAATGTAATTATGGGCTGTACACATTTGTTCGTCTAGCACAAGAAGCCAGGCATGTAAGAACAAGGTAGAGTTATGCTATTTGACTGAAGTTCTATGTTTCACCTGGGAAGTGTCTGATGCACACAAGAAACACTGATTATCATATTACAAACTACAACGTCCAAACCTCTATTGTGATAAATAGAAACATAGTCCTTACTCATGGGATTATGTAAAAAAAACTTTGGAGTTAGCTTTGGAAAGCACTATATCTGTGCTTGGCTTTATCAATGCCCCAGGGAAAACTTTTTATCAATTCAAAGCTATATGATCCACCATCACTACATTTAACTCAAGATACCAT
Source organism: Ptychadena robeensis (assembly GCA_036250615.1). Lineage (NCBI taxonomy): Eukaryota > Metazoa > Chordata > Amphibia > Anura > Ptychadenidae > Ptychadena > Ptychadena robeensis. The sequence continues at coordinate 64,726,127 of CM070035.1, read as the reverse complement.
GCAATAGAAATGGTCAGAAAACAAGACTGAGTTTTTAAGTTGACTGCAAAGCCCATGAACATGTTATCAACAACTGGATTCTATAAAATGTAGGGAAGGGAAACATTATATAACACATAGTTGCAACAAACCAATGTTGCTCTAGCACATGTAGTTTTTACATAAAGTAAGTTTTGATGATGATGATGGTGATAATGATATATTTTATCTATATAACATAGTAACCAATAATTGTATAGGTATTTGAATAAGAAGACCCATCAAACTATATTCCACAAATATGTACTCCGTATATAACTATTATATAATTTAATATGCAGTATACCTTAAAAGAATCACTGTTTTACTTTTTTACCATATTTTAGTTGGCATTATATGCAATTTGGCTGTTTATTTTGCAGCCTCTATTACATGTGTATTTTATAGTAACATTTATCTCTTGGACACTGTAAGCTATCAAAGTTTCCACATGAAACAATGAAACTCTTATTGTTTATTTTGAAGTGTGTGCTATTTGGTTGGAACACAGTGTTCCTCCTGTTAAGTTATTATCCATTTGTGGATGGGTGGTCTGCTTCTGTTCATTTCTTACTGACCACCTGTCTTAAATTTTAGCTGAGATCTATCACCAGAGAGTAAGTGAATGTGAAGCGGGATCCAGGCAAATCATTATTCCGGAATACTAGCCTGCATCTTTCTCTAGGGTTATAGTTAGGTCAGTATAAACAAATGGTAAATTCAGATAGTCTGCTATGGCCACTCCTTACATTTTACTCTGTAATGTAAAAATACAGCTAGCCATAAGGTGAGACCCCAAACAACCCTACCCAAAAACAAAACACGAGTACAATGAAATGGCCCCCCTCCATGATTCTCAAGAGAAGCTTTGATGTTATTACTGTAGTAGTGTATTGTGGAATGAAGCAGAATAACAGGAGGCACAGTTAGCAGAACCCAAAATAACCCCTCTGGTTCTCTCTGTAGATTGCTTTCTTTTCATAACCCTGTGTCAGTGTGACAGTACTCTCACAACTGTGTCCAACCGGGAGAGGAGCTACAGGGGCTGAGGGTGGAGGTAAAAACAATATACTGTATTGGGAACACAATCATTTCTATATACATTTGTATACCTTTGCTTCTAGCAGAGAATGTAGAAAGGTCACTCTCTTAAGCTGTCACCCACAAAAATCTATGCATTTTAAATCAATTAGAAATAGGGACAGCTTAGAAATATTGGCCATAACTATGTTTTAGAGCAATACAGGAAGGGCAAAGTATGAAGTATAGTATATTAGGACGTCCTTTTGTTTTTCATCGATACAGCATTTTCCTCTAATATAGTAAACAAATTCATTATTGAACTTTTTGTTGGAAGCCATTGAGTCTTTATAAATGATAAACCGTGTATGCTTGTGTATATATATATAGTCATCTGTTATGGTATAAAACTAAATTGTACAGCAGTGAAAGGGTTCCATTATCTGGTGTGTCCTGTGAAACTGAGAAGGATTCTCAGATATCAGAAATGGAAGGTTGCTGGGCATTTTGTTAATTTTGTTACAGGGTCCTGAACTCTGGATTAAACCTGATGGGCTACAGACCCCAAGATTGGCATGTTTTTTTCCAAAGACTATAACTACGATCCTTCCAAATTGGGGGTCTCCAAAAATGGTGAGTTTACGGTTACCCAACTTTGAGTTCAAAGATGAAAAAGTTCAGAGAGGCCACAAAGCATTTTGATAAAGACTTCAAATGGTCATTTGTGTTCATCTGACACATTCATAGACCATTGTTTACACCTCGTGACGTCACTTCCGGAAAAACATCCCTTATTTTCAAATGCAGAACCTGACAGGTATTCTCCCTCCCCAGCCCCACAGTGAGCCTAAGGGCTTGTCCTCACTTGCTCGACCGGCAGTGGCACCGCGGACAGCTGTGCAAGCGGGGACCTAACACAGCGTTCATTTAGTTTAAGAATCTAGTGTAGGAATCAATGATCATCAAAGAGCACAGATCCTCAAAAGATTTAGACTCCTAATCACAAAAAAGGGGCCCCCAAAAAAGCTAGAAATGGTCCTACTGTTAAATAAAATGACAATAATGTTTTGACTAGAGAAAGAATATTCACAATCACAGCTTTTAAGAGTTTTGGCAGGATCTCCACCAGTTTTTCACATTGCTGTTGGTTAATTTCATGCTACTTCTTCTGCAAAACATCAAATTGTTGTTTGTGAGCATCCATTTTCCTGTAATTTGAGAGGTTTTCTAAAGGATTCAAACCTAGGGATTGTCGAAACTGCATTAAAATAGACAGAGGTGTGTAGTGAAAATTACCCTACAGCTGTAACCCTTTGGCTTGTTGTAAGAGCATGGTTCAAAAGTAGTGATGGCTGAACTTCGGCCGTGTCCGTCCGCGAATGGGCAGAGCGGACTTTTAAAAAAGTCACTGACGTCACATCCGGGTTTCACAAGCCGGTTTCTCACTGAAAGAGCGGGTTCTCTTCCCGGTCTTCAGTGAAATATTCTTCCTGCGGCGGGATCCCACCGGGAGCTAATGATCCCACAGGAGGAAGAATAGAGGGCTCCTTCTCACCGGCGAACAGGACGGGTCGAACACCGTACTGTCTGCCGGCGAGAAGGAGGGCGAACATGCTTGTTCGCGGCCGAACTGTCAGCCTTGCGGGCAGTTCGGCCATCACTATTCAAAAGCTAACATCTATGATGGCGTCAGCTCCCTTGGTGTCCCAGTTTGTTTTGGATTTTGTAGGGTCTTTTGAGTATGTGTATGGCCAGCTTAAGTCTAAATTTAAACTGGTGGTTCTGGAGCTGCTTTCCAGTGAGCGGCTGCAAAATAGTGCAAGCGCTAACAGGTCATCTAAATTAGTACCCCATAGAGGTCCTATCGAGTGGGAGTTTAAAACCGCCATGTAAACTTCCCTTTCATGTAACTGACCAGTAGTGATGGCTCGAACCCGGAATTTGATGTTCGCGAACGGCGAACTCGAACTC
>CM070035.1:64689730-64720660 GCA_036250615.1 Ptychadena robeensis | reverse complement strand
CACAACTGTATTACACTATATGACATTTTTAGATTTTTGAAGGTTGAAAGTCAGACATAACATTTTTTATTTGGTGTGCGTTTAAAGAGAGGTTGTCTTATACGGCGAGAATATCCCAAACTCTATATTTTAACTGTAAAAGTTGGGGGTCGTCGTATACACCCAGTCGTCTTATATGCCGGAAAATACAGTATATACTTCACAAGACAAAACAATATGTATATCATATGTTCATACTAACATGATAACAATCTATTTGAATTTTTTTTCTATTTGCATTTTTTACCCCACCTCAAATGTATATTGTTACAAAAAAGGCAACTTTACATAAACAAATTGATATGGCTTGTTGATTTAAAAGCGACAAACTCAATTTAGTGTGATTAAAAACATAAGAGCGAAATTCAGCACCCAGAAACATTTCCAAAAAAGGTCTGAGTATTCTATTATTCCTATTAAACTTTGTAGCATGACCTCTAGTGTCTATGTTTTAAATATGAACTACAAAAACACAAGCTAAAATGTTTATTGCCTATTTCCAAGCAATTACATTAATGTAGAATCATTGAAGTTTGATTGATTTTTTGATGTATGTGTTAACATAATGAATCTGGATTTATTTATACTGTAGATAGGGTTTGAGGAAAAAATTGCAAAGTATGTGCAAAGCTAAATATTGAGCACATTTCTTTTATCTATACTAACCAGTCAGAGTTTAGTTTGCCGTAAGGACATTCTTTGCCATGTGCAGGAATGATGATTGACTAATGATAACTTTTTTTTTGCATAAACATCAAGAAGTGGGATCATCAGTTCTTTAACTAGCAGTGATCAGTGCTGAGAGGTAGAGATATACTCTGCTGCAATCTTGTGGCTGAATAGGAAATATCAGCTCCCTACATTCACCATACATAAGCATGTTTGCATGTAAGTGGGGACTAAAACCAACTGTGGTGCGGCCTATAAATCAACTCATTATATATACTGTATATACTGGCTGCCCTTTGATTTTTACTATGAACTTCACATTTTGTTTTTAAATGTATTTATAAAATAAAACAATGTAGCCCTGAGTCATAAAAGCTGATTGGATTGGATTTTAAACTACAGTTGGAAGTTTCAAAATGTAAGAAACCATTAGGACAGATAACTAAGAAAAGTACTAATGTACAAAATTATTTTTCCACCGGTATGGTGTCTGTACCCTCATAATGATGATGAACTTTCCTGACACTTAATACAGATACCATATTTAATTTGGGGGGGGGGGGGGGGGTTTAACATATGTTTTGGGGCTTAATCAAGCAATTTATGTAGTTTTATGTATAATGCAAGTTTTATGTATAATGAGACAGCACACACCCCAAAATTATTGCTTTCTGCTGTACTGTGCCAAGATTTTAATACTCCTGGCATCCAAATCAAGCAGCTCAGTTCCAGGGTGTTGCCAAACTTCTTCTAACGATTTTCTGTAGAGCAGCAATTCTTTTTTTCAAATCTTCAGAGTTCTTAGAGAAAGGACAGGTCCCAGTACCTTATCCTTGGAAAACACCAACAACTAATAAGTGAGTGGGAGAGTGTTGCAGTGGAAATACATTTTTTTAATGACAGTGGATGGTGTCACCAGTTTCAATAGTGCAAAGTCTAAGGAAGAAAAGGGTGATCTACAGTGTCAAAGGCAGAAAAGAGATGTGAGGGAAAGAATAATTGGGTGTGAGCAGGTTGTTTGCACCATCTAAATCTCTAAATAGTTGCAATAATTTTTTGAGGTCAAGAAAACTCCCTAATTCTATTAAAAAGCAGTATTCACTAAGGGGTAAGGTGTATTTACGTCATGGATAAAGTAGAAGGGTGCCCTAGCCAAAAAATTGTATATGAAAAAGATTAGCCCTTGTTTTGGGTGATGCTTACACCCAGGCCCCTGAATAGGGACCACTAGGTTTGGCAATTGCAGGGACCAAAGGATCAGATATTGGTTAAAAGGTCTTTATTAAGAGTATCAAGGACCACTATAATTTAAAATTAGAGTTTAAGCAGCTGCGATCAATCCTCCAAAACCAAAGAAGAGAGTATGGAGGCCCCCACCGTCCCCAGGCATGCCAGCCTCAGCAGATCTGTATTGTGGCGGGCATGCCTGAGGATGGTGGGGGCCTCCATACTCTCTTCTTTGGTTTTTGAGGATTGATCGCGGCTGATTCATCCATCTTTGACACTTCTCTATGAATGTTCCTTGTGCTCTCTGCCTACAGATCCATTTTTACAATACAAGCGAGGTCGAATTAAGCTCCTCCGGGCCCGTGGGGCCGTGGTCGCTTTTCAAGTGTATACCTTGACTGGCTGTGTCCACCTGCCACAGTTCTGGCTTTTGTTGCAAAGTCTAAATAACTACATTCCCATACATCTGCTTAATTATCATGATCCTAATACCTCCCTGATGAAGCCTATGGGGCGAAACGCGTCGGCGGATCGGCATACCATGAAAAAACGTAGTCATAACTAAATTGCGGATATATATGTAATACCATCATGTTTCTATTGTTTTTGTTTTACCAATTCACTGACAATTACCTGGACCGTGCCTGGTCCTAATATGTCATATTTTACCTTAAACTTTAATTTTAAATTATAGGGGTCCTTGATACTCTTAATAAAGTCCTTTTAACCAATATCTGATCCTTTGGTGCCTGCAATTGCCAAACCTAGTGGTCCCTATTCAGGGGCCTGGGTGTAACCATCACCAAAAACAAGGGCTAATCTTTGTACCTAATTCTATTATCACTAACCACTATATCTATGTAATCGCAAATATTTGAATTTTTTACATCAGTACCTGGAACTATCGTGCATTGCGTTCCCAATATGTGCATGTACAAGTGCCGATTTGCACAAGGAAGGTAATAAATTATTTGTTTTCATGTGATAGTGTTGATAATATTCTGTGTGAAAATATTCTAATATCATCATTTTTTATTGCGAAAATTACTGGAAATCACAAATTCTCTTATTTACACATTTCTGAAGAATATTAGAAAACAAATTGGTGATATTTTACGCATACAAATATTGTCTATGCTGCTCATCACTAGTAGTCTTGATTTCGCAGTCTTGTTTGCACATCCTGCTAGAAGGAATGATGGCCTTATTGATAGTATGGGCATAGTACTGGCAGTGACATAGAAGGTGTTACACTGAAGCCAAAGCAGGAGATATTTGAAATCCCCATCTGCTAGCTTTCCTCTAAGCTTCATCAACTCTAAAATGGGATTGGGATTTGTATCGTATTCTCCTATGTGTTTCTTGAAAAGAAAAACAAGAATGCTATTAAAATATAGGAGACCCATAAATAACTGCTTGCAGGACTTCAGCGTTTATGGTAGTATCCAGTAGTAATCTGGTCTATAGTAGCATTTAGCCATACCAACCAGTAGAAATGGTGGAAAAATGTTGGCTAGCTTGTTGTTTACTGCAAAGACCCTGAACAAGGTATTATCACCAAAATAGCTGGAGATGTAGAAAAGGGTTTTTAAAAATGTCAAGGGCCGGACAATGAACCTGTAATGGTCGTCCAATCCCAAGTCCTCCTAGCCTGGGTGGAAAATGTAAACATTGATAAATTGATTTACAAAAGTAATAATCATACTGGTAACCAGGGAGCTTAAAAAAAATATATATATATATATATATAAAAATTAGGCTTTGGATAGTGAATCTAAGCAAACTATGGCCTCTGGCAGTCCTCCTCTAGGCATTATCACTTATTGCAGTGAATTAGTGTTGAGCGAGAATATTGGAAATTCTAATTTATTTGACGAATATCCAACATTCGAGAATTCCCAATATTTCGCGAATGTGCGCTTGGATATTCACAATAGCGGATATTTGTAATATTATGCTTCAACATTGTTTACCGGCATACATCGCCTATATATATGTGCACATTGTGAATGAATACGCGCAATACTAGTATTGGCTTAGATCACAGAATGAAGAAGAGAAGCTGTAAAGCTGGTTCGGCCACACACAATGTAAGGCAATAGAATACAATGATTTAAATCTTTTAATGTTCCTTTATATATTCGCGAAATGATGCAAATTCAAATTTATAATATGCCGCTCAACACTACAGGGAATGAGCAGAGGGGAGCCAGAGTGTCTTAATACCAAAATGACAAAGGGCCAGATATGGCCCCTGGGCCGTAGTTTGCCCACGCCTGCTCTAGCACATCAAATCGAAATTTGGACTTAACTTTTAACTTAATTTATGCAAAAACAATATGTGCTAGAAAAATCTATTTTTTTTCCATGGTCTCACACCCCATCTCCAGCAGTTTTAATGACGATATTTTTTCAGGAGCCTTGCAATTAACTCACAAAAGAAATAGTTTACATTTTGCTACAATCTCTACTAAGTTTGCTGAGTAACTAATGTCAACACATTTATTCAGCTTTTTAATAAATAATCCACCATTCAGCTTAAGTTCTTGAATTTGATTTGTAGATCACAGTAAGGGAGAGAATAAGACAAATATTCTGATAACAAGACAACAGGCTGACAGAGAGTGGAGCTTATTAATGTGCTGCTTCTCTTTATACTGTCCAGTAATTAGTAGGTTAATGGAAAGTGAGAGAGTGAAACTGTAGAATAGACAGAGCCAGGCAGGGAAGTGCTGTTTGGCTGAGCTGTGTAAATCTCGGGACTAGATGGGAACAAACACAAATCCTTTGGCAGGTAAAACATTTTGAACAGACCAATTCATGTGTAGTTAGCTGTTTACGTTTTATTCATTGGTATGATGTTTTGTATATCAAATTAGAAAACAAAATGAAATAGGCAGGAAACCTAAAATTGACTTTTTTTTCTATCCATCATATTTGGAGTTGTTTTTATCCTAAAAATAATTTTCAGTATGGAGCTCAATCTATTTAGATATATTTTTCATTGCAGGTCCATACCGATTTTGTATGTAATTATTTTTGGAATGCTTTCTGTTGTAGATGGAATAGATTATGTCTGTGTTCTACTGGTCATGGAAGGACAACAGTGTTTACTCTTTCTGGATATTTGTATCAACATCATTAACATGGTATTTAGATTAGGAAATAAAAAGTAACAACGATAAAAAGTATAATTGACTTGCTGCTGTGTAAGGGTTAGTTTCCACTGCGTCAAAACGGAGGGATTTTGACGTAGCCCATTATATCAAATGAGCCTGTCCCAACATCCGTCAGTGCAATCCGTTGGTCTCCATTGCGTAAAAATTGATGTAGATCACTATGTCTATTTTGGCGCAATGGAGGGCAACGGAGGGGTGTAATCTGTCACTGACATTTTTCTGGAGAAAAAAAAACATTTCCTGTATGTCCTGAGGGATGCACTGACGGATGCACCCTTCCAATGACGAAGGGACCTTGACAGATTAAAAAAGTCATGGAAACAAGCCCTACGAAAGGGCTACAAGGAGGCTGGTTCACATGAATTCACATTGGTATGCCAACTGTTAGCTGCAGTTTATTCCAACTGAATAATAGATAATCAACAGCAGACTGCTCTAAAATGACAATATCTATACAGGGAATATTGGTTGTTTGACAGAGCTGTTTTCTATTTTCAGAATTAAAAAGTGTCCATAAGGCCGCCAATCACATGAGTAGGCAGACACCAGAAGGTTGGGCAGTAACTTTAAGGAAGCACACAGAAAATTGTGAGGTAGAGAACAGATAAACCACAGGAGAAGACAGGACAGAAGGAGAAGGGCCGTAAAAAGAGAGGTCTATGGTGGGCAAATAGTGTACCTGGGAAGTTAGCCACTGGGACGTTTGTAAATATGGAGTGAGAGGTGAGAACCAGATCTGCAAGATGCTGAGCCAACCACCCTAGTCATGATCCATTCAACCTGGTTGAGACCCTTCCACCCAGACTGTGACCAATCCTCATCCTTTTGGCTGTGACTCTTGCTGCCAAACCATGATACCTTTATCATAGTTTTGATGCCCCTATCCTGTATGGGGTCTCTTCATCCAGGCTGTAACCTCTTTCATTGTGGCTAAGACCTTCACACTATGGTTACCTCTGCAAAACCTCTGCATGACATCTAAACTAAAATTATAGGTGGTGCAGAGACCTTTTACTGCAGTGGTGAGGAACCCTCATTGTAGGGAATATATTGTCAGTAATATCTGAAATGCCATTCTCACAGTCTGCACTCACTAAATATGTCCACATTGACATTGAGTTGGTAACACACCTAAAATGTTGTCCTGGCATACTGTTCACAACGAATGTAAAGCTTAGCTCTCATGAAAAGTTCCCAGATATGCTGAAATGAGTGAATGACTGGAATTGTAGCCTACATCTTATGGCTACATTTACATGGTGGTTACCCAGGTTGCTGTGGACTGACAGCAATGACTGAAGCAGCTCGGGAAACGGCAGATGCCTCATGTCCCATCTGCTAATGTTGTGCTAATTGGTTGTGTAAACAAGCCCTTTAGATAAAATTGTATCTCCACGTATTTTTAATATGACTTATAGTAGGAAGTCTTTTCACAATGTGTTTATTAATGTTCGAGTCAGCTTGTAGCCAGCTGGAGCCACTGCTTTATTTGAATTGAGTTACGGGGAACATACCTCAACATTTATACCCCCACAACACAGACAGCTAACCATCCTAAAATGTGTACTATGTACCCTGAAATTTTGCTGGTGGGCTGGCTAAAACTGTGCACTTTTGTGTGTCTAGTATTTAAAATGCAATTTTTCCTCTTTATCCTATTCTGTTCATGTTTCAGCTGGCGATCATTGTCAGGAGGACATAAAAATTTATAGGAAATGTAAAAGGCATGACAAAACATATTTGAAAACTCAGACAAGAAGTAAAGCTTGGGGAGTGAAGTTTATTTCCAACAGGATGGAAAAAGAAAATAAAAAAGCAATAACAGGGGTTTAACTATTCTACTTTGTCCCTGAATAACAAAGTGACTATACAGTATAAGTAGTTGCAGAAAAAGACAGAAAATTTCTACAGCACAGGATTTTTGCATAAGTTGTTTTAGGTTGGGTACCTTCTGTACATTAACTCACTCTTTTCATATTTCTGGAGTTTATAACTTTATTTATTTTTGTTTCTAACAAATTTTTCAACTAGCTGTCTTTGTGAGTTGATTGCAAAGCCCCTGAACATCACCGAAATTGCTGGAGGTGTACAGAAGGGTTGTGGGAACATTTGAAGAAAATAAATGTTTGCTCTAGCACCTAATTACCTAGTAATCCAATTACCTATACTGCTCCCTTCCCTTGATCCATCTCCTCTACCATATATATTTATTTGAAGCCATTAAAATAAATGATTACAGGTAATAACATGGAAGGAAAAATAGGTTATATTAACCCCTTACTCCTTCCAAAGCCATTATTCCCTGTGTGGCAATAAGTGCTAAACACACAAACAGTTTCTAAATATAGTAAAAAAAACTGGTATCTGTAATAATCACATTAATTATCACAGATACCAGCAAAACTTGACATTTAAAAAACACCTACACACACTCAACTACCCCAAAACGTATCAATTTAATCAATTATTAGATATAAACCGCAATCCCAACATTTTCTTCAAAGCAATACCCTACAAACTGCACATAAGACCACCTACACACACCTAATTACCCCTAAGGGTAACACCTCAAAGGTTGTATGGTATATGTTGTGTTTTTGGTTGTGTGGTGTTGCTTGTGTTGTATTTTATATGGTATATGTACTTTTTTGTATATATATGTTTCTTGTTTACCTATTTTCTGGTTTCATTAATTTTATGATGTGATGTGGCCAATGTTTTATTTCGGGCTTTGGCTATTGTTTGTTTTTTTCCTGCACCTTTGTTGTGTTGTATGTCATAATGTATTAAATTAGGACATATAACATTGCTTAGGGGAAATTCATGTGGATTAGTGTGTTTTATTGTTATATATTATTAGTGATTGTAGGATAGGGATTAATGTAATGCGACTGATTATATTGTTGTTCCAGGTTTTTGGGAAAATTTTTAGGGCACTATGTATTGTGTGATGCATTTACTCTATCTATTTATTGGACATATTTATTTCATGTTGCATAAATTAGGGTATAGCTGGTGTGCTGGGTGTTAATTTGCATTTGGTAGAGGTCATTCGGTAATAGCTGTAGGGGGTCTTATGTGTGGTTTGTAGCGTATTGCTTTAAAGGAAATGTTGAATTGTCGGTATAGTGGTTTTATATCTAATGATTAATAAAATGATTAAATATAAAACTTTCTAGGGTTTTTTTGGTAATTGAGTGTGTAGGTGATTTTTAGATGGTGAGTTTTGCTGGTATCTGTGATAATTAATGTAATTATGACAAATACCAAGTCCTGACTGTATTTAGAAAGTGATTGTTTGTGTGCTTAACCGCCCTAGCGGTCGGGACGGCAGCACCTCGTCCAGCGCTCCAACTGCTTCTATCGCACTGGACGAGGTGCTGCCGTCCAGTACAAATCGGGGCTCTGGGAGAGCATACTCACGCTGTCCTTGTGTCCCCATGCGACATGCCTCTTCGGCTGCTTGTGTCCTTCCCCCCCCCCCCCCCCCCCCCCCGCTCCGAGTGACGTGATGACGTCACTCGGGGAGGCGGCGGGAGATTTGAACAGTAAATAGCATGAAAGCAGTTTTCTATGTAGAAGACTGCTTTCAAACTGACCCTATGTAATAAACATCACTACAATAAAGTCCCTGATGCCCCAGATGTGCCTATTTGCAGTAACCCTCTCTTCCGGTTAGAGAGGGTTAACTGCAAATGGGCACATCTGGGGCATCAGGGACTTTATTATGGCGATGTTTAGGATGTTTAGTACATAGCAGCATAGATTTGATCCCTGATTTTTGTGTTTTTTCATTAATTTTATTTAAAAAAAAATTTATTTTATTTTACATAATTGGTTGTTTCAAACATTATTATATTCGGGATGTCTATTAGACCCTTGTACGGACATATTTTCTGAAGTTACATGCCTACAACATAAAGAAAAATGTACCATTGAAGTCTATGGTGCACTTTTGGTACAGAACTCTGGACCTCAGCAGTGCGCTAGGGAGGTTAATGCTTTGTGGCGCACAGGGGATAATGGATTTTGAAGGAGTAAGGGGTTAATATGGCCTATTATTCCTTCCATGTTATTACCTGTAAAAAAACTGTTATGATTACAGATGAAATGGGGGGGGGGGGGGGGGATTAAATATATTTATTTGTATGTGTTTGCAGGGACATGTTTGAACTGTATTGGATTGCGTGTAGAGGTCCCAAAGACTACATTGAAGAATGCATATATATTAATTTGCTGGCACTTGCCCTGCGCTATCCTTGCAGATCGGAGGCATTAACAGGAATCAACCTGTTTTTAATTGCCTTCAATCTGCAGAGGCAAGAATCGGCTACAAGTCATGGTACGTTGGTGGGCTGCATAGATTCGCAGAAGAACTTTAAACCACCCATCAAGCCCATGCTCATGCAGGGATCGATAGTCGTTTAAATGTCTGCCTGGAATCGCTGTGTCTATGGCCAGCTTGAGTCTGTTTTCTCAGCATCTAAATAACTTATGTTATTATGCATAGCTATGCATAGCCTCCATTACAAAGTCCAGATCTTATGGTGCATATAATCGCGTGCAAGGAAAATACTATTCAATACGCTAAAGAGGTTTGGCTAATTAAGCATAAACTAGACTTACCTCTGTGGCTGTGTGGCTGTTTTCGCTTGCACATCAGATCTGTCAGATTTCTTTCAAATAACAAAATATAAGGTTATTTCAGAGCTTGTAAAATGTTTACTTACTCTAAGTTGTTTGTGTTGCAAAAACAAAACATAAAAAAATTAGGTCATGTTGAATTCACATTGCACCAGAATGCACAAGATGTCACAATAAGGTGCTGTGCTGCACAATAGTTTTGATACTGGTACTTTTTTTTTTATCTGACCATGTAAATGGTCAATGTAACAGACTTCATGAAATAATAGCATAAATCAATAAACTCATTAAATATTAGACATTTCTAGGCTGGTATTTTTACACTTGTCAAATAAATGTCCTAAGGATGTTTCCATAAATGTTGCTGATTAAACAAAAACATGTTTTATACATTAATCAATGTCTAGTTTTTACTTTGCAGTTAACCAGTATTTGTGGGGTGTGAAGAGAACTGCGGAGCCGGGAGAGAAGGGAGTGCTATAGCCTTTTATGATGAAGAATAACTGTACATTAAATTAGAGTATTTTCCAATTTTAAGTAAATGAGCCTTATTTCAATTTGCCAATATGAAACAAAAGCAGTGCTCAAATGCTCTAATTCTAAAGTGCTAAAATGAATGAACAGCAAAAAAAACATTGAAACTGCCTATACACTTCTGTTATTTTCATAAACAGTCCAGATAAGAGCTTCAAGAACCTGGAGCATTGCGATTTAAAGAGATAGTGAATGGCCACATTGCAAGACATAGCCTGTATAGAGTATACATAACATGCCATGCTCCAAGCAATAAAATAGTATAATGTACAATAGAAAAGAATAACAGAGAGTGTTGACAGTGCATAGTGGGAAAGAATAACACCCTCTCAATTGGGGGAGATTAACCCCCCTTTTTGTGCTGCTGACCACTTTTATCATCAAACAAATTTAAGATAGAGGAGAGAAGCAACATTACATTAGTAGACACTTAAAGTTGAACACATGGCTAATAAAATATTTTTAAAATACAATTGGGATATGTATACTTTCTTGATGTACATCCATTTCCATAAGAGTCCTGTTGTACTTATGGCTCTGCATTTGCACTTTGCAGTAACATGCAACACAGCACATTAACTCGCAACACAGCATGTTATCTCAAATACCCTGCAGCATGCATATGTGGGCCAGCAAACATTTGCATGGGAGACACAAGTGCTGCACAATATAGAAATGTAGGGCTTTAATAACGTTAAGAAACATGACTAATGTGTCTGTTACCGGTTAAAAAAAGCAAAATGACCCTCAAAATGTATTTTTATTTTTATTATTATTATTTTTTCCCTATTAGGTCTTGTAATATTAGGACAATATCCACTTCTGCCTTTGTTAACACACCATCAACCCACACCACACACACCATGGGGACCCAGACAATCTTCCTGTAATCCGCTGGTGGGGCATACTGGACATACATCACATCAACGTGTTCATGAGTGGACACACACCCTGATACCCACACACCAATCATACAGAGATATACATCACATTTACATATAGTGACATACACCAATTATGCAGAGATATAAATCATTCACAGAGACACACACACAGACACATAGCGGAGCACACACATGTTACATGCATTGCATTTAGGTTCATAGTCGGTCCCCCCTGCTTATCCCTACTCCTGGCTTCTGCTTTGCTGGCCGTGGTAGGGGAGGGTGAGTGCACTGTGTACAATTGGCAGAGGGGACAAGAGAACTGATAGCAGGAAGAGCCAATAGGCAGCTGAGTTCTGCAAATCTCTCTCTCCCCTCTCTCTGGCTGACTGTGATTCTCACATAGAGGGCTCCAAGGGCCACCTTGTGATGTTATGACAAATGGTTGCATTCATTCAGTGAGTTCTGGTTCCCCCATTGGAGTATACTACCTTGTGATTTGTACCACGGTGTGGAAGAAAAGAACCCACATACTCTGAGGCCTTTGTGGCTCATATGTACTGTGACAGACTGGTCATCTGTCACTGTGTGGATGGACCTTTATGTGGTGTCCTGGAAGGAGTCCGGGATTAATTTGCCCAGCATCGTTCGGTTGCTGAGTGTTTTGTTTTTAGTTCTGCTTTCTTAAAGGGCTTCCGGACTCTGGGATAGAGAGGATGGCATTGGGTGGGCCTCTCTATTCCACCAGGTACACTGTAAGGGTTAACACCTGGGTTGGAGCTAGGTGTGACTCCATATAGCTGCAGAGTCCAGTGTGTGAGCTCCCAATGTAGTTGGAGACAAGGCTTCTGACTGTGGAGACAGGGGGCACCCAAAGAGTGAGTTGAAAGTTGCTAAGCCAGGTGGGATGGCATTTTTGGGACTTTTTTATTTGGATTGATCTTTACCCCTGTGGGGTAATCCTTTGTTTTGAACTTATTTGTGCGCAAATAAACGTGGGCAGGAGCCCTTAAAAGATAAACAATCGTGTGGATTACTGCTGTTTGGAGCACCGTTTGTGTAAACCCCACAGTACCTACTTCCAACATCGTGAACTTTGTGTTTTTTAACTGTTACCTGTATTTGTAGGGTGTTGCTTGTCCTTGACACCCTGTTTTTTTGAGATGTTGGGGGCCCTTTCAAGTGTTTTATCTTGACTAACCAACATAGTATCCCGCTCTTCACTGTCACTAAAATCCTCGGAAGCTAGCCACCTCATTAAAAAAAACCTGTATGGGTAGGGTTTGTGTTTTTCTGTGTTATTTATTTAAGGGCTGTGACACTTTTTTGTATCTACCCCCTATGACTTTTGCCCGCTCCAGACTTACTTTTCTTTCTTGTTTGTTTCACTTTCATATGTTTGTTTGTATTTGATTTAAAAAAAGAGTGTTTTAGAAATCATTCTATTGTCTGTTGGTGCTTTAAAAGGACCCTCAAGTTTTCTGCCAATATATTTAAAGAAAGGATCGTGGCACTCACATGTTAATTACCTAAATGCAAATTTCCCTATAACATAAGAATTCTATCACATGCTGAAACCTGATGAGTTTTGAGAAACAATTTACTGGCCTCAGCAGCAAAGGGATGCCGAGAGAAGGAAATCTACTCTATCCTTTCTACGTGTTGATCCTGTGGATGTTCCCAATCTCACTTTCTGTAAGTGAGATTACTTTGGACCACATCAGAATGAAGATGGAAGGAAACAAGAATTTCCCAACATCCTCTGTTAACATTAAAGTTAAAGGTATAACTATCACAGCACTGACGACAGCAAATGAGCAGCAGATCTGAAAGACTTTCCAGACAGTTTGTTGAAATAGGAATATTTTCATCTTAAGAAAAGTAAATGACAGTTCTAATGAACAGCCTCTAGAGGTCACTATTCACTCATCCTAATATGATTAAATAAATACATGAAATATTTCTGTGTATTGTATAAAGGAAAATCTATATTTATGGAAAAAGAAAATACATATACAGCTTCCAAACAATAAAGAAAATATATCTACCTTCTATTTGTGCAATCCTTTAAACAATAGAGAATGGCTTATTTAAAATCAACAGCACCCAAAGCACACAAGAGAATTATTCATAACCCTTGCAAATTTTGACTTAAAGTTACTTTTATTCAATCAGCAAGTTATTTTTTTAAGGGAAATTAGATAGGTGTCTCCTAAAAGATAATAGGACAATGTACAAGAGGCATTTTTGTGGGGAAAAAAACATTTCTCAGCTTTTATTTACATTTCAGCAAAAGGTGTCATGCCCAAAAGTGTTCATATCCTTCTCAATAATCCATAGAAAAGCCTTTATTGGCTATTACATAAATCAAACACTTCCTATAATTGCAGACCAGCTTTTTGCATGTCTCCACAGGCCATTCATCTTTAGCAATGAGCTACAAATCTTTCAGGTTGGAGGGTCTTCTTGCCATCACTCTGATCTTTAGCTCCCTCAACACATTCTCAATTGGATTCAAGTCAGGACTCTGTCTGGGCCACTCCAAAACGTTATTGTTATTGTCTGCTAAGCATTTTTTCACCACTTTTGCTGTGTGTTTCGGGTCATTGTCATGCTGAAATGTCCACTGGTGCCCAAGGAAAAGTTTCTCTGTAGACTGCCTGATGTTGTCGTTAAGAATCCTCATGTATTGCTTTTTCGTGGTGCTGTTTACTGTGATTAGGTTCCCTGGTCCATTGGCTGAAAAACACCCCTAAAGCATTAGGTACTCACCGCCATGTTTGACAGTGGGGATGGCGTTCTTTGGGTTGAAGGCTTCGCCTTTTTTAAGCCAAATGAAGGGAACATCATTGTGACCAAACAATAAAATTTTTGTTTCATCGGACCATAACACAGAAGACTAGAAGTCTTCTTCTTTGCCCAGAAGAGCATTTGCAAAGGCCAAATGAGCTTTTGTGTGCTTTGTCTGGAGAAGTGGTGTCCTCCTTGGTCTGCCTTGAGACATTGCCACCAGCAAAACCCAAGCCTTGGTGATCCTTGGATTCTTTTTCACCTCTCTCACTATCCTCCTGGCCAGCACAGGTGTCACTTTTTGCTTCCGACCATGTCCTGTAAGATTTTCCACAGTGCTGAACATCTTGTATTTTTTAATAATACTTTGCACTGTAGTCACTGGAACTTGAAAACATTTAGATATGGCCTTGTAGCCCTTTCCTGACTTGTGAGCAGCCACAATGCGCAGCCACAGGTCCTCACTGAGTTCCTTTGTCATAGCCATGACTGTCCACAAACCAACTGCAGTTAGCTGCTGTTTTTCAACTGTTAAGTAGTGATGGCCCGAACTGTTCGCCGGCGAACTATTCGCGGCGAACATCGCATGTTGTTGTGCCACGTTGTTTTCCGCGAACATCATGGCGAGTTGACCCCCCCCCTATTTTTTTTTTACTTGCACAACTTTTTTGACCCTGGTGGAGTCCACGTCAGCAAGACTTATCCAGCCCATTCGCCACCCCCCACTCCAACGGACCCATCCCACCCCCCCTATTACCATAGCAGTAAGGGACGCCCATTACCACGCATGCTTCTGAGAAGGAGAGAGTTTTTAGAACAGAGAGCTGCGTGCCTGCTGCCTAGGTCAAAACCATATAGCTAGGAGGCAGTGTCCTTCTCAGCAAAGTTGACTCTTCTTCATATTCTCTAGTCTCTGTCATGACTAGTCCTGACAAGACCCACCAAAAGCCTGTTTTAAATTTTTAGGGCTATTGTTTTTTGGGTTGTTTTTGTTTGTTTTGCTACCCGGTTTCCCCCCGCGCGAATGCTGTCTGGCAATGCCAGCTGCTGGCCAGGTTAGCAATCTAGGTTCAAGCCGACACATATTACCACAAGTTCCTACTGGCCAGTTTGCTACAAAGTAATCTGGGGGGGCGAAAAAAAAGAATTAAATAGCACCCAGGGGGGGAGGGGAAAATTTTTCCACGCCAAAATTTTACAATTTATTTCCCCCAACCTCAAAAAATGTCAAAAATAAACACAACATATTTCAACACTTCAATTCACCGCAAATTTTCATTCAACCTTCCACACATTCATCCTCATCATTCAACAACCACAACGGACCTATTTTTATGTTGCAAGGACAAGAGGTACTCAATCGCACCATCTCTCAGAGGTCCCAAACAAGATCCAAAAGCATATCCTTATATGGAGTTCGAAAAAAAAATGGGGAGGGGAGGAATAGACAAACTAGTCCATTAATAATAGGTAATGCGGCGGGTTGGATGGCTTACAAAAATCCTCAACAAGACATCGAAACACAACTAAGAAAGACTTGCACGCAAGCCCAAACAAATGTCTTTTTTCCGATCCCTTACAGACAATTGTGCAACTGTAATTATGCGCTCGCTACACTGCGCACGGGTAAGCCGCCACTCCAGCTCTAATCTGAGAGCACTATTTATTTACATGGTTAGTGTTTACTTACCAGCCCAGGGACTTTTAATCACCGGGTCTAGTATAATATATGCCGTACCATGATAGAGGTCTAGCATAACGTGCTGGCCGACTCACCGATACTAGCCTTTGTGCCAACTGTGTGCGGCCCACACTGCCCAGTGCCCACCCATACTTATCTGGTGGCACTTGTTACTAGCCCGGGGATTTTTTCACCCTATTGTAGGGTATTAATAAATATTGGCAGGGCTTTCCATCCATTAAAGCCTTGTGCCAACTGTGTGTGCGCCCACACTGCCCAGTGCCCACCCATACGTTATCTGGTGGCACTTTGTAACCCAGGGGATTTTTTTCACCCTATTGTAGGGATAATAAATATTGCAGGGCTTTCCGTCCTTAAAGCTTGTGCCAACTGTGTGTGCGCCCACACTGCCCAGTGCCCACCCATACTTATCTGGTGGCACTTTGTTACCCAGGGGATTTTTTTTCACCCTATTGTAGGGTATTAATAAATTTGCAGGGCTTTCGTCCATTAAAGCCTTGTGCCAACTGTGGTGTGCGCCCACACTGCCCAGTGCCCACCCTACTTCTGGTGGCACTTTGTTTACCCCAGGGGATTTTTTTCACCCTATTGTAGGGTATTCTAAATATTGCAGGGCTTTCATCCATTACAGCCTTGTGCCACTGTCTGTGCCCATGCCCAGCCACAGTTATCTGGTGGAAGGGTAATACCCATCAATTTTTTTTGTACCCTATTCATAAAGGGATATCTAAAAGTGCACGGCTTTCCGTCCATTACAGCGCTTGTGCCAACTGTCCAGTGCCCACCCAGATTATCTGCTGCCACAGGGCCTTGTACGCAAAACAGATAAAATTACAGGCAGAGGCCGACCATCCCGCAGGGGTCGTGGTGGTCGTGGTCGTGTGGTGATATTTCCTTTGGCCCTAGAATAATGGCCAGTGTTCAGAGGCCACTTACGTCAACACAAAATGCTGGGGACTTAGTTGACTGGTTTACACAGGAGGACACCCAATCTTTGACATCCCCACTCTGACCCTGGACACACCATCCTCCGCATGCTTGCTGCTGACACCTCCAAGTTGCCACTCGCCTGCCCGCCACCAATACTAGCACCACAGCCGCTACATTTGACCCATCAGAGGAGTTGTTTTCACATCCTTTTGAACAGGAGATGAGTGATGCGCAACCATTATTGCCAGAGCATGTAGATGACATGGACATGCCTGTGACAGGTAGCATTACACACCTGGAGGTGCGTGTGATGACGATGATGTGTACCCGCTGCTGCTTCCTTTGCTGAGGTTCAGATAGAAGTGAAGCAGTTTAATGATAATGATGATGACGATGTGTCCGTGGATGTCACTTGGGTGCCCACACCAAGAGAGAAGAACAGGGGGAAAGTTCAGATGGAGAGACAGAGAGGAGAGGAGACGAGTTGTAAGCAGGGGGAGGTCATCGCAGGGAGCTGTGGCACAGCAGCAGCATGTATCGGCACCTGGGGTCAGCCAGACAGCACCCAATCAACCACATGCTGTTGCCACCACCAGTATGCCGTCAGTTGCAAGCCAGCAGTGTGCATTTTTTTTGTGTGTCTGCCCTGATAGCAGCGATGCCATTTGCAACCGTGTGCAACAAGATACTGAGTCGTGGGAAGTCCCAACCCACCTCGGTACAACTGCTTTGAAAGCCTATACTCGCATCACAAACGCCTATGGGATCAACACATGGCTACAAGCAGCACACACACTCGAGGCCACCCTCCTCCTCCTGTTCCAGCATCTTCAGCCACTTCAACCACTGCTGTCCTCCTTGCCCCCTCTCAACCACCAGCCACTTCGCCTCTCGCTTTGAGCAGTCCCAGCTCATCTGGCCACGTCAGGTGTCAGTGAAGACATGTTTGAACGCAAGAAAACAATTTCACAGGTCACCCCCTTGCCCGGCGTCTGACAGCTGGCTTGACGGAGCTCTTAGCCCGCCAGCTTTTACCATACCAGCTGGTGGAGTCTGAGGCCTTCAAAAAAATTGTGGCTATTGGGACACCGCAGTGGAAGGTACCGGTCGAAATTTTTTTCAAAAACGGCAATCCCCAATCTTTAATCCCTTGTGGAAAAGGAAGTCATGGCATCTCTGGCATACAGTGTTGGGGCAAGGGTCCATCGACCACTGATACCTGGTCTGCAAAGCACGGTCAGGGCAGGTCCATCATGTACCACGCGCATTGGGTAAACCTGCTGACAGTGCCCAGCATGGAATGCGTGGCTCTCAGCCGAGTTGGTGACACCGCCAAACTGGCAGCAGGCCTGCTGCCACCCTCTTCTCACTCCTCTACTCCATCCTCCTCGCTGAGTCCTCTTCTCTTGTGCGTCTGGCTCCACATCATCTGCATCCCTGCACTCCCCAGGGGCTATTCCACATCCCGGATACAACAGTGTCACGCGGTCTTGGGCTGACTTGCCTGAAAGCAGAGAGCCACACCGACCAGCACTCCTGTCCGCCCTTAACGCAACGGTGGCTCAGTGGCTGACCCCGCACCAACTGGAGACTGGCAAGTGGTGTGTGACAACGGAAGCAATCTGTTGGCGGCATGGAATTTGGGCAAGTTGTCACATGTGCCGTGCATGGCACACGTGTTATCTCATTGTGCAACCTTTGTGGCACAGTACCCAGGCTACAGGAGGTCCTCAAGCAGGCTAGGAAGGTGTGTGCCCATTCACAGGCGTTCCTACGCCGCTATGGCGCAGTTTTCCGAAATTCAGCGGCGAAACAACATGCCAGTGAGGCGCTAATTTGCGACAGTCCGACGCGTTGGAATTCAACACCTCCATATGTTCGACCCTGCTCCAACAGAAAAAGCTGTCAATGTATTTGTATCACCGGGGGTGCTAGACAGCCTCTGCGGAGCTGGGGATTTTTTGGCCATCTTACTGGACGCTCATGCGCAATGCCTGTAGGCTCATCGCTCCTTTTGAAGAGGTGACAAACCTTGTTAGTCGCAGCGAAGGCACAATCGCGACCTCATCCCATTTGTTTCTTCCTGGCGTGCCCTGTAAGAGTGCTGGATCAGCTGTGGATGAGCATGAAGAAGAGATTCCCTCACCACCAGAAAACCGCTTAGCAGCCTCGCTTGCCGGACCTGCGGCAACACTGGAAGAGGAGTCTGAGGAGTCGGAGAGGAATGTGGCTTGAGGAGGAGGAAGACCAACCTCAACAGGCATCCCACGGTGCTCCTTGTGGTCACCTATCTGGGACCGTGTGTGTTGTACGGTGGCTGGAGGAACAGACCCTCAATGACATCAGTAAGGAAGAACGGGAATAAATAGCTCGGCATCCATCCTCGTGCAAATTGGGTCTTTCATGCTGTCGTGCCTGTTGAGTGATCCTCGTATCAAAAGGATGAAGGGAACGATCTGTACTGGGTGGCCACACTACTAGACCCCCGATTAACAGAAAGTTGTGGAAATTTTACCGGTTTACGCGGGAGGTCTGAGAGGATGCAGCAGTTTGAGAGCCAAGCTACAAAATCTGCTCTACAACCGCTTTTAAGGGCGATGTCACAGTACAACGGCTCTACTAGGGGAAGAGGTGACACTAATCCTCCTGCTACCATGACCTGCGCCAGCAAGGACAGGGAGCTTCACAACTGCTGTTGATGGAGGACATGCGGAGCTTTTTAAGTCCTACCATTGCCACAGCGCTTCGGGATCCACCCTGAGAGAACGACCGACAGATCGCAGACTACCTCGCCTTAACTGCGGATATTGACACTCTGAGAAGCGATGAACCCCTTGAATACTGGGTGTGCAGACTTGACCTGTGGCCAGAGCTATCCCAGTTTTGCTCTTGAACTTCTGGCTGTCCTGCTTCTAGTGTCCTGTCAGAAAGGACCTTCAGTGCTGCAGGCTGCATAGTGACAGAGAACGAAGTCGCTCGACGGTCGACTCAAAAAGAGGTAGATGGATACCTCACCTTCCTTAAAATGAACGAGGCATGATTCGAGGAACTGACAGTGGGGGATACGTTTGCCTAGCAAAAGGCCTGATAACATGCCTTGCCTAAAATGGTCCCCACGCTGCATACCGGATGACTTAATGAATCCTCCGCCACCACTAGGTTCAAGCCGCAATGTTTTCTTTTCCATTCTGCCTGGAAACATCAATTTTTCTGGCTGCTGCTACAACAGCGTCTGCTACCATACCTAATTTTTCTGTCAATGTACATGACAAATTTTTATGGCAAGTGTACTTGCCTAATTTTTCTGGCCTCTGGCTGTGGCTGCATTAAAAAAGCACATACATGTACCAATTCCCTTTCGTGATCGCTACCTTGTCGTGTGAAGGGGCTGCGCTATCACAATGAAGCGATCACCTCAATGAGTGTGTTGGCCATGTTGGCACACCCCAGATGAGAAGACGATTGCTTCATAGTGATCAGACCAAAAGCGATCGGTTGAATAATTTGTTGTATGAAAAACTTTATTTTTTTGGATCATATAAGTCTAGTAGGTCAAAAATGTGACAACACTGCAGAATTATTGTTTAATGGGTCACTCAACCGTTTCAATGTTTGCGGTGGCGTTACACGGGGAGTTTGGTGTATCAGAGTTGTTGTGTGGTGAATTGTGAAGCCCGAGTGACCTTAAACTAGCTGATCGATCGGACTGTGAGAGTCTCCGAGGATCACCGATCCACAGGTCAGGTTGGATACCCCAATCTCTGCTGCGGTCTTCACCTATAGACAAGCCCCCGCCTGAACGGTAGACACCATATGCCTACCCGACTTCGGTTGCCCCCAGGACTTAACGCACAAGGTACCTCACCTGAGAACTGAGACCGGTGAAATCCTCCAAGACCCCCCTCTTAGGAGATTGTTCAGAAACAGTGACGATGCAAAGTCCAGATTTGTGGCAGGGGTAATACAAAGGAGATCAGTCCAATCAAACACGGTCTAAGGGTAACACTCATTGCACTTTATTTTCCCATTGACTATCATTGTAGAATTCCTGGTGGCGGATTTATTGTGTGAACATTTTTTTTCTTGGGAGTTTTGCCATGGATTCCCCTCTGTCAGGTCATTGACCAGGTGTTAGACCCTTGAAACAACTTTCCCAACACTATTGTGGCCAGAAAGGGTCCCTTTTGTTTTTTAAATTCGCCTCCCATTGAAGTCAATGGCGGGTTCGCCGGTTCGCCGGGTTCGCGAACTTTTGCGCTAGTTTGTGCGTTCGCCGTTCGGAACCTGCAAATTCCGGGTTCGAGCCACCACTACTGTTAAGTTGATTAAAACAGCTGATTTCAATTAATCAGGGTAATAAGGATGCTTCAGAACAGCTTGGACTATTTGGAATGGTATAGAACTTTGGATTTTCCCAGAGACTATGGAGGGTATGAATAATTTTGGACACTTTTTGCTCAAATGTAAATAAAAGCTGAGAAATGGTTTTCAAAAAATGCCTCTTGTACATTGTCTTATGATCTTTTGGGAGACACCTATGTCATTTCCTGTTAAAGAATAACTTGCTGGTTGAATAAAAGTAACTTTAAGTAAAAATTTGCCAGGGCTGTATATCATTTTATATATATATATATATATATATATATATATATATACGAATTATATATTATATATGACTAGCATAAATGTGTATTGCAGGACAAACGTTTGGTATAGTATTCTCAGGTTCCAAAAGAAAGGGACAAATCAATCAAAGAACGGTAAGTTTATTAGAACAGTATGATATCCTAAGGTGATGCATGGGGCTTTAAAAATAAAGTTGATGATTAAGTGTCTTTGAAGTATCAGAAAGGTAACAAGAACCAGTAAGCAAAGATTCATGTTTATTAAACTTAGCAGCAAGAGCTGGATTTAGTAAGCCAAGTAAGGTCAAAGTGATAATGGAAGACACATTTTATAAAAATTTGAATTATGTGTCATGGGAAGCTCAAAATATAAAGAAAATGAATCCCATCACAAATTATGAGATTTACAGTGCAATAATTTTTTTAGATTTGTCTTATTTAGCTTTCTAATACTCAGTATAACATTTATTTAATATTCTTGTCTAAATAGCAGCCTTAATATGTGCACAAGTCACCTCCTGTATTGTGGTGGCTGCCTTATCTATTGGCAATCTATGGAGTTTTGTATAATGTTAGGTACTGTATATAAAAGCATCATGTTTAGCATTGTGTTTCATATTCCATCTGTGCAATCACTGCTTTAAGTCTGTTATTCATAGACATCACTAGGTGTGAAGTATCTCTAAAGAAGCTCTGCCAAGTCTCTACTGAAGCAACCTTCAATTTATTTATATTACAAGGTCCTTGTGCTTTAAAGTTTTTTCTTCACCATATGGAAGACATGTTCAATTTAAATTAGGTGACCATTTTAACATTTGTTGTCTTGCAGCGTTAAATAACCTCTTGTGTTGCCTTAGAAGTATGTTTTTGATTCAACCTGTTCCAGTGAGGTGTGCTTTAGTGGATATTGTGGTGCTACCCATGAAATAAGGGTAAAGCTGTTCATGCTCCTAATTTGCTGTCTCAACCTCAGGACTAAGTACAGCTACAATATGTTTCTGACTTGCTACAGAACAGTTCAGCGTAAGCTGTGCTACAGCCAATCAGCCTGGGAAATAGAAGTCACCCTGAGCCGGAGAGGAGCATATCTACAGATCTTGTGGTCCATAATAGAATATTATTACTGCCTCCCTCCTCACCATTGACCCATCACTGGGCCATTTGCCTGGGATAACTAATGTTGAGCTCAAATATTCGATTTTCGAATATATTCGCCGAATATTGGCTATTCGAGGATTCGCAAATTTCGTGAATATGGCGGTGGATATTCGCAATTTCGAATATTGGGATGCATTGGGATGCTTATGGGCATGGATGCGAAAATAAATAGCAATTTGCATGCAAACGCATGTGATTGCGAATATTCACAAATATAGAATCGAATATTAGTAGAATTATTCACGAAATATCGCGAATTCGAATATTGCCTATGCCGCTCATCACTAGTGATAACTATGATAATGTTAATAATACATATGTCTAAATCAATAAAATGCAGTAAGAGAACAAAATCACTACACTAAGAAATGATCCATGGTTGAAATCGGGGTAACTTAGGAGGGAGGGGGCATTACTCTCCCTTCTATGTTCCCACCCCACACATGATCTGCACCAGCGGGGTAGAAACTTAGGAGGCAGTGTAATGCCCTCTCCCTTCACAGTTAGCCAGCTAAAAGGAGGGATGGGAGGTACACCTCCCAATACTGGAATGTCACTTCCTGTATTTGGAAGTTCTGCAGTCCAGATACTGGAAGTGACATCTTTGACTTGACAGGAATGCACTATGAGAATAGAAATTTTCAGTGAACACCAGTAGTTAAAGGGATTCATATTAAAGTTTAAAATGTACTAGACATCAGAAGCATGTTTGAAACAAAATCCAATCATAAGTTACCCCACAAACAATTTCATACACATATTTGTTTGCAGATCTCAACCTGTTTAACACTCAAGGCGTTGTACCATTTAACACTCTTAAAACATTGTGGTAGGATAATCACACTGTAATTTGTTTTGGTTACACTCTGTCCCACCCTTCACTTCCCCAGCATCATTTAATACAGGTCTACCTGAGGAAGAACCCAGAGGGTATGGCAGCCTTAACTCAGGCAGACATGCTCAGGAGGTATAGGTATATAATGTCTCTTGTCTACTGGATAAACAAAATAATACTTCACTTTCATTTAGGAAACATTTTTAATACATGAGCTGTAATTTTATCTTTTGGGATTGGCAGAAAGTAAGATGGGAATTACCATGAAACAGAGCCCCTATCAAGCAAGGTAAGATGATAATATTGAACTTGATTGCACAAAGCTCTGATCTCAATCCCATGCCACAACTTGGTAATTAACTAGATTGTGAGCTATGCCTTCTCATTTAACATTAGTGACATACTTAAATGTTCTTCTGGGTAAATAGGCAAAAAACTTACAGACATACTCCAAAATCTTGTGGAACATCTTCGCAGAAGCTGCTATGGTTGGAAAGTGGGCACTAATGCCATATTAAGCTAGTTGCACCATAACTTGTTCATATGGTATCTGTTTGATTAACTGCAACCAACCTCCTCAAAACACATACCTTGTAAACAGTTGCTGAATTTTTGGGCTACATACCCATAGAGCATTGATATCAGATGCACTGCAAAGTACTGTCTTCATTTGAGCAGGCCACCAACTTTGTTGATCAGGCTTAAACTAGTGCTCTATTGTTGGATGGTTAGTTAGTTGGTTGGTGTACATGATCCAATTGCACCAAAGAATGAAGGGTCCATCTTTAAAATAGATTATGGAAAAGTCTCACTTGTAGGGGGCATACCCACAGGGTGAAATAAGGAGGGCTGAAGAGGAAGAGGTTGGAGGAGGATACAGCAGAGAAGACGGATGGTCAGCATACAAAGGTCATCTGGGCTCTCTGGCAGCCCTGGGGGATCTTCGGTGCTCTGTGAATGTTTTTCAAAGTAAACACTGTTTGGAATGTAAACACTGTAAACAGGTAGGTGTTTGTAGAACTTCTTTTATTGACTTTTTATATAACAGTATATTTAGAACATAAGGTATGAGACATAAGTCAACATAACAAAAATGCAAACACATAAGCCAAAATGAAAAGAAAAAATATGTATCTTACTGTTGACATTTCCTTGGCAAGTTGTATTTTACTTCTCTTACTTCTGAATTATCTTCTGCAAAGTATGTACATCTTCAATTTTTTGGGAATAAATACGTTATTACTGGTAGTCATTTTATATTATTTATTGCTCATTTTAAAGTTATAATTTTGCTACCAGACAAATATAATTAGCTATGAAATATATCCATTCCCTAATGCTTCAGGCAACACCCTTAAGGCATTAATATACAATCCAAAACAAACTCACATACAAGCTAAATGACAGAGACACTTCCTGTTACTACACTGTACTTCATTCAGGGATTCAGCCTGACAAGCCATTAATTTATTAAGTCTCAGGTATGAACACAGAGGCTACAGTACTGCCCGAGATGTTATTTAGACAGGTCATGAAGTCTAATTGCAGTGTGCATATTTATTTGTTGAGCCCAAGGATAACAAGAACGGTTGATAACATTTCAAAGAAATGCCACAACTGCCCCCAAGGTGGAGCCGGAGAATCATATTTCTTTAAACATTCATTTAAAATTCAATAGCTTTATTTAGACCAGTTATATGCACACAGGTGTGAATGGGGTAAGTGCATTTCTTTTCACCCTCAAACACATATAAAAACAAAATACATAAAGTGCTATACAATACAATGTCACTCAACAGACATAAAAAACGTTGAAACTCAACGCGTTTCGCCCGATTTATTTAAGTATTCTTCAGGAGTATTGATTCAATGGTGTCCCTTGGCATCTGTTTGGTGGAACAGGCATAGAGAGGTATCTCCTACATATTAGACATTTTACATCTAGAGGAATAGAAGGAGGGCACACTAGTATAGAACCAAATGTTTATAATGGTATCCTGGGAGAGAACCCCCAGGAATTGTCCCTCAATCTACATGAGGGTGTTATTGTCTTCTATATATATAGATTCACTACATTCCATTTTGTATCTCTGAGTGCTTTTGTTTCTTTAAGAAAAATACATTATATTTCAGACATATTTATATAGTGGTTTTGCTATCACAAATACCATAAATACCATAGGTGTAATGTTATTACCTTATTGGATGTTAATTCTCAGAGTGACCAATACTTCACCAAACGGATAAGGTACACCCCCATATAAAAAGAAGACATGTCAATTGTAGAAATAGAAATTTCAAAAAAGCAAAAGAGAAACAAAAAAATATTGCTCATAAACCCATAGAAACTAATGAAGAGGATAGTCCCCTACAATCATCAAGAAATACATCCCCACGTGAAAACCCACACCCGGTATCTTTTTGAGGGGTAAGTCAAAAACCCCCAAAGAAATATTCAATAGAGGATCATTTCCAAAAGAACTAGAAAAACAAGATGTAGGATTAATTTCAAAACGAGCAGAAAACCAGTCCACCTCGGAATTAGAAACACAGGTAATTAATATATCAGGTGTTGACATATCAAAAGAGGAAGATATCTCTGAAATTAGGGTTCTGCCCTATGGATACCATAAATAGATTTAACATCATAAAAGATATAAATGTATTTGCCAGACGAGTATTATTTAAAATTTTTTTTGATAAAACGCCCAATCCGGAAACGAATATGAACATAAACAGAGACCTCTACAAGGATTTTAAAATTGCAGATTTTAGATTATTGAGAATCTTAATAGAGTTATACAACGAGCAAGATATTGAAAATAGTCTATTAGAGAAGGAAGATGAAAATCCACAGGAAACAGCTAGTAGTGACCCACAACCATCAACAAAAAAATTCTAAAATAAATCAAATAAATTCCCATCTTTACAAACAAACCTGAGTCTTGCTACTTTTGTTGACAAGGTGACAAACGAAATTCTAAATATTAAAGAAAATAAAAAAACAGATAATCTAACAAAAATACAAAGAAAATCCCTAAAAAAAACTACAAGACAATCCTAATATTGTCATAAAACCAGCAGACAAGGGAGGTAACACGGTAATCATGAGTAGTGTCCAATACACGGAAATGTGTCAAAAAATCCTAAAAAATAAAGAATGGTACAAAAAATGTAATCTGGACAAACAAAAAATCTTTCATCAAAAATATAATTTGATTGTAGAGGAAGCCTATAGAGCTTAAGTTATTGATGATGATACAAAAGAATTCCTCAAAGTCAAATTACCTAAAATTCCCACTTTCTACGCACTTCCTAAGGTGCATAAACAAAATCTACCCCCTCCCCGGTAGACCTATTGTATCGGGTAGGGAAAGTCTAACCGAAAAGGCTAGCAAATTTATAGATGTATTTCTGCGAGATTATGTGGAAGCTCTACAGTGTTCTCCCCAGAGTAGATTGATTTTAGTCCCCGCCCGGCACACAAGTCCTCCGCGGCGAGCAGCCTGACAGGCGGCGCCTCCCATTCTTCAGGAGCACGCCACAGCCACTGAAAGACTCCGGCCCGCGGCACACTACCGGAGCCGCGGGCCGGAGTCTTTCAGTGGCTGCGGCGCGCTCCTGAAGAATGGGGAGGCGCCGCCTGTCAGAGGACTTGTGTGCTGCCGCTGGCCGGCAGCCTATCAGAGAGGCCGCCGGACCGGTGCAGGCGGCGCGATGACGTCATCGCGCCGCCCGGCTGAAAAAAAATTCTGGGGAGAACACTGCTCTACCTTCCTACACGAAGGATACTCCTGACCTTTTAAGGTAAATCTAAGGAATCACGATCCCTCCAGGTGCATGGTTGGTATCCATCGACGTAGAAGCATTATACAACAGCATTCCGCACAACCATGGCACAACCATGGCCTGGAGGCTATAGCGAGTTTCTTTAAAGAGGCAAGCTGTAACCAAAAAGAACTTAAGACTTTCATCCTCAAATTGCTTGAATTTGTATTAACACATAATACTTTTCTTTTTGATGGACAACTATACCTCCAAGTACAGGGAGTAGCGATGGGCACAATTTGTGCCCCATCGTATGCAAACCTGTACCTGGGGGTATGGGAAAAATTCATCTGGAACTGTGAGGAAAACCAATTTATGGATCATATCCTTATATGGCGTCGATATATTGACGACATACTCCTGGTGTGGACAGGCAACCAGGAATGTCTTGAAAGTTTTCTAAACAATTTGAACACCAATGATTTCAACTTAAAATTCACCCATACATTTTCCCAACAAAAACTAGCCTTCCTTGAAATATCGATGAAGACGCACAAATTCAAAGTACATTATATCGAAAAGGAAACACGATTTTAAGAGCGGATAGCTTCCATCCTCTGCCATTAAAGAGAAGCATACCCTATAGACTAACCAAAGACTAACCAAAAGGGGTTACAGTAAAAAGACACTCAAAAGGGCATACAATAGAGTTTTACACAAAGACAGGAAGGATCTACTCTTTAAACCAAAACAAAAGAAGGAGCTACAGCATACCAACTTGATTTTACCATTTCATAATCAAAGTAATAAAATTAACACCATTCTTGAAAAACATTGGTAACTTTTGACAGGAAATCCAAAAATACAAAAGCACATTGGTCCCAAACCCCCCATCACTTATAGAAAATGTCCATCATTAAAAGATAAACTTGTCCAAAGTCATTTTGAAACAAAAAAACGAGAGACGAAACCAAAGGGCCTTTACAAATGCCACAACTGCCCCCAATGTGAATACATATGGGAAGGGAACATGTACACTCTCCCAAACGGTTGCCCACATAGAATCTCCCACTTCATTAATTGCCACCCAACAGGTGTGGTTTACATGAGGAAGTGCACTTGTGAGAGATTCTATGTGGGAAAAACAAAGCGAAAATTTAAACAGAGGATTTCTGAACATATAGCGGACATAACCAATGGGGTGATCACCTCCCCGATAGCACACCATGTGGCGTTTGCACACAACTTCGATACCAACGCAGTCCGATTTATGGTCCTCGACAGGGTGAAGGAAAATTTAAGAGGAGGAGATTTACATAAAACGCTCCTTCAAAGGGAGGCAAAATGGATTGTTACACTTCAAGCCAAAAAAATTCCAGGCCTGAACGACTCCCTTAGTTATAAACCTTTTCTTAGATTTTTTTCACAGATATGACGTGAACCATGATAACAAACACTAGATAAAAATCATGCCCAACAAACTTAAATAAATGTGTTTCTATTTAACTGATAAGAGAATATTGAGAAGTATATATAATACAAATATGAGATAAAAACTGTATATCTAGTGGACCCCCAGACGTCAAAAGCTTAGAGAGTGCTTAATGATATATAAAAAATGTAGGGCTTAAAACTAGACGTATACATCAATATTACACGTGGATATTGATATTATATGTTGTTATTGACATTAATATACAGTATGAGAACCCCATATATTATCATTCCATCAGAATTTTATTGTCAAAAATATTTTATTATATATTTATTTACAAATGTTATACTATAATCTTTAGTGTTTCTCTGTGCCAATTTGCTTTGTTGTGGGCGGAATAGACATGATGCGATCCCCGATATACTTTATATGGGGACCGGCGTGAAGAAACTCCGGTAACACCTAAAGCCCCCTTCCTATGCAAGGGGAATCCCATCTTCCTCTTCATATTTTATGGGGAGTATGGTGGGTACAGTAAGGCGCACTGGGATATACCATCTTTCCCAGCCCTTACCACCCGGAAAACACTTTGCGCTCCTTGGAACGCAGGGACACGGAACTTCTGTGTTTGCGTTCCAGGGACGAACACGTCACTTCCGCCCACAAGGCGGCAACTTCCGGACAGAACCCGGATGACGAGGGATGTGTTAAACACACCCCCTAGCACGAGCGCCGTCCATTTATTTGAGGCGCCCGTGTCAGCAGCCACCCGGAAGTGCAGGAGATCGGGCGCCTTTACAAACTTGCCGCCGTTTCATCATGCACACCTGAAAGGGATAACCGCCCCAAACAAATATAAATGCAAGGCAGAGAAGTGCGTTCAGTATGGACCCTGTGACTGATGTGGAATAGACCCTCCATGGATATCGTTATGGCTGAGTTCTAAGGCATTACCTCTGAATACTCTTCCAACTTTCCCAGATTAGCACCAGGATATTGGGGTATGTAAACTAAAGAGAAGACTTTGTCTCCTATATTAATAACCATCTTTGATTTACTAAGCTCCCTTACTATCTTTTTCTAGACATAATACTTGTCAGCATCCCCCAACCAAACCATGAACCCAAAATCAATCATAAAGTTATATGGCTTGGTAAGCTTGATTTAAACAAACAAAAGCTCAAAATATGATGAATGGGATTTAAAGACAAATAATAACTATCGAAATTACAGATCCTTATGTAGATGGAAATAGCTTTATTGCGCCATATCTGAGGCCATTGTCTGGACGCACGGACCTGCCTTGCATTTGTATCCTAGGTCCCCCACTTCTCAAGGGGTGTACCTTATCCATTTGGTGAAGTATTGGTCACTCTGAGAATTAACATCCAATAAGGTAATAACATTACACCTATGGTATTTATGGTATTTGTGATAGCAAAACCACTATATAAATATGTTTGAAATATAATGTATTTTTCTTAAAGAAACAAAAGCACTCAGAGATACAAAATGGGATGTAGTGAATCTATATATATAGAAGACAATAACACCCTCATGTAGATTGAGGGACAATTCCTGGGGGTTCTCTCCCAGGATACCATTATAAACATTTGGTTCTATACTAATGTGCCCTCCTTCTATTCCTCTAGATGTAAAATGTCTAATATCTTGGAGATACCTCTCTATGCCTGTTCCACCAAACAGACGCCAAGGGACACCATTGAATCAATACTCCTGAAGAAGCCCTTAAATAAATTGGGCGAAACGCGTTGAGTTTAACGTTTTTATATGTCTGTTGAGTGACATTGTATTGTACAGCACTTTATGTATTTTGTTTTTATATGTGTTTGAGGGTGAAAAGAAATGCACTTACCCCATTCACACCTGTGTATATATAACTGGTCTAAATAAAGCTATTGAATTTTAAATTAATGTTTAAAGAAATATGATTCTCCGGCTCCACCTTTAAAGTCCCAGGGTAAGAGGGTACCCATATAACAGGTGTTCCAAAAAAACAACTTTTTTTTATGTATAACGTTATCTAAAGCTCACCGCACACCATTCAATCTGTCTGTACAATTTCCACCTACCATCTACCAAAACTATATACTACAAGGCCACTCTCCATAAAGCAGATTGTTTGATCTATAGAGGCATTTCCCAGAGGAAGCCTAAACCCAGGCAAAACGCATCGGAAATAGAGTCCTCTATTGGGAATCCCACCATTACCCTTTACAGATTGCATAATTGTTTTTTGAGTTTATTGTATTCAAAATACTAAAAATTTTGGTTTTCTTTTTCTATTTTAGTCTTTCCTATTTATTCCTACACCCTTTGGATTGGTTCTCGAGGGGGTTCCTGTAGTTTAGGTTCCAAGATGTAAACATAATTTTTTTTTTCTAAATTAGGTTCCTAGTAGTGATGGCGTGAACCCTGAATTTGATGTTTGCAAACAGCGAACGCGAACCTCCGCAAAAGTTCGCGAACCCGGCGAACCCCATAGACTTC
>CM070035.1:64634633-64662752 GCA_036250615.1 Ptychadena robeensis | reverse complement strand
ATAAAACTTTGCTGGAAAATTAAAAACACTTATGTACACAAGATGGTGCTTATTTTGCACATATAGTAAGATCTCAGGAAATAAACTGCCTGGCAAAAAGATAGCAAGTACAGAATTCTTCCAGAAACCATCATGATTAGCTTGAAACTACTATGTATAAGCCCTGGCAAAAGTCTTGTTCTGCCGTTTAGAAAATAAAAACGGTATATAGGCTCTTTTACACTAGCCCTGCTGTGACTGTGTGAAAGATATAGCAGGTTTACTATGGAAACATGTGCACCTTATGATAACGCAAGCACACTCAGTTGTGCTATGTAAAAGGGCCCGAAGGGCTTTGTCGTGTTCTGTATTAGTGTGTCAGTATGTGTCGAGGTATGCGTGATCCTACAATCTACTCATTTACTAGAGGATTAAGAAACTTATGAAGAGCATAAAATGTAAAAGAATGCAGATGCCGGATCCTAAAACTTGGCAGTGGCTACATTTCGTTTTTAGTAAGAACATGTTAGTCAAGTAAATGTAAGATTATATGTGTATGTGGTGTGTAAATATATGTATATATACGCCACACAGGGCACATACACACACACTAATATATTCAGATGTTATTGCAAATAAGATCTGGTTTAGCTCTCTGGTCCTTCGATGTCATAGGTCATAATGGAGTGTTGTATACCTCTTTTGAAATCATATTGGTCTGAACTGCTTCATCTGGGTCATAAATTACAAACAAGCAGGAAAAAAACAACTGATTACTATGGAATGTGCATTTGTACTTCACATTACAGAACCCATTTGATGTTTTAATGATTTTCCATTAGCAGCAGGGGAGAAATGTTCCTATTACACTATCCAGCCCTCCAACTGTTTTCCAACCGTTCGCGTATCTAGATATTTTCATGAACTCCAATTGGGGGTAAATCATTTTATTCTGTTTGGCATATAAAAATTTGCAGTGAAAATAGTTACGTATTTAGATTTATGCTGCTGAATGTTTTCAGCTGGATTGAATCTCAAGCTTCTTAATCGCCAGAGGACTGCATTGTAAGATCAAAAATGCTGGATGTTCCCTTGCTGGGCCCTCCACAACAGGCAGGAGGTGTTAGATTTCCACAATGGGTTTTGAACATGTACAATGAATGTACACCAGATATAATGAAGGCATTCCAGCACCTAACTTTTCTGGCACAATTTCACAATAACAAAATTCTCACACCTATCGTTTTAACACGTGTTGAGCAAAGCATGTTAACACATGCTGCAAATCAATTTTCCAATGACGATTATCACTACAGAAAAGCAATGAACAATACATGAATAGAGTTTGAACAAGGCTTCAAAATGTATGGTGTGGGTGTCTCCCTTCTCCAAGAGACAGCTGTGTGACACTAAGGCTGCATATACATATACAACACCCCCCCCCCCCCCCATATGAGCATATAGAGGCGATCCACCAAAGTGGCTGGAGAAGCCTTAATTTGCATCTTCTTGGCTTAAGTGCTTTTCAGCAAACAAGCTAATAGAAATAGCATTCCAAGCGGCACGTGGTAAATGGTCCACTAAATTGTTACCTAAGACAACCACAACCGTTGAAACCTCCTATGTAAAGTTGAAGAAAAGAGAAAAAAACTGTATAACAACCCATTGTGCGAAAGTCAGGGAAACCGAGCTAAAATTTTAAGGGGCAGGATCACTCAAGCTGGAAAAATGGAAGCAATTGCACATTCATCAGGTATTTCAATCAAATTGTAGCAGTTCTGATTTCAAATATAGAACCACTATCTCAAGTCAGAAATGGATCAAAATTTCATTCAAAATGGATCGAGCAAAAGCTTGCAGAAGTGCCTAGTGTGCCACTGAGAAGTGGGGAAGCAATATCTATCTATCTATCTATCTATCTATGCTACTATCTATCTATCTATTCATCTATCTATCATATATCTATCTATCTATCTATATATCTATCATCTATCTATCTATATATCTATCATCTAATCTTATCTAATCTATATCTATCTATCTATCTTCTATCATCTATCTAGCTATCTATCTATCGATTCTATAGAACATTCCAGTATATTTCTGTCACTGGAATGTTTAAATATAACACTTTAGTAAATGCTGTACATATTCCATTCACTTGGGCGTAATGCTGGAGACACCCATCTGGATTGTTCTGAATAGAAAGACTTCTCTATATTTAAGTTTATTTTACGATTTTAACATCCTTTTTAGGCTACGATATGTTCTGGGTAACATTTCCTTGCAGCCATTCTACTGGATAATAGCAACACAGGATGTGAGAAAAAACATTAGGCTGGCCCCAATTAAAATTTAGATTTGATACATATATGCTACTTATAACAAAGATATTACGGACCCAAATAAAATAATAATGATTATGAGATTAATAAAAGTCATGGGCCGTGTGGCTCTTTGGGGGAATACCAATGAACCCTGTGAACGTAGTCCCTAGAACAAACTAAACTTGTGACCATACATTGATGAGGTATGGTAGCCTCCATCTTGACTGGCATAGTAACCCGTCAGAGGAGGGCTACACAGATGCCCAGATGGCAGGGTTCATTCTCAATGGCTCCCATACATGCCGATTTTCAACTACATTTTGCCGACCGATCACATACGAGGTCAGTTATCGATCGGTGATAAGTTGATTGCTGCCACCTGAAACGGTCAACCCCCAAAAATCAACTAAAAATCGTTAGGAAGTAGTTGGGGAACCCATAGACTGCCCTATGCAGCAGCTTTTGAAACAAGGATTTTGTGGAATTGGCCCACAAATTGGTTCCCAAGGTGGTTGTCCATTCTTTTTTCAAAAACCATTGATTGCGTGATTCCACAACGCCGGAAAATTATCAAATCGGGAATCAATCAATGCCAAATCGACGGCGTCTATGAGAATTCTGTTTCCTGGTGCCGCTCTGCCGAGGAGTGAATACAGGGCCGTCCCAAAGCTATTTTCCTCTGGGCATGTCTTCCTTATCACCATAAGACCAGATAGAGGATTCTCCAACACTCAAATTTTGCTTGAGTGCTTGTAGTCCCACGGGCTGCGGGCACTCCAACAGGGATTCCTATCCGGGACATAGTACAAGAGGGGATCAAGAGTACATGATATCTAGGCCTATATACAACAAGCACCACCATTGCAATTAAAATATGGCTAAAACATCAATACGGGCAACAGGCGATCTTACAGGGGACAGAAAGACCATACTGAAAAAGTCATCACAATGGCAAAAGTATTAGAATTCATTCTAAATTCCCTCTGACAATGGGAAAGCAATTTCTTCTGTATTAAGATCCTACACCAGTCCAATAATCCTCTAAGCTCAGGGGAAACTTTGATTCAGGGCACAATGGGTCTTCACAGAAACAAGAGCCTTATTCCTGTGGCAACCAAATGTTTTACATCACACTTTGTGACATCATACCAGGCTTTACTGTGGAAAACTAGTGGTAAGCCAAAATAGTAATATGTGTTACCACGTTGCAGCAAAACACAGCCTGAGCCTTTTTGAATTACTTGTGACAAGGTTTGGATACTGGGTGCATATGGTTTCTGGTAAACCTCTCAAGTTCACAAGTCTGGATGGGATCATAAGCATTTTCAGTCTCTCCAGATATGTTTAATATTGTTCCTCCTGGTCTGAAGCTAGCAATACACAGGTTAGTTTTTGCATGTTGTGTAATTTTCGATCGGCGCCAGACGAAACATCAATCAATCGTACACCACACAGTCTCTTGATCGAGCAAAATTTACCCTATGTCTGTTCACATTTTAATAGATTTTTTTTTATTTTGATCACTTTTAAATCGATTTGTACCAGATGTGTGGATCGATTTCCGTGCGATCAACTAAAAAAAAATTTATAATTTTACGACGATGGTAATATCAAACCGTGTTAGGCCACCTTTACCCACATTAGTACTGTTGACCCAGACATCGTCTCCAAAGGGTTAGTACAGTGAATTCTAAAAGCAAGGAAACAGGGGGGTCACAGGGGGGTTGCGGATGAGCTAATGTAGCTTTGATGACGTCTCCCTTGCCCCATCTAGGGACAAGGGCACCCTGAGCCCTGAAGGGTTTCTTGGGTGGATTGAGGCTAGGGCGGAGACTGGACAGTTGGTAATGGCTTTCCCACATGGCTTGGCATGGAACTGATTGCTGTACCAGAAGCCATCATAAACGGTAACAGCTTCTTCATCAACTGGCAGCGTGTACGTTGACTTATTTGGGGACATGCAGGGCTGCATTGGGACACTGCTCTCATAGGTGGAGTGGAAACAGTATGCAGAAGGGCCAGACGCAAGAGGGTTCTGGAAAAACACCATTCTCTGACCATTGTTCACCCGGTGCGTTGTTGTGCACTCATCTCAGGCAAGAGGCGGTGCACAGTACACAGGTAGTGACCCGTTTGTCTGAAACGATGGGCAGGGTGGAAATTTAGTAAGGAGGGCGGGGCATTACTCTCCTCTAACTTCCCAACCCTGCTTGTGGCTGTGGTGCATCACATTCCCTGAATGGACGGACCTGTCCCCCTGGGGCCCACCCTAGCTTTTGCTGATCCCCCAAAAGGTCAGAGGAGGCTTTTGGAATTATAGACAAACAATTAATTTGCTTGAAATAAACCGTACACATGAGGTAGGGCAAAGCCCTAGAACATCACTAAATTACTGGTTGTAGGAAAGGGTTGTGGTAACATTACAAAAAATTGTTTCTAGTTATGTAGTTTTTGCTATAAATGGGAATTTCGATATTTAAAGTCAAAATTTCAACTTGAACAAATGATGACAAGACAGAAGAAATATAATATATAAACTGTGATTGCTGTGAGTTCTTTTGTGAAGTAATAATGTATCTATTTGAGAATAATACAATCTGGGAGTAAAAAGAATCAGGCATCGGACTTTAGGCAAAGACAAGTCTGAAGCCAAGGAGGACAACTTAGAGGAGACAAATGACTAAATAAAATAGGCTAGGATGCCAGGTACAATTAGAGAACAATTTGCCAGCTTTCTTAATGAAATGACATGATTTAATGTCTGCACTATTCAGAATTTGTTTTGGCAG
This sequence comes from Ptychadena robeensis, assembly GCA_036250615.1. Taxonomy (NCBI): domain Eukaryota; kingdom Metazoa; phylum Chordata; class Amphibia; order Anura; family Ptychadenidae; genus Ptychadena; species Ptychadena robeensis. The sequence goes on along the minus strand of CM070035.1, from coordinate 64,657,657 downwards.
AGAAATGTCATGCTGGTCTAGGCCTAATTAATATGAATGATTTCTATTAATGTCTTCTATTGTTCAACTAATGCAGAAAACATCTGGACAAGAAACATACAAAATGCATTTTCTTTTCACAAAGTTGTGCAACAGAACAGTTGTTCTGAATCTTGGAACTAGCTTTATTACTTGGAAAACAAAGTTTACTTTGTACTTCCAAACCCATCACATGCAATTTAATAAGAAACAGAAAGTTATAAGAAAAGGATAAATTTAGTCACTGCAAGAGGAACATGACTATTGATAGGGCAAGAAAAAATTCAATTCACCATAAATTCATAAATACCTTTTTACTACAAGAAAATAGCGAAAAGGTTTTCTTACCCACATAATAAGAAAATTTATGAACATTTTTTACCCTTCTGGAAATCTCTTAAAATGTACTTTATACTTGTTATGTTTCCCTAATTCCAGATCACAATCCATGCTCAGCATCTAGTTCACACCTATCGTTTTACGCATGTTGGCCATGCATTTTCCCTGCATAAGTTGCAAGCATGCTAGATAATGTGTTACCACATTGGCAGCAAACACAGCCTGTTGAGTCTTTTTGAATTACTGTGACAAGGTTGGCTACCCGGGTTGCATACGTTTCTGGGAAAACCCTTTAAGTTCCACAAGGTGATGAGGATATAGCAGACAGTGATTTTCAGTCTAGGTCATTGTCAATTAAGCTCCGGTACACATGCTCACGGCATTATCTGGCCCATATCATATGCATCCGTCCCCATTTTTAAACAGGACCAATCAATCCCGCTAGGGGGAAACAGTAATTATTGGACGTGACTGTAAACAACGGTGATGTCGTTGCTTTGCCTGGGGATCGTGGGGTCTCCATGCAAAGCATACACCTGAAGCTGGAGACACAGCAGTGCTTAAGCTGGGTTACACAAGTGTAGCTGTGAGCTCAGCTCCATGCACGCTCACGGTCATCTTTCTGGCCCTATCATATGAACGTCCCAGTTTTTTGAGCGGGACCAATCAATCCCGCTAGGAGAGAAAACAGGGATATTGGACATGACTGTAAACAAACAGTCGATTTGTCGGTTGCTTTGCATGGGGACCGTGGAGTCTCCATGCAAAACATCGGCTTAGCGGAGACACATCAGTGGTTGGGTCTCGGCTCCTTCAGATATTCTGACAGCAACATGATGACGTCATCACGCTGCTGCAGGGACGTCGGACAGCTCAAATATCGAGCCGTTTTGGGTTGTTTTTTTTTTTTCCCCCCCTGCTTTAGCCAAACCCTTTTCTTTCACATTATACCAGTGTATTATCTATAGAGATCTGTCCTGTAAATACATGTTCCAATTTTAAAGGATTTCCAAAAATCCTAGTTTGATGCGCCACACAAACAGTGATTGATGTTCCAAAGGGACAGATAACCAGCTTCTTCTGCTAGTGTTCACTCTAAACAGTTTCCATCAGTCACACAGAAGGATGAGATAAGGTAAGGCCCTGCTCACTTACACTTCCTGTACAGATTGTTAACTCGACTACACATGTTGGGAACTCACATATGCTGCCTACCTCTTTGGGGAACATGCTCAAAACCCCCAACACCTTCTTATTTTTCATGTGCATCAGAAACAGTTACAGTTTCCCTACATTTTCCTTGCTATGTTTAATCTTTTACAACCTCAAAACAAAGGCCAAATGTTATTCCGACGAATTTTGGAGGGTACTAGTAGAGATGGTCTCGAATTTTGGACTTGATAACGTTGGAGGCGAAGGTGGATCGTACAAGCCCCCTTTCCCGGACCAGGCGGTGTGGGAAAAGGAGAGCCCCCTTATGGTGGCACTCGGTCTCATAACTTTTTGGATAAACAATGGGGTAAATATATCTACCGCTTTATATTTTATCTTGACCGTTTAGACACATACGGATAAAACACTTATGATCTCCTCTATACTCTTATAGCGGAATACCACTTACTGATTACCTTCTGAAGAAGCGACTGATGTCGCGAAAACGCGTCAAGAATTTTTTGACCAGAGAGTCGTGTAACAACTTACCTTTTTTAGAGACTTATTATGGAGTCTTATTGACCAAATGAACTTATTACTTTATGATATAAACCTTCTATATTTAGTGTGTACAAAACTGTGTACTATTATGAATTCTACCATATGAAAGTCGTTGTGGCTAAGATAAAGGACTGCGCCTCCCCGGGTCTAGCAGGGTGCCACAACATTATTTGTTCTATTGTCTTAATTTGGATGCCGGTAGCGATTTAACCTTTAGTTGCTATTGTTTAACTTTTTCCAACTCAAAAACAAAGGCCAAATATTATTCGACCGATTTTGGAGGTACCTAGTGGAGATAGTCAATTTTCGACTTGATAAATTTGTGAGTGATTGCAAAGCATCTGAAAATGGTATCATCACAAAATTGCTGGAGAGTGTAGAGAAGGGTTGTGGGAAGTTTTGCTATCAGCACATGTAGTTAAATCAAAAACAAAGTCGAGTAGAGACAAATTTTTGTTAGTTACCCCACACATTTCTCTACATCTCCAGCAACGGTTTGGTGATGATACCATGTTCAGGGGCTTCGCCATGAGCTCGAACTCGTCGGAATAGTTTTTAAAAAAAATTCGACCATTCTCTAGTACCGAGATGCTGATCATTTGGTTTGATTATGATTACATTTACTCGGAGATGTAATCCAAATCTGTTCTTGTATATTGCTGAAGCAAAAAAAAAAGTAAACAAAGTGTTTTTTGTTCTAATTCCGCAGTTTTTTCTCATCAGAGACAGGATATGCTTCGAAACGTTCATGCTGGTCTTCATGCATGTACATAATCGATGATGTCCTCTTGTACTGTAAACTAATTATCCTCCTTACCGACCTTACATACATCATTCATTATGTACAATAAAAACAAAATATTCTTAAGAGTTCGGATTCGAATCATTTGGAAAAACTAATAGACGAATTGATAGTTGTTCTGTATAAAAGAAAAGCTACCAAGGCATTCTGAACAAAAACAAACTGGAGGATAAAAATAAATGACAAATATGAGAGATTTCCCCAACGATAGTCAACCATTAACAAATCTTTCAAATTGTTCCAGATATATGCTCTGCAATTTAGTCATGTTAAACTCAATAAAAAAAATCATCCAGAGCCCTCCCTGACTAATATAATCCTTGATATAGGTAATTTAGCTAGAAGAAAAGAAAGTTTGTGGGTCTCCATAGAAGAATATCAGGGCAACAAGGAACAACCAACTAAATATGTAGTCTTCAAAAACAATAAAATGGATCTCTTGTGTAACGTTGAGACAAAACCTACTCAGATAGAATAAGTGTTTTCAAGCTTGTCTTTGAAATTATGTTATGTGTTCCAACTGCGTGAAGGAGCAGCCCATACAATAAATAACTTTCTGCCACCGCTTGTTTCTATAGTGTTCAGCAGGTCCACGGCTGAGCAGACAGCGGAGGTTGATGTACATAGCCATAACATTAACCTCTATGTGCTCTATCAAAACAGCGTTACATCCCAGTCAAGGCATGTGATTATAGCCAGGGGGTATATTAGGCAAGCCCATAAACGCCATGGAAAACATAGCCTTACTCCAATAGTGTCAAAAAAAATTTAAATAGAAATAAAATGAAAGCTGAGGAGTGAGTTTTGTACAAAACACCTCAAGACCATTTAAAAAGTACCTCTCATGAGAAAATATTGGCTGGCAAAATTACTATAAACTAAACATTGATGCTTTATAAATGGAAAACATTTATTGTCATGATAGAATATAGAAAAGAGGAGAATAGGGCTATAACTGATGTTCTTAGTAAAGAAAAAGCACAAACATGATCAAAACACAAAAAAAACACAAAAAAAACAGCAAGAAACCCTTAATCTTTTAATTGATTGATGTTACAGAAACGCATTTTGCCAGCCATAGTTTTATACATAAAAAATTGCTATATTAAATGTAAGATATTTAAAATCAGTTATGAAATCACCACAATGAACTTTAACTAAAAAAAAAACATGTAACATGCATGATACATGATAACAATGATAACCTTCTTGAGTATAAAAAATTGAAAACCTGTTCTTTGTTCAAGAACGCAGTGATGAAGGTGAAATCAAAGGCTAGGAATAAAACAGCTGAAGAGCATTAAAAAAAAAGTATTGCTCTGGCACATATAAAAATTTTTGCATAATTAAAGTTTTAGTCAAGTCCATAATTTTGAGTCAATATATTACAACTTAACTTGGAACATAATTTTTTGCAAAAAATTTAGTGCAAAAAAATTTTAAATTGAACCGTTAAACAATACTTTGTAATAATAACTAAGGCTAGCCATAAAGGAGTTGATTTATTTGTTGTTTCGATTTTTCCTTAAAAAAAAGATCAGTGGATCCGATTTTTAAAAAAAAAAAAAAAAAAAATCGATCGATTATATTAAAGGAAATCCATCTGTGGCATTGATTCCGGTCATAGAACTTGTACGATGACCAAAAATTTAACCAGCATAATAATCCGGTCACTTTTCGAATGATTTTATGTTCTTCAATTATCGATCTATTTGGTCGACTGCACGGGGGTGGCACAAGGAAATCGATTTCCGGTACAATCGACTTAAAAAAAAATCTATAATTTCGATAGCCGCATCTAAATGCAAAATGAGTACCATGTAAAATGCCACTTGAAAAAAAAGAATAGACATTTCGAGATTATTATTCTAAGAGGAGAGATGTACTCAGGTCTTTCATGATGGCAAATCTTTGATGTAATCGCTCATTAAAGTTTCGTCGTTTCCATGCCAATGACACATGACTTATTGAGACATGATATGTTCAAGGTAAAAAAAAAAAATGGTTCCCCAAGGTCACTATTAAATGGCCTGCCACAATGAAGACTACTGTAGTCCCAGCTAGGCACCCTCCTGTTGTCCTCCCCCATTCCCTATGTTAGAAAACAGAACGTAGGCACGATCAGAAAAAAGAGAAGGTCAGACTGTCTCAATTCCAGCACTCATTATAAAATTGCCCCCAGATGATTAGTTTGAGGGCCAACAATAAGAAGATACAGGACATGAAACTGATTAGATATTGTACTAAAAACAATAGGAACTGACTATTCTTTAGTCTAATCACCATAAAAACACAGCAAACTCAATAATAATGCCTGTTTCTATAGAGTTAGTCTAGCTTCTATCCAATGATATGTTCCGTGGTAGACATGGAATGATGTCCTGCAGCACTACACATAAACCGTGCGGGCTGATTTAATTCCATGGTCATTTCATGTATACGGGGGAACATATAAATGAACAGTGAACCTTTGATTATATATAAATAAAAACTTCTTGTTACTAGTACCGCAGAAAACTTATAGATGGAAATGAGTCACAAGAAAGTCATTTCACAGGTGTAAGCCTTACAACACTGTAGAAACAATAAAATGTCATGAAATGTGGAAATGGGGGTATGACAATCTGGCCATAGGAAAAATCAATCTGTTGGTTTCCTTCCGCTAATATACACTAGTTACTTCTAATGAAATTTGTCGTACAGCCAGAGGGTGGTGGAAAATGGGTAGAGTCTCCAACATGTTCTAGCAGGAGTATAGACTCAGCAGAAAGTGCCAGCTGGATGCTGTCACAATCAAATAAATTATTCAAACTGAGTAAAATTGCCAACGACAATGAAAAGACATAGCTTGAGGGGGCAGCAAAGAGAAACAACCATGTACTTGCTGACCAAGCAGCTCCCTTTAGAAACTTAAATATAATGCACAGAATATAGCATGATGAAAAGCTTAAGTCTGGTTATGTTCCAATGAAATTAAAAGAAGCCAAACATAAAAGCCATAAAAAAGTATACAAAGTGAAAACTATGTATGTGGGGATTTTTTAAAATCTTTTAAATGGTTATAAGACTAAAGAAATGTGATTATCATCTTGCTTTGCCAGGGGGTCGGATATACATATGACTTGCATAATACTGTTGTATTCTGGGCAGGTAGAAGTGTTGCTTTAATTCTTCATTGTTGGACAGTAACTGGAAAATAAACTGGATATCACAAATGCAGCAAGAACTACAGATCAATAAAATGAACTTGATGACGGCCCCTGATGACCTCCCTACTTTTCCATATATAAAACATATAGTATATGTAAAATCAAAGCATGGTTTAGCAGAAGGGTGCAGGAAACAAGAGAATGTCAAAAGCAGCCTCTGCATTCCATATTAATAACATGATGGATATGATTATCCACATGCATACAAGCTCTATATAATTAACTTGACTAAAAGCACTTTAAAGGGGGACTACTTCAACCTTTACTATCGCTAAAATTTAAAGCCATGCATTGTTGTTCTCATTAAAGAAAAATAACGCTTCAACAGACATATTAAACAACTATTCTTTTTAGAAGCTATTAAAACTTAAGTGTAAGACACAAAGAGATGTGAATAACTCTGCTCAGAGTAATTAAAAATGAGTAACACGATGTAAAGATCACAAAAAAAAAAACAGACATAAAAGGCAAAAACTATAAAATTAAGCTAATGCAAGCCAACATATCACCATCAGCTGCAAATAAAAACCACCTTTCTTTTCTTTTATATTTTGGGGGAGGGGGTTAAAAGAGTTTTTTTAAAACACCACATCAAACACATATAGTTCACATTAATAAGATTTAACATATTTCCATAAAACTATACTAAGTCTAAAGCCCCCATAACACCTTAAAATCTTTCCATTCAACTTCTGTGCAATGCAAATTTGTTCTAAACACCAAAACCAGTAGTATGAGACCTTTCTAAACCCTTCCAATAACACTATTGTATTTATCAGGAGACCAAATATACTACAACAGTGTTAGTAGATCTAATGGTAATTGTAATTGGATCGATCTTAAGGTGTATGGGGGCTTAAATCAGGACTAAATAGTACTGTTTAAAAGGATAACTTTACTTGTAGTCCAAAATGCAATCAAGTATATGAAACAGGCCATACAGAAGTACCTAGGATATCCGATAGAGATATATTAGACAACTTGCCCTGATTCAGCTAATTCAGATAAACTTTCCAGAGACATCAGACGTAAGGTAGGATACACACAGGATCTATTTTTTCAACATTTTTAAAACAGCTGAGCCGGTGGGTTAACTTCGCCTAAGCTATGCTAAAACGTGTTGCAAATATCAACCGTGTATGCCGTTTTTTGAGCAAGATCTATTGACATGTTGGAAAACAACACCTGTTTCGATAAATCCTATACTTTGGATGGGGTCGGGGTTCCGACATATCTTGAAAGCTCAAATATAAAGCTGTTGTGTTCCCAGCTTAGTTTTCTTGTTTAATAAGTTAAAGAAGAAAAATAGACTAACAAATCTTTCTTAGGGATTTGCATCTGAAGTCATATTTTCCACTTTTCATTCTTTTTCTTAACAGAACATTTTAACAATTTTCTTAACAATACGCACTAAGAGTGACCAGCAGGAAACTAAGAAACTAAAGGCCAAAACCATTTTGAATGTCATTTTCACAAAATTACAGACAGTTAATAACAGTGGTTTCTCAGATCTACTTACATGATAACAGTGATGGAAGTAGACGCAAACAAACAATGTTGTACATAAGACAACAAAATGCTTACCATAACTGGGAATGGTGGAGCTGGGAAAGTCTTGAGGAACAATAAGAACATTAAATGTATAAAATTATTGATTAAAAAAAATCTATTATTGATCCACATTCCTTTGTGCAACTTGTGCACAACAAACTAAAGAATGAATAATAAGAATAATTCGATGTGCATGTTGGAAATAAACAAAATGATACAAGTGTATAAAACAGTTTTCGGGACAATCTTTTTCTGGCACAAGTGTGAAACTTGATTAACTGATGAATGTTTTATTGGAAGATCATTTGAAATATAGAAGAGAAGAAAGCAACAGAATAACTATTACTTCTAAAGCCAGGATTGTTACGAAAACAACAACTAAAGAGAAATCAACCACTGAAAGTAGTTATAGTCAAATGGGGTCCCAAGCTCCATATGTAAAGCAAGAGAGAATGAATCAACTAAAACAGAAAAGAAAAAGGGCTAGAATCATTAACCAGGGAAATGGCCCAACAACAACACAATTTAAAAGAATAATCATTAGTATAATGTAATAAAAGTTTTTTTTTTAAAACGGGTCCAGTATAAAGTTACAATTTCTTTAGCAATTTGTTCTTAATTAAAAAGCACACCCTTTCTAGGTCCAAGCAGTAACCATACACATTGGCTTAGTACAAATGGTAGGACATGTCTGCCAATTAGGATAAAAACATCTGTTAAAAGAAGAAAGTATAATAGGTTAATAGAAGTGAGGAAAGCGAAGCAAGAATAGGCAGTAGAAGGAGTGGGCTATAAAGTAAGAGGGAAGCGAGAGTGATGGCATAGAGGTCACAACCGGCCATAAAAACTGCAGGACCAGTTGTTTAGAAAGCTGAAAATCCACATTTCAGAGAGACCATTAATCTCTTTTAACAAATAAGCATTATTTAATAAAATGTTTCAACATTTTCCTCATGAGTGATTATATTAAAAAAGTTAATTTATAAACACAAATATGTCCCCCAGGTTTGCAGTTATATCTTCTGTAAAGTCATGTGAATTGATTGTATTGTAGGTCCTGCACCTTCCAATCGGGCGGCTCACCCCCTCCGGCTGAGGCGGTCACCTCCTCACCTCCTGCAGCACGTCTTGTCTTGGGGAACCTCATGCTGCGACTGTTCCTGGGCACTCAGGGCCCTGCGGGTCTCTCCGTTTCACCTACTCAAGAAGCCCAGGGGACAGTGGCAGGCGCGCGCGTATGGCGTGCGGCATGTGCGCTATGCGCGTGCCGCGAGCCCTCGCCCCGAGTTTAGAGGTGGATGACAGGAGGAGTGCTCCAGGGAACGGGCCCCTCCATCTGGGCGCGGCCATGGGAGGAAGCTGTAAGAAAACCAGCAAAGAATTGTGGGACTGGCAGGCTTTTATAGGGAGCGTCCTCCACTCCCTCCCAGGGACGCCCAGATGGGAGGGGCCCGTGCCCTGGAGCACTACTCATGGGGTGTCAGCCCGCTAAAACTCGGGCGCGAGGGGCTCGCGCCCCACGAAGCCTAATGCGAACAGGCCACGCGCACGCCGAAGACGATTCGCGCGCACGCCACTGTCCCTGGGCTTGACGGAGTAGGTTGAAAAACCGGACGAGACCCCGCAGGGCCCCTGAGTGTTTCCCCAGGAACCAAGTCGCAGCATGAGGGTCTCCCAGACAAGACGTGCTGAAGAGGTCGGGTGAGAGGTGACAGGCTCAGAAGGAGGGGGTGGTGAGCCAGCAAGATGGAAGGTGCAGGGCCTGAAATGTATATGTGCGGATTCATTTTTTTGTAACTTATGGTGGTGGATGATAAAGACAAGTTCTGCCCTGACAGCAATTATTACTCATATTACTGGAGGTGCCAATAGTAGGTTCTGTTTTTCAAGGCATTTTCAACAGCAACATTTCGACTTTGTCCAACGAGAGTGGCTATGTAATGCAAAAGTTAGTTCCAATAATGAAATCATGTATTGCTCATATAGATTTGCTGAGGTGTAAATTGCTTACAAATTGCAAGAGCATCCAGGTGGTAAAAAGAAAGCAGAATCCCATTAAAGGACAGATGTGGTCTATACAGTGCTGCTGAAAGATGTGAACCCTCCAGACATGGTCACTGTTTGTTCACAAAACATTTTTAATTAAAAGAACTTATTAGGACATAACATCTAAATCCCCAATTGTAAAGCACACCTTCCAAATAGTAGAACAAAACACCCAAAAAGAAGAAATATTTGTCATTATTTAAGTAAACAAAGGGTAAACAAAGGAGGGTTATGTCCCAAAAAATGATAAATCTCTACGTGCATACTATGTGAACCCTTGTATTAGTTAGCTTGTGGCTCCTCCTTGCCAGCCATTACTGACAACTAAAGTCTCCTGTTAACCACTAACCGTTCTCACATCTGCTTATGGGGATTTTTGCCCACTCCTCCTTGCAGAACTCAGCCAGGTGAGGACGTTGGCGGACATCTGGCAGTAACCAATTTTTAGGTCTCTCCCACAACATTTCAATTGGTTAAGGTCGGACGTTGACTGGGCCAATCCAGAAGTGCGAAATCCTCTTTCTCTGAAGCCATTCCTTGTACTGTTGAATTGGAAATGCTTGGGTCATTGTCCTTGTTGCATAATCCATCTTCGTCCCAGCTCAACTCCCTGACTGATGGCAGAGATTATGGTCGAGAATCTGTGATAACCCGAAGAAAATTCATGAGTCCTTGGAAAACTATGGAGTCTGTCCAGGCCCAGCAGCAGAAAAGCAGCCCCAGGATTGCACATTACACCGCCTATTCACGGTTGGAAGGAGTTCTTTTCTCATATGCCGTGTTGCTTTTTCTTCCAAACTGTCGGTTTTGATTGTGACCAAATTCATTCTATTTTAGGACTCGTCTTGTCCAGAGATATGGACTTCCAGAAGGCCTCTGGTTTGTCCCAAGAGGCTCTTTGCAAAGTTGTTGTGAACGGGCAGTTTGTGCTTTTTTTGAGAAACAGAGGCTTCTTTCTAGCAACCTCCCAATGAATGTCATGGCTTATTAAATTTTCGTATGATTGTACGACGCGCACATTTGTCCCAGTGCTGCCAGAGAGGCCTGCAACTCTCTAGAGTGATCTGTGTGGGTTGGCCTTACCTGGTTGTCTTATTGTTTCTGGTGCTTCTGGGTGTATTTTGTTGATGGGCGTTCTACTTCTAGGCAAAGTGCTGTCATGTTGAAGGCCCTCCATTGTAATTATCTGTGTTACAGTGGAGGATGGAGCTGGAATCTTTTGGAGATGGTCTTATAGGCCTTTCCCAGACTGATGGCCTGTCACTAACCCTCTTCTTCATGTCCCGGATATCTCCTTTGTCTGGCATGTTGATTATGTATGGGACCACAGTGGTTCAGTTGGTTTCCTCTCCTCTTTTAATTAGTGCAGCCAAAAAATTTTCAAAGGATGTCTCATTTCATGGTAGAGTAAATGATTGATTAAGCAACCCAAATGTGTTTCACCTGCGTCTTTACCTGCTCGACTTAAACCAATGCAGCTGGGGGTTCACTTACTTTTGCACATTAACTAAGTCCATGTTCAGTAGTTTTTTGGGCACTTAAACAAAAACCTACTAAACACAAGTACATGGCAATGATGAATCACTATATCTGACATTTCATGATAAACAGTGTGATAGTTAGAATGAGAAATCCATGGTATTTTTTGAACAAACAGTGACCATGTCTGGAGGGTTCACATACTTTCAGGCAGCACTGTATAGACAAACATCTGTCTTTAATGGTATTCTGATTTCTTTTTACCATCCTGGATGCTCTTTGCAATTTGTAATGCAATTTACAACCTGCACAAATACTATATGAGCAATACATGATTTCATTATTGGAACTAACTTTTGCATTACATAGCCACTCTCGGTTGACAAAGTCGAAAATGATTGCTGTTGTAAATGCTTGAAAAACAGAACCATACTATTGCACCTCCAGTAATATGAGTAAATAAATTGGTCTGTCAAGGGCAGACTTGGTCTTTATCTCCACCACCATAAGTTACAAGAAAGAATGAATCCGCACATATACATCAATTCAGGACTTACAGAAGATGATAACTGCAAACCTGGGGGACATATTTGTGTTATTAAATTAACTTTTAATAATAACTCATGAGGAAAATGTTGAAACAATTAATAATGCTATTTGTTAAAAGAGATAATGGTCTCTCTGAAATGTGGATTTCAGCTTTCTAAACAACTGTCATGCAGTTTTATGGCCGGTGTGACCTCTATGCCATCACTCCCTCTTACTTTATAGCCCACTCCTCTACTCCTATTCTTGCTCGCTTTCTCACTTCTATTAACCTATGATACTTTCTCTTTTACAGATTGTTATCCTAATTGCAGACATGTCCTAACATTGTACTAAGCCAATGTGTATGGTACTGCTTGGACCTAGAAGAAGGGTGTGCTGTAAAAGAAAAAATGCTAAAAGAAATTGTAACTTTATGAATGGGACCCGTTTAAAAAAAACTTTTATTACATTATACTAAATATATTCTTTTATTGTGTTGGTGCTTGGGCCATTCCCTAGGTAATGACTAGCCCTTTCCTGTTTAGTGGTCATTCTCTCTTGCTTTACATATGGAGCTTGGGACACCATTTGACATAACTACTTTCAGTGGTGATTTCTCTTTAGTTGTTGTTCTGTAAAAATACCTGGCTTTAGAAAGTAATAGATTATGTCTGTGCTTCTTACTCTTCTAGATTTCAAAATGATCTTCCAATAAACATTCATCAGTTAATCAGAGGTTCACACTTGTGCCAGAGATTGTCCCGAAAACTGTTTTATACAATTGTACATTGTTGTTTATTTTCCAACATGCACATCGAATATCTATATTATGCATCTTTAGTTTGTTGTGCACAAAGTGCACAAAGGAATGTGGATCAATAATAGATATTAGATCAATAATTATACAATTAATGCTTTATTGTTCCTACAAGACTTCCCACTCCACCATTCCCAGTATGTAAGCATTTTGTGTCTTATGTACAACATGTGTTTGCGTCTACTTCCATCACTGTTATAATGTAAGTAGATCTAGACCACTGTATTACTGTCTGTAATTTGAAATGACATTCAAAATGGTTGGCCTTTAGTTCTTAGGTTCCTGCTGGAACTCTTAGTGCGTATTGTAAAGAAAATGTAAAATGTATTGTTAAGAAAAAGAAATGAAAAGTGGAAAATATGACTTCAGATGCAAATCCCTAAAGAAAGCTTTGTAGCTATTTTTCATTCTTTACTTATAAAAACAAGAAACTAAAGCTGGGAACACACAGCTTGATATTTGAGCCTTTCAAGATATGTCGGAACCCCGACCCCATCCAAAGTATAGGATATCGAAACAGGGTTTTCCAACATGTCAATAGATCTTGCTCAAAAAACGGCATACACGGGTTGATATTTGCACAGATTTTAGCATAGCTTAGCGAAGTAAACACACACGGGGCTCAGCTGTTAAAAAATGGTGAAAAAATAGACCTGTGTATTCCTACCTTAAGTCTGATGTCATGGAAAGTTATCTGAAAGCTGATCAGGGCAAGTGTCTAGATATCTCTATCTGGATATCCTAGGTACTTACTGTAGGCCTGTTTCATATACTTGATGCATTTTGGACTACAAGTAAAGTTATCCTTTTAACAGTACTATTTAGTCCTGATTTAAGCCCCCCATACACCTTAAGATCGATCCATACAATTACCATTAGATCTACTAACAACTGTGTAGTATAGTGGTCTCCCTGATAGAATACATAGTGATTGGAAGGGTTAGAAAGGTCCTCATACTACATGGTTTTGGTAGAACAAAATTTGATTGCACAGAAGTTGAATGGAAAGATTTTAAGGTGTATGGGGGGCTTTAGAATTAGTATGAGTTTTATGGAATTATGTTAAATCTTATATAATGGAACTATATGTGTTTGATGTGTTTTTAAAAAAAACATCTTTTAACCCCCTCCCCCAAAAAATAAAGAAAAAGAAAAAGAAAGGTGTTGTATTGCAGCTGAGGTGAAGTGGCTGCATTAGCTTAATTTATGTTTTCCTTTATGTCTGTTTTTTATCTTTACTCATTTTATTACTCTGAGACAGAGTATTCCATCTCTTTGTGTCTACACTTAAGTTTTAATAGCTTCTAAAGAATAGTTGTTTAATATGTCTGTTGAAGCAGTTATCTTTAATGAGAAACAAATGCAGTGGCTTTAAAAGCGATAGTAAAGGTGGAAGAGGCCCCCGTTAGAGGGGCTTTTAGTCAAGTTAATTATATAGAGCTTGTATGCATGTGGAATAATCATATCCATCAATGTATTAATATGGAATGCAGAGGCTGCTGTTGACATTCTCTGTACTGCACCCTTCTGCTACCACTCTTTGATTTACATATACTATATGTTATATATATGAAAGTAGGGAGGTCATCAGGGGCCTCATCAAGTTCATTTTATGATCTGTAGTTACTTGTCTGCATTTGTGAATCCAGTTATTTCCAGTTAACTGTCAAACAATGAAGAATAAAGCAACACTTCTACCTGCCCAGAATACACCAGTATATGCAAGTCATATGTAATCCGACCCCTGCCAAAGCAAGATGATAATCAACATTTCTTTAGTCTATAACCATTAAAAGAATAAAAAATCACACATACATAGTTTCACTTTGTATACTTTATGGATTTTATGTTGGCTTCTTTAATTTCATGGAACATAACCAGACTTAAGCTTTTCATCTAATTCTGTGCATAATTTTAAGTTTCTAAAGGGAGCTGCTTGTCAGAAAGTACATGGGTGTTTCTCTTGCTGCCCACCTCAAGCTATGTCTGTTCATGTAGTTGGCAATTTACTCAGGAAATAATTTAGATTTGACAGCATCCAGCTGGCACTTGCTGCTGAGTCAGTAGCTCTGCTAGAACATGTTGGAGACTCACCCATTCCACACCTCTGGCTGAAGACAAATCATTAGAAGTAACCTAGTGATATGAGCGGAAAGGAAAACCAACAGGATGATTTTTCTATGGCCAGATTGTCATCCCACCATTTCCACATTTCCATGACATTTACTTGTTTCTACAGTGTTGCTAAGGCTTAACCACCTGTGAAGATGACCTGTGACTCATCCATCTAATAAGTTTCATGAGGTACATGTACAAGAAGTTATTTATATATAACAAAGGTTCACTGTTCATTTATATTTCCCCAGTTACAGGAAATGACCAATGGAATTAAATCAGCCCCACGGTATGTGTAGTGCTGCAGACATCATTCAATGTCTACCACGGAACATATCATGGATAGAAGCTAGACATACATATAGAAACAGGCATTATTATTAAGTATTGCTGTGTATGGTGATAGACTAAAGATAGGCATTCCTATTGTTTTAGTACAATATCTAATCAGTTCATGTCCTGTATATTCTTATTGTGCCCTCAAACTATCATCTGGGGGCAATTTTATAATGAGTGCTGAATAGACAGGCTGACCTTCTCTTTTCTGAGCTGCCTACGCTGTTTCTAAAATAGGGAATGGGGGAGGACAAGCAGGAGGTGCCTAGCTGGGACTACAGTAGTCTTCATTGTGCAGCCATTTAAAGTGACCTTGGGGAACATTTTTACCTGAAACAATCATTCTCAATAAGGCATGTGTACATTGGCATGGAAACAGACAAGACTTTAAATGAGCGATACATCAAAGATTCCATCATTGAAAGACCTGAGTACACTTCCTCATTAGAAATAATCTCGAAATGTATATTCTTTTTGTTAAGGTGGCATTTTACATGGTAACATTTTTGCATTAGATCGGCTTGAAATGATAGATTTTTAAGTCGATTGAACGGAAATCGATTCCTGTCCACCCAGTGCGATCGACCAAATATGATCGAAATTGAACATAAAATCATTCGAAAAGTGACCGGATATTATGCTGGTAAATTTTGGTCGATCGTACAAGTTCCTATGAAGGAATCAATGCCACAGGAATGGATTCCTTTAAATAAATCGATCGATTTTAAATCGGATCAACGATCTAAAGAAAATCGAAACACAAAATAATCAACTCCTGTATGGCTAGCCTTAGTTAATTACAAAGTATGTTAACGGTCAAAAAATTTTTTGCACTAAATTTTTTGCAAAAAATATGTTCAAAGTTAAGTTGTAATATAGACTCAAAATTATGGACTTGACTAAAACTTTATTATGCAAAAATTTTATGTGCCAGAGCAATACTTTTTTTAATGCTCTTCAGCTGTTTATTCCTAGCCTTTGATTCACCTTCACTGAGTTCTGAACAAAGAACAGGTTAAATTTATACTCAAGAAGGTTATCATGTTATCATGTTATCATGCATGTTACATGAGTTAAAGTTCATTGTGTGATTCATAACGGATTTAAATACTTACAGTTAAATAAGCAATGTTTTGTATGTATAAAACATGGCTGGCAAAAATGCGTTCTTGTAACATCAATCAATAAAAGATAAGGGTTCTTGCTGTTTGTTTTTGTGTTTTTTTGTGTTTTATCATGTTTTCTTTTCTTTAATAAGAACAATCAGTTATAGCACTATTCCCCTTTCCTATATTCTATCATGACAATAAATGTTTTCCATTTATAAGCATCAATGTTCTAGTTTATAGTAATTTTGCCAGCACAATATTTCTCATGAGAGGTACTTTAAATGGTCTTGAAGGTGTTTGTACAAAACTCACCCGCAGCTTTCATTTTATTTCTTATTTAAAATTTTTTTTGACAACTATTGAGTAAGGCTATGTTTCCATGGCGTTATGGGCTGCACCTATACCCCCTGCATTAATCACATGCCTTGACTGGGATGTTAACGATGTTTTGATAGAGCAGCAGAGAGGTTAATGTATGGCAGTACATCAACCTCCGCTGTCTGCTCAGCCGGTGGACCTGCTGAACACTATAGAAACAAGCGGGGCAGGAAGTTATGTATATGTATGGGCTGCCCTCAACGCAGTGGAAACAGCATAACATAATTTCAAGACAAGCATGAAAACACTTATGCTAATGAGTAGGTTATGTCTCAACGTTACACAAGAGACCATTTTATTGTTTTGAAGACTACATATTTATTGGTTGTTCCTTTGTTGCCCTGATATCTCTAATGGAGACCACACAAACTATTCTTTTCTCTAGCTAAATTACCCTATAATCAAGGATATAATAAGTCAGGCGCTGGGAATGATTATTGAGTTTAACATGAATATTGCAGGCATCTATCTGGACAATTTTAAAGATTTGTTAATGGTTGACTATCGTTGGGGAAATCCTCATATGTCATTATATTTTATCCTCCAGTTTGTTTGTTCAGAAATGACCTTGGTAGCTTTTCTTTTATACCAGAACAAACTATCAATTCGGCTATATTTTTTCAAATGATCAGAATCAGAACTCTTAAGAATATTTTTTATTTTATGCCATAATGAAATGATGATGAAAGGTCGGTAAGGAGGATAAATTAGTTACAGTAAAGAGGACATCATCGATTAGTTACATGCATGACCAGCATGAACGTTTCTAGCATATCCTGTCTCTGATGAGAAAAAAACTGCGCAAATTAGAAAAAAAAACACTTTGTTTACTTTTTTTTTGCTTCAGCAATATACAAGAACATATTTGGGATTACATCTCAGAAGTAAAATGTAATCATAATCAAACAAATGATCAGCATCTAGGTACTAGAGATGGTCGAATTTTTTTTAAAAACTATTCCGACGATTTCGAGTTAATTGCGAAGCCCCTGAACATGGTATCATCACCAAACTTGCTGGAGATGTAGAGAAATGTTGGGGGTATACTACAAAAAAAGTTTGTCTCTACTTCGACTTTGTTTTTGATTTAAAAACTACATGTGCTAGAGCAAAACTTCCCACAACCCTTCTCTACATCTCCAGCAATTTTGGTGATGATACCATTTTCAGATGCTTTGCAATCAGCTCACAAAGTTATCAAGTCGAAAAATTTGACTATCTCTACTAGGTACCTCCAAAATCGGTCGGAATAATATTTGGCCTTTGTTTTGAGTTGGAAAAAGTTAAACAATAGCAACTAAAGGGTTAAATCGCTACCGGCATCCAAAATTAAGACAATAGAACAAAATAATGTGGCACCCTGCTAGACCAGGGAACGCAGTCCTTGATCTTAGCCACAACGAACTTTCATGGTAGCAATTCAATAAGAGTAACACAGTTTGTACACACATAAATAATAAGAGTTTATATCATAAAGTAATAAAGTTCATGTTGGTCATAAGACTCCAGAATAAGTCCAAAAAAAGGTAAGTTGGTTACACGACTCTCTGGTCAAAAAATGCTTGACGCGTTTCGCGACATCAGTCGCTTCTTCAGGAGGTAATCAGTAAGTGTATTTCAGCTATAAGGTAATAGAGGAGATCAATAAGTGTTTTTATCCGGTATGTTGTCTAGAAAGGTAAGTATAAAATAATAAAGGTAGATATATTTACCCAATTGTTATCCTTTATGAGGACCGAGTGGCCACCACTAAGGGGGGCTCCCACAGCCTGGTCCGGGGAAAGGGGGCTTATACAGATCCACCTTCGCATCCAACGTTATCAAGTCAAAAAATTCGACCATCTCTACTAGGTACCTCCAAAATTCGTCGGAATAACATTTGGCCTTTGTTTTGAGTTGTAAAAAGTTAAACAATAGCAAGAAAAATGTATGGGAACTGTAACTGTTCTGAATGCACATGAAAATGAAAGGTTTTGAGCATGTTCCAAAGAAGTAGCAGCATATGTGAGTTCCCAACATGTGTAGTGGAGATTAACAATCTGTACAGGAAGTGTATGTGAGCAGGGCCTTACCCTTATCTCATCTTCTTGTGTGACTGATGGAAACTGTTTAGAATGAATCATAGCAGAAGAAGCTGGTTATCTGTCCCTTTGGAACATCATCACTTTTTTTTGGCAGCATCAAATAGATTTTTGGAAATCCTTTCAAATTTGGAACATGTATTTACAGGACAGATCTCTATAGATACACTGGTATAATGTGAAAGAAAAGGGTTGGCTAAAGCAGGGAACACACGGCTCGATATTTGAGCTGTCCGACGTTCCCTGCAGCAGCGTGATGACGTCATCATGTTGCTGTCAGATATCTGAGGAGCCGAAGACACACCACTGATGTGTCTCCAGCTAAGCCGATGTTTTGCATGGAGACTCCACGGTCCCCATGCAAAGCAACGGACATCGACTGTTGTTTACAGTCATGTCCAATATCCCTGTTTTCTAGCGGGATTGATTGGTCCCGCTCAAAAACTGGGACAGCTGCATATGATATGGGCCAGAAAGATGACCGTGAGCGTGCATGGAGCTCAAAGCTACACGTGTGTACCCAGCTTAAGCACTGCTGTGTCTCCAGCTCAGGTGATGCTTTGCATGGAGACCCCACGATCCCCATGCAAAGCAACGGACATCAACCGTTGTTTACAGTCACGTCCAATATTACTGTTTCCTAGCGGGATTGATTGGTCCTGTTTAAAAATGGGGACGGATGCATATGATATGGGCCAGATAAATGGCCGTGAGCATGTGTACCGAGCTTAAGTGACAATGACCTAGACCTGAAAAATCACTGTCTGCTTATGATCCTCATCCAACCTTGTGGAACTTAAGAGGGTTTTCCAGAAACGTATGCAACCCGGGTATCCAAACCTTGTCACAAGTAATTCAAAAAGACTCAAGGCTGTGTTTGCTGCCAATGTGGTAACACATATCTAGCATACTTGCACTATATGCAGTAGGAAAATGCATGCCAACATGCGTAAAACGATAGGTGTGAACTAGATTATGATCATGATTGTGATCTGGAATTAGGGAAACATAACAAGTATAAAGTACATTTTAAGAGATTTCCAGAATGGTAAAAAATGTTCATAAATTTCTTATTATGTGGGTAGAAAACCTTTTCGCTATTTCTTGTAGTAAAAAAAGGTATTTCTGAATTTATGGTGAATTGAATGTTTCTTGTCCCTAATCAAAGTCATGTTCTTGCAGGTGAGCTAAATTTATCCTTTTCTTATAACTTTCTGTTTCTTATTAAAATTGCATGTGATGGGTTTAGGAAGTACAAATTAAACTTTGTTTCCAAGTAATAAAGCTAGTTCCAGATTCAGAACAACTGTTCTGTTGCACAACTTTGTGGAAAAGAAAATGCATTTTGTATTGTGTCTGCCAGATGGTTCTGCATTAGTTGAACAATAGACATTTAATTAGAAATCATTCATATGTAATTAGGCCTAGACCAGCAGTGACATTTCTCTGCCAAAACAAATTCTGAAGAGTGAAGACATTAAATCATGGCATTTAATTAAGAAAGCTGGCAAATTGTTCTCTAATTTTACCTGGCATCCTCAGCCTATTTTATTTAGTCATTTGTCTCCTGCTAAGTTGTCCTCCTTGGCTTCAGACTTGTCTTTGCCTAAAGTCTGATGCCTGATTCTTTACTCCCAGATTGTATTATGCTCAAATAGATAACAGTTATTTACTTCACAAAAGAACTCACAGAAATCACAGTTATATATGTATATTTCTTCTGTCTTGTATCATTTGTTCAAGTTGAAATTTTGACTTAAATCTGAAATTCATTTATGCAAAAACTACATATACTAGAACAATTTTTTTGTAATGTTACCACAACCCTTTCCTACAACCAGTAATTTTAGTGATGTTCTAGGGCTTTGCCTACCTCATGTGTATATGTTTATTTTCAAGCAAATAAATTGTTTGTCTATATTCCCAAAAGCCTTCCTATGAACTTTTGGGAGATCAGCAGAAGCACTATGGGTGGGCCCCAGGGGGACAGGTCCGTCCATTCAGGGAAATGTGATGCCCACAAGCCACAAGCAGGGTGGGAAGTTAGAATGGAGAGTAATGCCCCCTCCCTCCTTACTAATTTTCCACCCTGCACATCGTTCAGACAAACGGGTCACTACCTGTGTAACTGGTGCACCGCCTCTGCCTGAGATGAGTGCACAAACACGCACCAGGGTGAACAAATGGTCAGAGAATGGTGTTTTCCAGAACCTCTTGCTGTCTGGCCCCTTCTGCATACTGTTTCACTCCACCTATGAGAGGCAGTGTCCCAATGCAAGCCCTTGCTATGTCCCAAATAAAGTCTACGTACACGCTGCCAGTTGATGTAAGAGCTGTTACCGTTTATAGATGGCTTCTTGGTACAGCAATCAGTTCCATGCCAGCCATGTGGGAACAGCCATTACCAACTTGTCCAGTTTCCGACCTAGCCTTCAATCCACCCAATGAAACCCTTCAGGGCTAGGGTGCCCTTGTCCCTAGATTGGGGCAAGGGAGACGTCATCAGCTACATTAGCTCATCAGCTACCCCCCCTGTGACCCCCCCTGTTTCCTTGCTTTAGGAATTCACTGGTACTAACCCTGTGGGAGACGAAGTTCTGGGTCAACAGGTACTAAATGTGGGTAAAGGTGGCCATACACGGTTTGATATTACCATCGTCTTAAAATTATAATTTTTTTTTTTAGTTGATCGCACGGAAATCGATTCCAACACATCTGGTACAATCGATTAAAAGTGATCAAAATAAAAAAAAATCTATTAAAATGTGAACAGACATATGGGTAAATTTTGCTTGATCAAGAGTCTGTGTGGTGGTACGATTGATTGATGTTCGTCTGGCGCACGATCGGAAAATTACACAACATGCAAAACTAGACCTGTGTATGGCTAGCTTAAGAGCCCAGAGAGGAACAATATTAAACATATCTGGAGAGACCTGAAAAATGCTTATGATCCACATCCAACCTTGTGGAACTTGAGAGGGTTTACCAGAAACATATGCAACCCAGGTATCCAAACCTTGTCACAAGTAATTCAAAAAGGCTCAAGGCTGTGTTTGCTGCCAACGTGGTAACACATATTTAGCTAGTTTGGCTTCCACTAGTTTTCCACAGTAAGCCTGGTATTGATGTCACAAAGTGTGATGTAAACATTTGTTGCCACAGGAATAGGCTCTTGTTTCAGCCTCTCTGTGAAGAACCCATTGTGGCCCATGAATCAAAAAGTTTCCCCTGAGCTAGAGGATATATTGGACTGGTGTAGTATCTTAATACAGAATGAAATTGCTTTCCCATTGTCAGAGGGAATTTAGAATGGAAATATATACTTTTGCCATTGTGATGATCTTTTTCAGTATAGGTCTTTCTGTCCTGTAGATCCCTGTTGCCCGTATTGATGTTTTAGCATATTTTATATTGCCAAGGGTGGTGCTGTTGTATATAAGGCCTAGATATCAGGTAACTCTTGATCCTCCTCTTGTACTATGTCAGGAGAGGAATCCCTGTGGGAGTCCGCAGCCCGTGGGACAAAATTTGAGTGTTGGAGAATCCTCTATCTGGTCTTATGGTAGGATAAGGAAGATATGCCCAGAGGAAGATAGCTTTGGGTACTGGCCTGTAATTCACTCCTAGGCAGCGGCACCAAAACAGAATTCTCATAGACGCCTCGATTTGTCATTGATTGATTCCCGATTTGATCATTCCCGGCGATTGTGGAATCAGCAATCAATGGTTTTGAAAAAAGAATGGAACACCACCTTGGGAATCCAATTTGTGGCCAATTCCACAAAATCCATTGTTTCAAAAGGCTGCTGCATAGGGAGCTATGGGTCCACCAACATACTTCGATACGATTTTTAGTTGATTTTTTGGGGGTTGATCGTTCAGGGTGGGCAGCAATCAACTGATCACCGATCGATAACAGTGAACGCGTATGGTGATCGGTCAGGCAAAAATGTAGTGAAAAATCGGCATGTGTATGGGAGCCATTAGAATGCACCCTGCCATCTGGGCATCTGTGTAGCCCTCCTCTGACGGGTTACTAATGCCATTCAAGATGGAGGCTACACATACCTCATCAATGTATGGTCACAAGTTTAGTGTTTCTAGGGAACTACGTTCACAGGGTTCATTGGTATCCCCCAAAGAGCCACACTGCATGACTTTTATTATATCAAATCATTATTATTTTATTTTGCAGTAATTCTTTGTTATAAGTAGCATATATGTATCAAATCTAAATATTTAAAAGTGGCCAGCCTAATGTTTTTTTCATCACATAGCTTTGTTGCTATATATCAAAGTAGATGGCTGCAGGAAATGTAACCCAGAACATATCGTAGCCTAAAAAGGATTTTAAAATCGTAAAAGAAACTTAAATATAGAGTAGTCTTTCTATTCTAGAACCAATCCAGGATGGGTGTATCCAGCAATTTAGCCCAAGTGAATGGAATAGTACAGCATTACTAAAAGTGTATATATTTAAACATTCCAGTGACAGAAATA
>CM070035.1:64595098-64625677 GCA_036250615.1 Ptychadena robeensis | reverse complement strand
AATGTCAAAATGGCCAAAACACTCAATTTCAGTGGGGGTTGAATAATTTTGAACACTGTACAGGGTAGCAACTTAATCTTCTATTCTTGAAAGTACTGGATGCAGAGAAAATAAGCAAGTGTATGGACATGAGTAACTTTGACAGGGGCATGGACTTTAAAGGGTGGGTCAGAAAATCTCTATGACTGCAGGCCTGATAGGATGTGGCTTGTATGAACCGGCCACTACAGGGGTGGGCAAACTAAGGCCCAGGGGTTGGATACATCCCCTTTAGCTCTTGATTTTCAGCCATTTGTCACCTTGTTAAAAAGTTGCTCCCCTCCTCTTGTTCTCTGCAGTAATAATACCTACAGTCCATAGGAATTATCTCTGCTCATTGCAATGAATGAGCAAGTGCAGAAAATTTAAAAAGATAAGAACACATCATTTCCATCATTAGTGATACCAGCGATGCATGTAATTGGCACACCTATGGCCCGGGTTAAAAATTCTTCTTTTAAGATTAAGGTGAGATTAAGAACACCATAGCTTGCTGTAATAATGGTTGTTCTGACCCCTGCTCACCAATGAAAGAGCCTACAATAGACATGCAAGCATTAGCACTGGACAAGGTAGCCTGGTTTGATAAATTACAATTTCTTGTGGTATACAGGAATGGCCAGGTGTAAGGTACTTATTCTGCTGTCGATCCTGTGTCATACTTTTGCTTCCTTTTTTGTGGAACTACATATGTATAAAACAGTAAAACTGTTTGTCTCTATATTTATGAAATGAATTAGAAAATTGTCAAATTGTCAATTGTCAGAGAGCTAGGAAACTCTCTGATGTTTTGGTCATGAGCAATTCTCAATACCACATATTGTTTTGTAATACCTAAATTTATTACCTATCACTAAAGCTGGCTATAGACGTCGCAATTTTCCATACAATTTCTGAAAGATCAACCAGTGCGATAGATCATTCACAAATCAACGCATGTTTAAAGCGTGCAACCAAAATGACAAGAAATTACTCAAAACATGGATTGGGCATTAATTGACATGTCTGTAAATTTTAGTTGATCTATTGCAAATCGAAGGACATTGTTAGAGACTTGAGATCGTTCCTATCGACCCATGCAGGCCTCATCCCACTTCCATCATACCCGTTTTGTGTAGCCGATCTTTAGTTACGCCACCGATCAATCAGCAATTAATTGCATCCAGAAAATGGTGTCCTTTTCAATCGATGTACGACTTATGATCGAAGACTTAGTCACATGTACTAATTGTTTTAACAAATCTAAGTATCTATGGCCAGCTTTAAATTTTAATTATTGAGGGTTTTCAACATTTAACACTTGGTAGTTAAGTATGATTGATTGATGAATAATAAAGACGCATAGGAGCATAATTTACATTTAAACATAAAGGAAATCACAGCTGTTTAGAACACTGAACATCAGACTTACCTGAACATTTCAAATCCTTTTTCACCCTACACTCTATGAATGACTGTGGTTACTCAATGACATCATAGCCTGTGCATGCAGACCTACACGTAAAAGTAATCCTTTCTCCGTGCCTGTGGTTAAGCTGGTTATTACAAACGCCTGTTGCCAGCTGAAGCATACGTTAGTATAAATAACTGCAGAATAAGGCTGCTGTCGGGAGGGAAATACTTGCTAAAATAAAACATTTGTGGCTTTGTAAGTGAGCAGAATAGAGAGAGGAGCTTTTACTGCAGACTGTTTAGAAGAAGGCGGCTCTGTAAAATTCAAACAATAAAATGTATATTGTACGCCATTTGTATGCTACTATAAAACAAAATCCTTTTTCAGCTGAAAGCCTGTTTGAAATATTATCTCTTTTTGGTTTTAATGGTAACCAGACTAGTGCCACTAAAATATGTAAATCAGTGTGCACATTTAACCTTGTGTGTCTTAACATTAGGTGTTAACATCCACCAAAGCAAAACCGTACTATCCCCAACTTATGACCTGCTGCAAGCATCATTTACATAAAGACCTGCCATGCAAACGGGGCATTACTCAACCCTTTCTCCATTTGGTGATCATTTATTTTCAGAATCTGATTAACTCAGACTACCTGTATGTAATCAATTCCTTTCACTAGTTTCACGTATTTGATTATTTTGTGGGTTTTGTGAAAACCTCGTCTTCCCATCTACTTCTGAAAATAAGCTCTGATTTTCAGAATTCCTCTGCATCCCCCTTTTCTATAGGATAACCTGGCTTTTACCTAGCCAGCAGATGTAAAAATGCTTATATTGAAAGCATTACAAGAAAAACCATTTGGACAAGAAGCATATATTCCCATTGGGTTTAAACATGAGTTTCATCTTCTTAGGCACAACCCAACCAAGTGGCATTTAACATTGACATTTCTTCTTCAGAGGATTTGCTTTGTTTAGAAATTGGTAAGCTTAGTATTCATATTATTATCACCTACTCTACAAGGAATCACTCTTTTATTTCTTGATAAGTCTGTAACTTGCGGTGAGTTAGTGATTAATTCCATCTGTTACCATTTAGAAAGATACACTAATCTCCTGGTGCTTGTCAGAGTATATCTACTGCCAGCTGTTTCGGCTGCCAGCTGGACCAAGATGCATCTCTAGTTGGAACTGAGGAGCCTATACAGGAAATGGCATAGGAATCAATTTTATGCTTGTTTGTTCTGGAGAAGCATGTAAAGTCTATCATTAGACTGAGTCTCGCCTCATTATTTGTATATCGTTAGACCTATGAAAACAATTGCAAATATCCTAATTATATTACTTTTATAGATATCATTAAAAGGTTCATTATGTTCAACAGTTGTAAAGTAGCAACAGTTTTAAAGAAAAAAAAGCAGAGGGAGGGCGGAAAAATCATCTGACACATACTTTGTTCTGACTGAAGTGTGGGAAATTCTCCTCCCACACTAAACTGCAGGATGACTCTTTGTAGCAATTGTTCCAACCAATCAGGTACATAATACCATAACTAAGTATGTTTATAAGATTTAGTAACCTATAGTATGCCAGCTCCTTCTCAACCCAATTGTATAGTCCCTACGCCTAGGTATCTGTGATTTTGGCTCTAAGCCTGTCTAGACCCCTTACTCATGGTTGACATTGAACCACCAGCTCCCTTAAGGTAGGAATACACAGGTAAATTTTTCCAGATTTCTGCACAGCCGAGCGCTTTGCGCGCTCACGGCACTGTGCTGTGCAGATATCTGGTAAAAAATCGACCCGTGTATGCCGTTTTCCGAGCGAGACCTATTGATGTTCATGTTGTATCATGTTGGTAAAACTTGTTTGATAGAATATACTTTGAATAGGGAGCTGCTATTCCCCATAGTATAGACCTGCTGACAGCTGGCTCCCGATATCGGGGAAGCCGGGCAGTAGCGCAATGACGTCATCACGCTGCTGCCGAGCTCTCTCTGTCGGCTCAGAAATCGAGCCGTGTATCCCAGCCTTTACTCAAGGTATAGCCAGTCTTTTTCTGAATGATGAATTTTTGACCCATGGTTCTCAGCAAGTGAGCTAGTGTTGGATTAGACTAAAAGTTAGATTGCTCAGTCATTTAATTTGTATAAGAACCTCCTGTCATATTTAGATTTAAAACCTTCTGTAATTGTAAGTAATTGGTAAGTACCTAGCAATATTGCCTCTCTCTAATGTTTCTTTTTGTTTTGTTAATAAAGTTTACTAAAGACTACAAAAGTTGTGGTAAGATAACTAGTATAAGTTTCCATACATCTCTTACACAACGCTGACTCAAGAGACAGAAATATCCTGAAATGTATGTTAATAAGACCTGTGTGATGTGTAGGAATGCACGTAATCAAGGATCATCTAAGGCATGTGGAG
Organism: Ptychadena robeensis; assembly: GCA_036250615.1. Classification (NCBI taxonomy): domain Eukaryota; kingdom Metazoa; phylum Chordata; class Amphibia; order Anura; family Ptychadenidae; genus Ptychadena; species Ptychadena robeensis. Next base: position 64,621,816 of record CM070035.1, on the reverse strand, counting down.
AAAAACAGTCTGGACCACACTGTGTGGGTGTACGCTTCATATTTTTAAAGTTCCAGGTATATGAGAAAATGGCATTCTGTTGTCAGTCAAGTGTAGGGGTATAATATGTATATATTAGATATAGCTGTGTGTCCATTGACTTTATTACCAGCACTCTCACGCACATTCCTGTGTCAAAGTCCATTCAACATAGAATTTGTTCTAGTCTGAGTAGAAACAAGATATATAAAAAACATAGATTCTTATAGTACTTTACTGCACTTGACTTGTTTAAATGTACTTGTAGAACGGACATTGCTGCTAACTTGTGTGGCTTTTTCTCCATCATTTGCCAATGAACACATGCCCAACAACTGTTAATCATGAAACCTATATTCATTAGCAGTATCCTATCACACATAGATCTTTATATTTACTCCTTTTTCAAAACCGAAAACAAGTTCACCAGTCATAAGTGATGAAAAGAGCTTTTAAACACCATAAACAACATTTTTAATGAACCACTCTCACATCTACTATATATAATGTGTGTTTATATTGCTGGACCTCTTTCAGGGACAATGTTCTATTTGTATCGTTTGGAAATGTTAAGTTGTTTTAGTGGGTGGTGAACATTTAGGCCACCAGTTTCTGGGACATTCCTGTGCATACTTCTCTTCTGAAAAAAATTAGTTACCAACAGAATTTTTTTTTATTTATTGTGTACAAAATACTTAAAATGCTTTTGTAGTTCTACTAGTTGTAGGCCTCAAAGATCAATTTAACTTAAAATTATAGATGATTGGCTGGATTGGGTTTTTTTCCCTAATGATATGAGTCCACCCAAACTGTGTGTCGATAATACCTAATTTTATCACCATATGGGTGCCTCTAAGAAGCCTATTCTTTTTATAGTGGTTTACCACTAATATACCTATTAGTAACCTAAAATTATATTTCTTTGTAATGAATATTAATGACCTAGAACTTCTGATTTGATTGTTTGATTGACCTGTACTAATTGATGGTGGAACTCTTGATATCTCACATGTTAACTAGTGCAATTCTGGAAGGTCTCATGATTAGACAGGTTATAGTTCCCTCTTTTAATCAATCCCCAACTTTGCATACTTGTCAAATGTTCCCTTTTTGCAGGAAGTGACTTCACTGACATCACTTCCAGTATCATGAGGTTTACCTCTCCTCCCATCTATTAGCTAGCTGGCTAACTTAGGAGAGAGAGGGCGTTACTCTCCCTACTATGTTACTATGGGAACATAGGAGAGAGAGTAACGCCCCCTTCCCACTAAGTTACCCCAATTTCAAAACAGGCATGACTTTGCCTACAGAAAACCTATAGGAGGCTACAAGTGATATATATTAGTCTTTAAGAGATTGGGCGCAGAGACTATGTGACTCCTAAACTCACATGTGACCGCAACCGTATTGTTAGCAAAACCACAACGCCCATTTAAACTACATGCCTGTTGCCTACCCCATGTTCATTTGTTTGAGGAAAAACACTAAAAGCTTAATGAAGTAAACAAAAAAAATGCTTTACCTAAAAACTCCATCTGTGTACCGCATGCTTCTACTTAGTCACAGCAGTTTGCAGTAGGAGGGGCTTTGAGGCAGAGAAATGATGGCCAATCGGAAAAGCTACAACAGGATTTGATGTAAACAGACAAATCACAGATGTTTGATTCCACTGTGGGGCAGGCACAGCCTACATGAGTGTCAATCCTTTATATTCAGGAGGAGTGCTGCTGTGTTACCACACCATCTCAGGAAACCTTACTTTATGGAACTATGTAGTAGGATGAGAGAAAGTAAAATAGTGTTGAAGCATATATTTTTAATGGGAGGTTATATTAATCATACTTTGACCAAGTTTTTGTATAGTTAAAAAAGTCACCTCTTTTATTGTTTTAACACTTTTGCTAGTTTCAGTGTTTTCCAGACTTTAATTGCTTTGCCCCACAGTCCATCCCTAGAAAGAGGAAACTCAAGTGCATTTGTGATAATCCTCCAGTTTCCTTCCTACAAGGTTATATTGCTTCACAAAAAAACTTTGGCAAAATGTACAGCATGATATATAGACACGCATCATTTTTTCCATGACTAACTCTGGCCTACACTGTATTCAACAACTCCCCTATCCCCTCCACGGCCATACAAGTGTAACGTAACAGCTAATAACCTCACTACAATGTATATTCAGTTCTAGGCTACAAGGACTGTTTGTAGCAGCCAACACAAGCTGTTTTCTCTATTGTGTGTTGTAAACGATTCTGCTTTTGGCCAGCAGTCATATAATTGGGAACTGGTGATGGTCACTTTCTAATGTTAGGTGATATATTGCATTTTTGTTTGTTTGTTTCATAATATAATAACATACTTTATACTTCTTATAAACTAGAAGTACCTGACAGAAAGGAAAGGGAATAGCAAATATGAAAAAATCTAAGTTGTTGAACTGGGTCACTTATTGGCTGATCAAAAATTTCTTCTAATCTACTAGAGTAGAACACCAGACTTAACCACTTGCTGCAGTTTTCTTTGTGTTTGCACCATATTAATCTATCAAATTATTCTTTTTTTGATACATATAATTTATTTGATAACACATAAGATTGATATCAGGCAGTTTACAAAGGCCTTGTCTCCACTGCGTCAAAAGCCCAGAACTCAGGGATTTTAGTGCTGTGCCGAAGCTATCCATTAAAAGGTGGGCCATGATGTCTGTCTCAACATGTGGCCCAATATTCCTATTTACAAGACATGGGAACAATGCATTGAATATCAATGGACACATCTAATGATGCTATAATACGTGCATGTTTTCGGGCACATACTGTATGCATTATGGCCATGGATATATTAACACACTCTAAATATGGCCAAAATGCGCATTCGCCGCCCATTGGGTGCATGGCCACATAAGGCTGATGTGTTCATGATGCCCAATGGTAATACGGTCTCAGGGCCCATTCACACCATATGCGTTTTTTTAAACCATGCATTTTTTAAAGGCATGCGTTTCTGCATGCGTTTTTCACATAACATCTGTGTTCGCGATTTGCCTTTGTGCTCGCGCTTTTAAACAAATCAATAAAAAATATTAAAAAAGCATACAGCAGGGTGTTTTAAAAAAATGCATGCTGAAATGGTGTGTTTTCAAAAATGCAACGCATGCAGTGTGAATGGTAATATTGATTACGCAAAAAAATCACGCAAAAAAATCGAAACGCATATAGTGTGAAAGGACCCTCAGGGTATGATGCATAAATCATCTTCAGTTAGTTTCACATAGACAGTCCTCAAGTATATGTTAGAGTATATTGTATCAAGTCTACGATAGAGACTTTCACCATCAACCACAGAAGCTGTTGTACTTGATTGGCTCAGTATGAGTTTTCATACAATTTGCATACATTTCCATATCTGTTAGACAGTAGGGGATAATAATAGCAAATCTGTTGCCTTTGTTGATGCAAATTCCAGTTTATTTCAGTAGCCCTAAGGTGGCAGTTTTTTTCTGTTCGACCTAAAAAAATGATTGTTTAGGTTGGTCATTAAAAATCCATTTCCTTTTTACCTGATTCAATCAACCAATAGTTATCAAAAGCAAGCAGTCCTTTTATGTATCTAGGTGGGTGGGGGAAATAGGGAAATAGGGTGTCATGCTTCTTCCGCTGTTTTGTTGATGTTTTTGTTCTACACAAAGAAAATAAAAGACCATAAGAAAGTAAGGGTTGAGTCGCTGTTGGCTCCTCACCTTTTATAAACCATACAAATAGATATATCACAGCTGGCTCCTCTTCCACAGTCGGGGTTTACCATAAGAATGGATCGTTACTTGTCTGATATAGACCCCGAGTGCATGTTTTCATTTCTGCTTATGTACATTGTAACAATGTGATTTCTATGTAATGTCTTTCTTGATAAATAAAGATAAAAAAAAAAGCAAGCAGTCGGACATGTTGGTAAATTCCAGTTGATCATTTAGGTCAGTATGTCTTGTCCAATAGAGGGGGAAAGTAAATGCTAAATGTCCTGTGTGTGTGTCCCAATGTGTCCCATCCCAATTGTCCTGTCATCATTGGTGCACTTTGTCAGTACTCTGTAACGACAAAAGCTGAGACGACCCTAAATTTAAGTCTAAGCATCAGCACAGTAGCTGACGTAATCCATCACAGACAATATTACAAGTAACAAGTAATGCAGCATCCAGAAGTAAATCCAGAATTATTCATTAATTTATCCGTTTACTGACTTCGAGTGAAGATTTTCGAAAAATAAGTCCAGGATAATTCTCCAATGACAAATGGCCACAATTTGAAGCCAATCCTGCGAGCACTGCGGAAACATTTGTTATGTGTTTTCAGGAACAAATTGTTCTCACGCTCTGTAACATGCCTTAAATCAAAAACCACTTTTTGTTGATTCCTTTTGTTTTCTTTCACAGTCCTGATCTGTTTTTCTCTTTCAGTAAAGTAGTTAGTCAAGGGAAATGCAGTTTTACTGCTCATTCTTAAGAGTGACCTTTTGGATGCACTGATCTGGTAAATCTTTCAGAGCATAAACTTGGCATAGAGAGGAGGCCTTTGATGCTGTCTCTCTTTTACAAATAAATGCTGTTTGTGCCCCACTGATATCCTGAAATTAAGTCTTGGCTTACTAATCAAAAGAAAATGTGTTCATTGCTAAATGAAGTTTTATATTCATGAATGTATTTATAGATGAATGAAAAAAACAATAATAACAGTAATGTTAAAATGATCTATATTTCAAAATGGCTTTTGGTACTTGTTTATGTAGAAAACACACCCCCTTTACTTTCAGAAACACTCCAGACCAAACTTTACAATCAACAATATACCATTTTTTTCAGAATATAAGACGCACTTCCCCATAAGACGCACCCAGTATTATAGAAGGAGAACCAGAAAATAAAAAAAAATATTTGAATCAATTGGGGAAAATCCCCTGCAGTACTAACTTCAGCCACAACTAAAAATGGAGTCACTAGAGAGCACATTTCACAGCAAAACTTATCTTTCTCACACACAGGAAGAGGTGGTGGCGTGGGGGAACGGCTGCAACTCCCAGTGTGAGTTCAGCTTTCCCTCACACTGCCCTATGTACAAATAAAATGCTCATAGATTTGAAAAAAGTCAGTATTGCTCCAGTACAGGCAGTTTTTGCATGAAAATAAAAACTTTCAACTTGACTTTTATCTTCATTTGTGCAAAAAATAGAGGGGCTTTGCAATCTTAACTTAATTTTAGATAGTCAGATAGCTGAAAATTTACAGCCATTTCTAATAATGACTTTTCAAAACAAAAGCACATTTGCTGCGTGTTTCTTCACCTAAGCTGCTGCAATCCCCCCCCCCCAGGTTTATACCCCAAAACTCACGTTTTTTTGCAGTAAAATTGGGTTCCTTGGCTTATATTGGGTCTGCTTATTCTCAAGTATATACAGCTATACAGTAAATAAGATGCTTAGGCAAGGAACTAAAGAACAACATCAATTATCTGACTAATTAACAGTATGATGAAATCTATATTCTATACTGATTGTATACCGATTCTACGAACTATCCTCTTTCTGTAGATATTTCAAGACAGTTATTGTGATGAATATTTTGGAGAATTTCAGTACAAGTAGCAATCTGAAAAATCTCCATTTAGTTTTGTAGTCATATGTAGCAAAGAATAGTTTCTACATTTCATACTTCTTGGCAGAGCATTGCTGTCACAAGGTCAGCTTGCTGTGTATGTTTTTTAATTTCAAACTTTTTAAGTTTCCTTGCCAGAAAGTTTGTCCAAACAAGAGAAAACTTCCAGGCTCTCAGTCCAAACTACTTTTTTGGCAGTATGCAGGAGACTGAGAAATTTCTCAATATGGAGAGCAGAGTTGAAGATTCATGCAGACAGGGGGTATACCATGCAATGTCACTGGAATGGTTGCACCTGTTAACCCTTGCTTTTGTCTGCTAGAATGTGTCTTCTGTTTAGTCTATTGGACACTTGCTTTTCTGCTCACAATAGGAAAAAGGTTTATTACTATAATAATTCTTATTGTTTTTAAAAAAAATGTAGATTGTTGTATAAAAATCCCTCCTAGAAAAACTCTTAAGGTATGTGGGGGTTCAGCCTCAAAGGGGGGGGGCTGAATGACCCACTCTTAATAGTCACAGGGCTGGGCCCCATACTCCGTGTGTGCCCCCTCCAGCAGCGCAGTTTTTCCCTCCTTATCAGGAGCCCTCACACCAGTGGTTCTCAACCTGTGGGTCTGGACCCCTTGGGGGTCAAATGATTATTTCACAGGGGTCTCCGAGTTCACTGAAAGCATCAGAGCTGCTGTACAAAATACCAGTGCTGATGCCCAGAAGCGGGATGGGAAGTTAGAAGGGTGAGTAATGCCCTCTCCATCCCAACTTAGGAGGGATGTGGCGTTACCAACTTAGGAGGGATGTGGCGTTACTGTCCCTCCTAACTTCCCATCCTGCACATAATTTGCACAAACTGGGTGGGAAAATAGGACAGGGAGACATTACACTTACCTGATCATGCTGGAAGTGACATCATGAAGCGTCACTTCCAGTATTTAGAATGTGGAGATGGGAAGTCTGCACTGGGAAGTCCATGTTCCAGGAAGTGTAACTTTGCGACGTCACTTTCGTGTATCTAAAAAGGTTAAGAACCACTGCTTAACACAATAGTCTTGGCTCTTTTTGTTAAGACACAACCAGCCATCTTTTTGACCCGACAGGTGTACGTAGGTTAAATAGAAAGACCCACTTAGTGCCCTCCCATTCCAAAGTCCAGGATCCTGTATACCTATATAGTGGCTGCTGACTTTACAGACAGAGCAATTGCCCCCCTCTTCAGCTTGGTGGTGGTGGCTATTTTTTTAAAAGGAACTATAAAAATTTGCATAACTTTTTGGGGGCATATCAAGAATTTACCATTGAGGAATAATTTCTCAGAGAAGTTTATGTACAGGATTTTGGTGCACTCATTCATTTAGAATGGCATTTAACCCCATAAACAGGAGACGACAATGGATGTTCACCACTATGCTGTGTTTTCTGAGAGAAAATTACACAATGATTAGGTTGCCTCTTTGGATGTGTGCAATACCCCATGGTAACTCAGATGGAGTAATGGACCACAAAAGTTGTGCACTGACAAGTCTCTGTCAACCTAGACCACTTCTCTGAAACTGGTTCAACTGTGATCATTATTCTTATTTCTCTGCTCAATCCTTTTTCTTTGCCTTGTTATAATACACAGAAAGACATGATTGTATGTCTGACCTCTGCCTGTTTCTACTGGCCTACATTGTGAGTGCTTGAGGAATTTCCCTGTGTTCTTAGCACATACTGATATCACTACAAGACCTGATAGAACAGTTCACCGCTCAATCACTTGTGCATGCTGTGTAAATTATTGGCTGTGTATAGCCCCCTGCTGTGTGCGGTCTAGGCAGAGATGGCACATTCTTCCCTGGCTAGCATTGTTTTTATTCCTCTGGTCTCAAGAGGAGTGCTTGTACTTCAGGTCGTCAATCTTAATGCAAGTCTGGCAAGCTTTCCTCCCTGAGTGTTATTTGAAGATACTTGTGGCTTGTTTCAGCCCATCAATCACAGTTTTTCAGAAAGGATCTCCTGAAATTTAATATTTTTTTTGTAAAACCATACAAAAACGTACATGAACGTATTTTAACACCACACACTGTGACTTTGCTACAAACTTGGATCTTGTCCCAATTATCTTTGGAGACTGCTCAATAATATATGACATTCTAGAGTTACTGCTTTTTTCATGATTTCTTTGGAATTTGTCAGAAAACTTTCCAGAAAAGTGGTATTTCGTTACCCCCCTTTGCCTCCCAAGTATTCACCTATAGCCTTTCCAAGCATAATTTTGCAATGCCTTTAAAGACATTTCTGAGGTCATGGGTTTATAGTTTAATTGATCATAAGTTACATTAAAGACTGATTAACATACCAACCGAGGTCAAAAGATGAAATCCCCACAGTATCTCAGAAATCACATGCAGATTTTGATGCAGGTTTACAGAAAGATTTTGCACATTATATAAGCAAAGAGACTGCCAAATGACAAAGTAGGACAACAGGATTAATGCTGGAATATTCAAATACAGAAGTAGCTTTTTTAGAATTAGTCTTAATTCAATTAATACTATAATTTTTTTGCAGATAGAGGATTAGTAAAAGCACATTTTTGCTGGAAAGCAAACCTCCAACTCAAACCAGTAAGAGAGCTCAAAACATACAGAAGGACCGACCCCCGGAATGTCCATTATAGGTAAAACCATAAAATCAATATGCTATACTGAAGGTGTTAGACCAAAGCTACCTATAGACGGATCAACTTTTTGTTTTGATTCTGAACGATCGTTTTGCGTGTCGGGCTGATAGATCGTTTAGGAATCAAACACTGTTTGATGGATCGGCCAGGGATCGTTCACCTAAAGTGGTGTGCTATGATACAACGAAGGATCGGCTAACAATCGTTTGCCGTTCGTTGCAAAACAACATTCATAGTTCACATGCGAATCGATGTGTGCATGGCTACCTGAAGTTTATTTCTGTAAAACACATTTGATAGTTAATGTAAGGTAGGCCTTGATTTAGTAAGACATTGGTCACATGGATCATAAAGGTTAAAGATGGATTTGGCCCAAATTATGGACCTTCAAATAAAGGAAATTATGCAAAAGGATACAAATATATACATGTCTACAATAAAATGTAAATTAAAAATTATAAACTACCCTTGGAGTGCTAAACCACATACAAATTACCCAGACAACCATGTAGCCTTAGAAAGTGTATTGAAATAATGAGTATACAATTTAATGTTTCTTGAATGTAATGTCTTGCTAAGATATTCAAATGTGTGTGCCCAGTAACCAACAGCAAGGTCAGCCTATAGTGCTGAACTTCATGTATTGACCAATATTTAAGGGTTTAATGGCAAGGAAATAAGTCCATCAATCAATACAGCATAGACTGTGCTTGTGTTACTTTTTTATATAGAATATGCTCAAAGATTGGGACTTGACTAACAGAACACAGATTTTAAGTTGTTATTTCAACATCCCTTTTTCTGTTGCAGTATCTTGCCGTTTAAAGACAATTCTTTTGGCCAGTTTGGCTGGCTTTAAACTTTTATAGACAGTTGGAAAAAATAAAAGTATAGTTAAACTGCTACGCAATCATTTTGCCAGTTTTTTAATTGGGTTTGTCAGATCCATATAAATTATACCTTGCTGTTTATGGAAAGTAGGGGAAATATACCAGATGGTCCTGTTTATTTGTGGTGCTATCTGTCCTTATGTCACCCTAGAAATGTGTGTGTTTCTTTACAGAACTGATTTACAAATATGGTATTTGTTTTGCTGCAGTAGACCTTGTTCTCATAGTTCTGGATCGCCTTAAGAGGCTGCACATAAACTGATTTGACCGCAAGATTTGACCGCCTTAGAAAACAAAGAGAAGAGTGTTACCTTTAAGTGATAAAAAAATTGCTATACCAATCCGATGTTCTTGTTCACTACACAAATATTAAGGAGAACACAGGCTCGGAAGAGATCCACATGGGCGACCCATTCAGCAACTGACTAATTTTGGTTGATATACCCCCTTCCTCAAAACTAGTTACTTATCAGTATACTTAAGGTGAACTAGAAAATGTGAGGGATAGTAATATGGCTATGACTTTTAGTAGCTGCATCATGGCGATGTTATATATGGTAAATACTTGTTTTAATTATGGGGGTAGTTTTATATTGTTGTGAAATTTCATAATGCAAATGAAAAGATTACTGACTTTTGAAAAGCTCATCCGTGGGTTATAAAATAACTAATTAGAAAACTTGTTTACACATTTTACCTCCCACCATCTTTAGTCAAAGTGCCTTCACTCATCTCTATGATGCCTTAGATTTTCTGAACCTAGGTACAAAGAGCGAGCACAGTGTTTAGGCCCCAGGTGCCTAACCTAACCCAGGGGCTTCTTAGGTGGCCCCGCTCAGTCCTCCACTTGTAGCCCCGAAAAACCTATTTGTTAATGCATAGGGGATAGCAACTTACCTGTCTGCAGAATCAAAGGTTATGTGCCCCATTGATAATCAATGTCTTGGATTAGATCTATGAAACCAAAACCGTTTATGATATAAAACATGAATTACCATACTACAGTGTTTCCTAATGCTTGAAGTATCATTAAAAATAAATGTTGTTATTTAAAAAAATTAACAATGATGTGTTCTAGACCTGCTGTGATTTTTTTTCATAAAAAAAAACTTATATAAGTCAGTATAGACTGAAAATGTTATGTGCAGCCCTTTAGTGATGCTGAGGGCCACACTTGTCGCCCTCCATATCATCTCACTGGTTTTGGTACATTTCAATAAAAGCCACCAAACGCAACAAGCATCCTCCTTGGCACCACCAAAAGTTGATGGAAGCAGTTTGTCCTGAAAACTGTGGTAGCTGCGTCACAGCAGGATTTTAAAAATCTCCACGATGGAAGAGATGATGTTTGTATTTGAGTTGTTCTCAAGCATTCTCCATTTAATGGGCTTTGCTTTAGACCTGGAATCATACATTGTACCATTATCTGTTATTAGAAACAAACACCAAAATGACGCAGAGCCCCCCTAAAATTATTGTAATTATCATACTATTTTTAAAGCTGGCCATACACCTTTAGATCTCTCTGTCAGATATCCTTTAGATCTACCAACAACTATGTAGTATAGGGTCCTCTGCGATTGAACACAGGTAGACTTGATGGATTAGAAAGTCCCTCACATTACATGGTTTTGGTAAAAAAAAAAGGAGATCTAAAGGAAATCTGACAGAGAAATCTAAAGGTGTATGGTGTTTTTGGTTTCATAGTCACACAAACTACACAAATGTAGGGGGCTTACACTAGTGGTATACCATATAGGGGGCACCCTTTGTTACCAACATCTGTAGTTACCACTAAGCTAAAAAGTTCTTCATGTTATTCCTATTTTATAATCATTTAATCATATAAATCATTTAAACTAGATAAAAGCTTTCTACGAGGCCAGAAAATAGTTTGGACTGAGTTCCCATTATTTTAATGTGACCATATAGTTAAAATAAACACTGTAGGCAAAGACAGCAAACATAGATTAGTTTAATCAGGAAAAAGTTTATTTAGGAAATATTTAAAGTGACGGGTTATCACAACATTTCATTATCAGCTGCGAGATCATTATGTTTCCAGTGGATTCATATCACAATATTTAAATAATTCTTACAATGACAACTCTGCTGGAATAGCATTTTGCTTTAGTCATTGTGAATGGAACTAAAGGAAAACTACTGCAAGTATGTTTTTATTAATCTTAGCAGGATCTCTTACTGAACATGATACTGTGCTGGTGTTGTTCATTTTTAAAGTATATGTATCCTCAGAATGTTTTCTTGGATAGACTAAAGAAAGGTTAGAACCCTCATTAAAGTCTACTGCTATGTGAAGCTCTGCTAGGGCACTGCTGGCAATGCACATGTTATGTATCCCATAGAAAACCTGTTACCATAAAAAGAGGCATGCGCTGTACCACGCGTACTACGTTTTACACTGCTGTTAAGTAGTACATTGGCCAGCACTTCCAAAAACACATACAGTGTGTGCTGGCCAATGAGTAGTAAGCTTAGTGTGAAAAAGCACTTCTTCTTCTGACTTATCACCCCCATATCTACATTCTATTCTTGACCCCAGAAGTAATGATAATAGGGCAGATTGGAGTGAAATGTGAAATCAGTGACATTGTGGGCGTGGTGAGGCTGGAGGGCAGAGTGATGCCAAATTCAGATACAGTTTAATGGAGGGACCGACATCCTGATTGGTGGAGGACCGGACACTCCAGGCATGCGACTACATGTAGGTAGTTATTGTGTATATGGTTTGGTTTTTATAAAGTTTAAATACACTTTAAGGATTTCATGCTGTTTGACTTCTAAATTCAAATCTGAACAGCAATTAAAAAATACAATACACAGATGAAATACATATATCTGTTTTTTGGTTTCTTTTTAAGATATTTGTAATTTTTTCTAAGCTAGGTGGGTGATCCACACAACACAAGTGGAATATATTGCATTGGCTGTAAAAGAGCAATGCTGAAGGAGATCCTTCTTCTCTCATCCTATAAGTATTTTGAGGGTTGGATATACCATAAAGTGTTGTTCATTGTGCTGACCCTAAACATCTGTTTGTGATTGCTCTGATGCTATGTTGGAAATTACAAAAGGTTGACATTTAGACAAATTTAAGTATGTGTGCTAGTTCTGTGTAAAAATACATCTCATGATTTCAAATACATCTAATTGTAATAATTAATATTTAACTGAATAAAATGTTTTCAACATTTTCCAGAAGTTCTTCTTTAAAATAGAAAATCAAAACATCTTCTGACGCAGAACTAAATGCTAAGGAAATGATTTCATGCATACTGGCGAAAATCTATGTAAAAGGTCCTTTTAGACTGGAGCCTGTAAAGACTGACAAGGAAGACCTTTAATCTGCATGGAAAAAGTTACAGAAGATTATTTAATCTGCAGCTTCTTTACAGAGAATAGTACATATACAGAACAGTTTAAACTTCTTTTTGTAAATCCCCTGATTCCTTTCAGATGATCCAGATGATAATTTCGAAACTTAATACAAAATATAAAAAAAAAATCATATGGTGCTTCTATTTTTATAGATATTGTGATAAATAGAACATAAAAAATTTCCGTATTCATTTTTACTTTAAATCTGTTTATTATATTTCCAGATGTCCCTTTGTTCATATGTGTTGAGGGGTTTAGAGCTCAGACGGGAAATGCAAACTGATTACATTGTAATTGTCTTGTATTTTTCGTACCGCTTTAGGTAACAGTTTCATGAAATAATTGGATCACAAGGGTGGTTAATTTGTGCATTGATTAGTTTTGATCTTATTGGCTGATCCTGTTTTAGCATGCACAGGAAGCAGAAATGAGATATAAAGAGAGATCAAATGACCCTGACCAACAAATCCAAGAAGATCAACCTGATCATCATCGTGTGCCTTTCCATTAGTTCTTTCATAAGTTTAGCTTTTCTAGGAGAGACGCACCTGACTATAAGATGCACTCAGTTTTTAGAGCAGGAAATCAGAAAAAAAAATTATTATATGTGTTTAAATAAATTAGGGAAAAAATTGCCTGCAGTACCCAATTTCAGCCAAAAAATGGGGTCACTAGAGAGCACACTCTCAGATCTGCGCTCTGGTCTCTCTGTACGCTGCATGTGTGAGAAAGCTGCCAGTGAGTGCGGCTTTACCCACACACACTCTGCATTGGTTATATCTGCGGGGCTCTGCAAATATAGCCAATACAGTTCAGATGGGAAATTGGCTGTGTGCTGATCTCCCATCTGCCAGGAGAGCTGGTGGGGAGCCAGGTTGCGATCACCAATTTTAGGGGTAAAAAGTGCATTTTCGAGTCAGAAAAATACGGAACATGATTCACACAAATTTACCAATGTCATATTGGTCATCTTTTTTTTTTTTTTTAACTATAATTACATATTTAGTTTGCCCTCCATTGATTCAAAGAGAAAGACTGCTCAGCAGAATGCTGATGTAATCTGGGATTTACAACATGAGACATCAATCAGATGTGACCTGAGAAGTGTACACAGTGAACCTCATCTCCATTCTGTTACTTTAGACATTATACAGCTGTTCGTTGATTTGCAAGAATGAAACATTGCTAAGTTATGGATACACCATGTTTAACACATGTTTGTAATAATGAAAGACATTCAATGATCTTTAAGAGATAAGAAATAATCACAGCTTAAAAAAAATGCATTAGACTAAAAAGTACATAGTGTTGAAACATAAAGATAATAAAATGTGACACGTCTGTATATTGTATGTCATTCTTGGAATTTGGGACACTACACTTCTCTAAACCACTGAAAGTGACTACAACCTACATTGCTTATACCTTCACCCTTTTAAACAGTTTACATCTGATAAATGCTATTCAATCACGTTGATTTGAAATAAAATAAACCTTGCAGTTTATTGTGTTTAGAAAGCTGTAATAGGCTGACACACGCAGCAGTGGCTTTGGGTGGTTTTGCTTTCCCCGCACAAAGCCACACACTGTGCGGGTCTGTCTCCCGTGTGTGGCAGGTCAGCAGCCTCTGGCAGCTTTCCCACCTCTTGGAACTCAGCTTAGCAAGAGTCCCAGAAGTCTGGGCCAAGCACGGAGCAAGCAAAAAAATGGATCGCCAGCCAGACTATTCTCTTGGGACACCTCTTGGGACTCGCCTGTCCAGTTTTGGGGTTTAAAAAGTGCAGCTTTTGGAGTGAAAAATAAGGTACTTTAAATTATGCTAATTGATATTGTTATTTCATACAATATTCACATTAGAAGTTTTTATTTTTGTTTAAGTTTTCCACAAAATTGTTGCAGAATTTGTGAAGAGAAGTGACCATTCCCAATGTGCGCTATTTACATAAATGTAAATAACTAGAGGGAAATGTTTTGACTTGAGAATTTCTCTAACCCACTATCACAAGTGAGCTTCAGAGGCCAACAATTGATACCAGAATGACATCTAATTGATTAATAAATAATAATAATAATAATAATAATAATTGCTCCCAATAAGTTAGGACTACAGACAAAGATATCTAGCATTCAGACACAAAACACATTTTGTAAGAAAATGTACATACCTATTAAGAAAGGAACCTCTTGTTTTCATACAGTAAGAGCTATTGTGAATGCCAGGATCCTGATATAGTGATGGATAGGATAAACATTTTTGCTCTTGTGATCTTTCTTGTTCATAGTTCTTTTACCTATTTAGTTTAAGTTTTTGGACTCCTCTGCTGACCTAGCTAGCTATCAACCAGAAAAAGGGGATATAACACATACCTGAGGACAATAATGTAGTCCCAAAATGAAAATCATTAAATTGAACTTTAAACCAAATGTATGGCTGTTGGATTTCAGAAATATAGATGCACTGTCCATTGAATATAGATGGAATTCATACCTCTTCCTTACCCAATAATGGTCACCAGCAAATCTTTTCAAAATATCTAGAGTTGATTCAGGAGAACATAGATATTGTGGTCAAGTGTCTGTCTCACATAATATTATAGAATGCCTTAAAGAATTATTATAATTATATTAGTTATATTATGTTTAGACACGATAAACACCAAAAATCACAACATTCTATTCCTTTTTCATTTGAAGAGTAAAAGTAGAACAAAAAATATCATGCACAACTAATGATGAAATTTAACTTGGGGAGAGTTTGCCAGTGTAGGCCAAATAACCAGACTAGAAGATAGAGAGGGCCTTCTTCATTTTCCTTGGTGAAGTTCCTTTTTCCTTAAACCACCCTAAGTTTAAACATCATCTTGCTACTTGTTTTAGTTTCCTTTCTTTACTTTTCAGAATTAGCTTTTTAACGATGTGATGTCGACTATTCTCCCACTTACTTCTAGCTTATTACTCCATTTTCTTTTGACTGTAAACTGTGTAGTCCGGACAGTAGCGGAGAATGAGTAAGGAGTAAGAATTATATTTAGATTTGATGGTCTGCCACGCTTGGAAGGCTCTCAAACTCTGGTAAAGATATTTGGGGATGGAAACTCTAGTCTAGCCCAACCTCCTTCATCAATTGCATAAGTTACACAGAGAGGTAACTTCTACCACTGTTGTTTTAAAAAATATATACAGCAGCCTCCCTGTTATCCAGAACTCTAGCAACTAGAATTCTCAAGAAAATATAATTTATATATTGTGCTATTGTGTCTCCAGTAATATTGGATATAATGGTTTTTATACCATACTGTGATATGGTTTACTGGGACTTTTACTAGGTATCCTATTAATTATATATTGACTCAAGAAACTACATTGATCTGGAGTCTTTCAATCCCTGTGAGATTCATATAACAGGCTTGTTCGAGACACAGTACATATGGGATTCAAGTACAGCTGAGAAATCCAAGTTGACCCTGTGATATTCATTTGCCTTATTTGGGGGTAAGAGCTTTCCAAATATTTGTGAACACCGCAGAATTGAGATAACTCTTTCCTAACACATTGTGAACATTAAGTTCCCACTGCAGGAAAGAAGACACAACACCTTCAATTCAAATGAATAAGACAGCATGGTGATCCCCCATTGTCATTTCCGCAACACTGGAGTTCACTGGCGACGTATCCATTGAATATCAATGGACGTGTCAACGGGATGCAGGACATTTTTCTGTATCAAGTGCAGAACTGAAGTGCATATCCAATGTCTTTTCAATTTCTGCAATGTATTGTACTCCACACTGCCAATGATCACTATATCCTTATATTACATTAGCAATAGTAGATTTTTGTACCATGTTAGCCATCGATGAATACAGAAAGCTTGGAGTTCAAGTGATACCGTTCATTGACTTACAGCGCTGCGTAATATGCTGGCGCTATATAAATAAATGTTAATAATAATAATAACTGAAGTTTTTATATTACATTTATACTACCAGGACTGTTAAGGTCTGCCATGTTTAATGAACACCTTTGCTAAATCTTGAGTGAGCACAGATTTCATTGCTTTTGTCACGGGTTCACTTGCATTACTTGGCCATGGGAAATAGAAATATTTTTTTATAATGTTTGTTGATTGCACAACAGCAATCATAAGTGATATTCTATACAAGTTTACAAATATGAAAGGATTTTTGCACTATACACACATTTATTCCTCTTTCCTGAAGATCAATACGCCATTCAGTACTCAGCCTCCATGGAATGGTCAACTCAATCAGGACAGGGCTCGTCACATATTTAACTTTGTAGGTGTTTTTCTTGCAGGTTCTATTTGCATCCCTGCTGCTAGGGTTAGCATTTATAAAACATCAGAGGGATTCTGAAATGCTGCGCACAGTGTTTACTGGAAAAAAATATTTATATTTTCTCTGGAAGTAAAAGGCGTGTACATAAAGGGACCACATTCTGTTGATATTGACATTAGCTCAACTCCATTTGCCCAAGAAATCTAAAATACTGAGAGATTCATTTATAAAAATTTCCAAAGTGTAAAACCAGAGCACAAATGTGGATGGAAAGCCTGTGGCAGTACATGTGGGATTCAAGTATGAAAAGTCCAATTCTGGAACAAAAAAACACAGAATATAGAGAGCAGTTCCGGGACTAGACAAATATTTAACGTAAACTTCTAAAACTCATTTAATTCCCTTAAACACTTGTCCAGCAAATAAGACAGGATGGTTAAGTACAGTACAAAAAATGTGGGCGTGATGCCATATTGGTAATGGAATAGGAGCAGGCATCGGGCACAACACATTTCAATGTGTTCCTATTAAGAATCCATAATATGTGTTAGACCAGTCATCTAAGATTGGGTCTGTGAATACCAAATGTTTTTATTGGAACACTAAATGAGTAATTTCAATACAAAGTCAGCTATTACAAATGTCCAATTTAGGGGTCATGTCACAATACAGATGAATGAAAGCACTTACCGGCTCCTGTAGTTCTGCTCCCTTGTTGGCTGACTCTCTGACTCCATTGTTGTTTTGGCAGCAGTTTAACCAGAAACAGATGCTTAGCAGCTGGTCTTTACCGATTATCTAGTAAGTTTCCACCACAGACAGGATTGCCAGTGTAACATTGCCTGTATTTCCAATTTATTTTTAATATTAAACCTAACACCCAATAACACATTAGGCCAGTACTCAAAGATGAACTCACAACACATTTTTATTTGATCTATTACATTTTTCTATTTCTATTTTCTATTAAATTGTATTTAATATTATCTAAGAATGGATAAAATAAATCACTTGTAAGCAGCCCCTAGAGATAGATCTAACAATCCAGGGAGCTTTTATGTGTTCTGACACCTTGGATGGGAACATAGCTAGCGTCTTCAACCATGTTGGCCGCCAGCCCGTCCCTGTATGACAATGCAGAGCACCCATCCAGAGCTCTGGAGCTAAAAGGACCTGCACTGTTGCTTAGAGTTCTTCTAGACATAACGGAGTATTTAACCCCTTGGGTATGACATTCGACTGGACTTTAAGGAAATCATTTGCAAGGATGGATACATCATTGAATGCATCTCTTAATAATAATTCATCAAAAGCAGTTCCCAAGTGTCTATACTGATGGGGTCACATTAAAGCTAATTTGTCTGCAATCATTTTTTATTCAGTTATTGCCCAGGACTCGCTAGTGGAAAATCTGTGGTTTTGGCAAACAGCGAAGTGTGTAGACATTAAATAACTTGCAGCCAGAGACCTTAACACTACTGTTTATGCATACTCACATATGCTTTTTCTATTGATTGTTAGAACTGTTGTGTCTAAGCATTGTTTTATTGGTGATGGATTGCCTTTATTATAATCTGTATGATTGATGTAATGCTACCATCTAGGAAAAAAATTAATATGGGCAGCCATGTAAGTGTGAATTTAAATTCTGTATTCCTAAGAATTAGTGGATGTGGCTGAATGACAGCTATGTTCAGCTTACATTCCATGCAGGTGAGCCATATGTAATCACATTCCACTTGGCACAAGTGCCAGACTCATAGCTAGGTTGTTTAGAAATATACACAGCTTCACTTTGATGTTGTTTTTTCCACGCAAAACCAAGAAGGGAGGATGTATTCATTTTGGCTGGTGATCAATGATTGGATTTTCTCTGTAGGACTTGTTGGATAAATATAAAGAGAACCAGTCTGCTTCGCAAAAGTAGCCAGCGTTGTTCTTATTCTTGCTTTAAATATTTTATAATTCATTGTCAATATATTTATCTGTATTACTTTGGTTGGCTGTTTATGGTTGGAAACTAACCATTTGCTACCTTGCAGCAACCAGAACACACAATACAGGGCTCTTTGATTGCTTTATGTTGGATGGCGTCATAGCCTACCAAAAAGCTTTAAACATCTACAAAAAATCTAAAATAATGTTGCCTATCTTTATTCTTCTCTGCTGCTGTGAGAGCCTTGTTCAGCCGCTTGAGTCTCGACAGACACTGTGCATTCACTCCAGTGTCAGTTGTACAATGATGGTAATCGACCATGCTTATGCAATCTGTGTTAGCATGTCCAACAGGTCCACATGTGACTGTGAATTAGAACACGGGGGGGGGGGGGGCACAACTGGGAGATGGCTGTGAACTTTTAACAGGAAGTGCCTAAACTAGAATGGCAGTATCAACAGGGGTCAACAGGGATTTCTCTTTAATGTACTAACTAGCAGATAACAAAACCCACCGGATGTATCTTCAGTCCTTAAGGCCCACATACACGTCCCAATTTTCCGTCCGATCGATTAAAAACAATCAATGTTTTCCGATACGAGGATCTTTGATCGATCGGACTGTATTTCATTATACCCCCAAATAAAGTAACCGATTATTGTCCGATTTTACCTACTTCGATCGAACATTGTCCATTGGCCGATTTTATGTTTGATCGGAAGTGGAAGGGTTATGGCAGGGATCAGCAGCTTGAGGCACACAGTTGTACCACCCAAATGGGAGTTTTGGCCAGGGCCAGGTATCTGTGGGTGTCTGTTCTGGGGGTGGGGGGGCTTATTTAAAATTTAATACAATTTAGATTCGATCGAGCCAACGTGTCCGATCACAGTCTGACCGATTATTCCCAAAACTTTGATCGAAGTTACTCGGTCGAACCATGTGGGCATTGACTGATTTTTGGGAGACCGATGCAAAAAATCGATGGTTTTTAATCAATCGGACGGAAAATCGGGGCGTGTATGGGGGCCTTTAGATATAGGAAATTCCTATTATACATTATTCTAGTGCAGATGAGAGAGTACCATGGCTACACATTACAAATGCTTGTAATTCCCTAGTGCAGATCACTGACAGCCACTCTTAGGAAAGAATCCAAAGAATGAAACTCGTGTTTCACCACCTTATTAGCACTTTTTTGTAGGTTATGCAGTGTTCATATGATATGCTTACACAGCACCTGGCAATGGCACCTGAATTTCGAGTAAAAGTCTTTCAAAGGATGTTAATTTTCAATTGAACAAAGCCATGCCTTGTATATGGACAGCTATATAATTATGCAATGCATACTATGCACATGGCAAAATTATTATATCGAGATAAAGCAGAATAACCCACAGCTCAACTCCCTGTACTCTTTGGAAAACACTTATTCTGGACAATACTTCTACCTGAGGTTATTGTTACTTCTTCTACCGAGGACCGCAGACTAAACCAATTAGACTCCAGTACATTTCTCAGGATAGTTAATCTAACACTGGAAATTCCCTGGCAGGGGCTGCAGAATGACTTCATTTGCTATTGCTTTCTCATTGTGAAGTTGGAGAGGAACATAGACTAGGCTGGACTACTAGAAGTTTATTGTGTAGAGAGGTCCAGGAGCTGGATGTCATGCCTGGCAGAGGTACCTGAACTATAAGCCTGGCTAAATAATTTGGCAGGTAAAAATACATAGAAATATATTCCAACTATGTGTGTAGCTGTTTGAAATCAGTTTACCTTATGTTTAGCGTTATGTATTTCTAATTTTCAGAGCCACATAATATACTGAATGTGTGTGTGTATATATATATGTATATGTGTGTTTTCTTTTTGTTCTCACTATTTAGCACCTTTACTTGAACATCAGTATAATGGCATAAATAGGCGTCAGGGGCCTACACACATACACCCTTTTCCATTGCTCCCTAATCCTATTTGTCAGTCCTTGGACATCCAGTCTTGACATGCAGGGACGGTATGCTATGTTAACCAGCTTAAACAGCTATACCTCAGCTTGTTTATTTTCTGGGAATAGGGTATGTTCACATGCACTGCATCATATGTATTAAGTGGGCATGACATAACAGTAAACCTCCATTTAGTTCTAATTGCACAGATCATCAGTGTCAATCTGCTTATCGATCTAGTTATCACTAGATCGATAAGCAGAACTTTTTTAGAATTTGCTCTCCATATAGCACCCTAATGTATTTACTAGAAAATGTATCATGTCAAAGATTGATATTAATGGAAACTTGTTGCATTGTTTAAAATAATACAGGTCCATAAATGCACAGTAAAAACATCTATCCAGATCATTAGCAAATGAACAAAAACCCATCCATCAGCTGAAGTCTTAAGCTGGCCATAGACGTCTTGATCCATGGCCAAATCGGCAGACTTATTACAGCGTGATGACGTAACCACGCTGTGATGGGTTGGCTACAGAACTGACGGGAATCCTGTGTACTCCACCAACACAGGGATTCCAGTCAGATTGTAGCCAATTAACTTGGAGAAGAAGGTGACTCCCCCTCAAAGTTAACTGCCTACAACAGGATTGGCCACAAAAAGAACCAGCAGGACAGATCATTGTGCGATCCGACCTGCCTGCTTTTTGGGTCAAACCTCAAGGTGGGCACCGCTGTAGTTGTGGGAATCGGCACATCTATGGCCGGCTCCAGTGTTCTAGCATTCTTTTTAAGTCAACTTAGAAGGTCAGGTGAACAATGAACACCAATGGTGAAGTTGATATTTTTAAATATCCTAGAAAAATGTTCTGTAGTTTTTCACATTTAAATATCAAATTGTATGACAGATTTTGTTTACTTATTTGTTATAAGTACCTGATTTGGAAAAAATCATGTTAACAGAAACACCCAATAATATATAACAATATTTCAGTGAACAAAAAACTATATTTTTGGCAGTGTAGAGGATAACCAAGGTAGAGTTTTCATAAATGTCTAGAGGGCAACGTTTATTGCATCCACTCCCTTGCAACACCCTACATAAGTAACATTTAATTGTGTTAATGGTTGGTATACTTAGTCCAAAATAACATAAATGCATTCCATACTTGTTCAGAGTTGTTGTGGTCTAATTGCGTTCTATGTTTCTAACTAGTAGCATAAATAATAAAATGTAACAAAATAGCAGAGCATTACATAAATGTATTAAATGGTCGTGTATAGAATAGTAAAATATAGTTCATTTAAACATTCAGAGTTTTTACCAAAGATGAAGGGTTGTTGTTCAGTTAAGCCCAGTGTTACCGCTGGACTCTGTAGAGCTAGCTATACACGTGTCGGATTCCATGGCCAATTGATCACTCCCCCGATCGATTCCGGCGATTCTGCCGGGAATCGCAGGTGTGATCAATCGGCCAATTAAGAGTATCCATCGCTGCATACCACCTTAAGCCAACGGATTCCGGGACGATTCCGTGTCCGATTGTCCACCTCACAAATGGCAACTCCCCCTGATCTGGGCAGAATCGGATCAGAAAGACCAACATGTTGGTTCTCTGTCGGATCTGATTCTGGGCCCCTGAACGATCGGACCTGATCGATTGGACAAGGTGGGCTGCATGCGATTCCGGCACGATCGTTTCGCGTGCACGCGCCCGGAATCGATCATGCCGGAATCCGGTGGGAATCCGACACGTGTATGGGGGCCTTAGAGAACCACACATACATCTGACCCTCTTCTCACAAATCTTTACATGACACTGCCTTGATATAATGTATATTACCTTCCTTATGCATACATAAACACAACTTATATCCATATACACAACAATGCATACAGCCTATACACAGAGATGAGGGCACACATGAACTCCACACTGTACATGGCCCGGTAACCCCTTGGCCGGGTCACTCTGCCACATGTTGCCTCCTATCCTGGTATTCTCCTTAACTCTGCCTTTCCTGCAGCCCCCCCTGCCTGCTACCCTCACTGAGCTTCTGTACTCCCACTCCAGGAGTAGAAAACTATGATTCCCAGCATGCTCTTGGTTGCGGCCGCTCACTGCATTGTCACTAGAACATGACGCTGAGCAGCCAGGACTTATAGTTCTCTACTCTCATAGTGGCAGTACAGAAGCTCAGTGAGTGTAGCAGGCAGAGGAACTTTCAAGAAGGCAGATTCATCCGATTTGGCCACAGACTAAAAATATTTGGTTGGCAGGCCAAAATTGATGCAGTAGCCAGTGTTTGACACTTATGTTCCAAGGTAATGTGTTATAGATATATAGTTTTTTCCTAAATATTTAACTGTGATCTATGAGTCATAAGATTTAGTCATTTGTATTTGATACTTTATAGGTCCCTTTCATTAAATAAATACTTTAAGCTGGCCACACACCTTTAGATCTCTCCGTCAGATATCATTTAGATCTACCAACAATTATGTAGTATAGGGTCCTTTGGGATTGAACACAGGTAGACTTGATGGTTTAGAAAGCCCCTCATATTACATGGTTTTGGTAAAACAAAAGGAGATCTAAAGGAAATCTGACAGAGAAATAAAAAGATGTACGGGGACCTTAATGTATACTGTTAAAAGAATGTTTTATTCTTTGGTTTCAAAGAAACTTCTGGAGGGATGAAATTATTTTCTTCACAGACATACCTTAAATGTACCACAAAACATCTGAAATTTCTGTCCATCACACAAAAGATTTTCCATGACGAGCTCTTCACACAAATGTAACAAATGGCTTCTAGCTATGGTATTTGTGGTTTAAAAATGATGAGTTATGGTCCAAACGTCTAGATTTATGATGTCTGCTATGCACAGGTGTGCTACAACCTAAGATGTTTTCCAATGCTTGGAGGTGGAGTGCATTTAAATAACTAACAAGCCTCAACATTTGTCATATGTTTTGGATTGACAAGAAAAATCAGCTTGTTGTGATATATCATTATTTCAGAATTTATAGATAACAAGACAATTTTTTTCTTATAAACATGGGTAACTTGCATAAAATCTAACTCTACTTTTAGTATAGCATTAGTGAAGAAAATCTTTCAGTGAAGGTATGAAGATTGTTAAAGCCCTGAAGGCATCCTTTAAAATTTTTAGAAAATCCGATCTAATAGCTACATTCAGAGTGGAACGGAGTGTAATACAACAGAGCTCATTGCTTTGGAATGCAGTGCTCAAGGGGAAAGCCTGCTCTCAGTCATCGACGTCACTCCGAACAGGAAAATCATTGTGTGGTCATGATGTCACGCCAGGAAGCATGCAACTTGCCAAACAAATCTATCACTTCAGCTTATAAAGTCCTGGAAAAAAACTTCCATCTTCATACTGAAATTCCCCTAGGAACAACTCACAGAAGAACTTGTTGGATGCTGATTAAAGGAAGTTGTCCAATTTGGCATAGCATATAATGTATTGGCTTATCCCATGTGCTTTTTTACCTTCTTGAATAGTTGGCTAAGCGATCATCATTTTATTTTTCGAAAATTGATTATTGACCTCAAGTTGACAACCTGTATCTAAACAATAGTTTGCACATCTGTTTTAAGTATACATTGTATTATGCAAAAGCAACCAATAATTTATGTGGGCTGTACTATAGCAAGCTGAAACTCTGCCATCATAGACCCAACACACTGGAGCACAATTAATGATGATTGATTTGCTCCTTTTTGGCTGCTGTCCTCCTGCAAGATCTGGATCAAAATTGTATCTCCTTTTTTTCAACACCTAGTTCTTGGTTACTTAAATCAGTGGTGTCCCCTGGGGGGGGGGGGCAAGAGATCCCAGGGGTTGCGCATAATAAGTAGTGTCAGAGGGGGGGGGGGGCGGCAACCTGTGTCCTGCAGCCTATGACAGAGAGGGACTGCAAGCTCGGCTCTGTGCTACCCCTGCTTTCTCTCTGTAAGTCCAGCTTGAGAAGAAAAAAACTTCCTGAAAGTGGAGCTGAACTCAGACTGGTGAAATGTAAACAGGCGGCAGTGCTATCTTGTGGACATTTTACAAATGAGATAGAGATATATATATAATAAAGAAATGTTATGTGCATGCAAGCTAGGAGGAAGGGGACGTTAAACCGGTTGTGATGTAATTTCCATAAACATTTCTGTTATTTTGTGTGTGTGAGTAGGAGTTGGGGGGTCTGGCTTGTCTTGGACACAGACATGGGGAGTTGTAAGGAAAAAGGTTGGAAACCACTGGCTTAAGTAACCCACTAGGTTACCATAATCGCTTCCTGGCCTTTTGGCTACGATCAAGTGTAGTATCTGTTCTTATCAGTTCCCTGTGGGTGCCTTGTATAATCCTTTTCTCCGGGATTGGGTTCCAGGTATTCCATCTGGTGATAGGGATGTAGGGGGGTAACTCTGTCATTCCTTGATCCGGTATGGCCTGCGGTACGGGGCGGACGGCAGATCCGACCGCTGGCTGACTGCCACCATGTGGGGCTATTGGAAGGCGGTGTTGGGAAATCGTGTCCTCCCAGGGGATGCGAGTCAGTACTAGCCGTCAGGGGCATTTGTGTCTGGCCGGAGGTCAAGGTTGAGCCTCAGTGATCAGTGCCCCTGGTTGGGACCCAGGGGTGCCATAAAATCACTAGTGGGGGACCACCTTTTATGGCGCTTTTGACATTATTCACCTCAGAACAACTTTTATAGCATCCACCTCCTGGGGGCAGCCTTTTGGCACAACCGGAGGAATCTTTATAGCCGGCTGCTAGGCCTGCCCAATGCTTTTTGCAATAAGCATCTTATGTTTTTAACATATTTTTTATATAGTCTGTCCCCTCACTCCTTTGCACGTTTGTATTTGTTCACGAGTATGGGTTGACTAGTCCTTTTGGATTGCCCCATAAAATGGTGGGGACAGAGGCCTGGTGGTCTCTCCAAGTTTGGGTTCCTCTTCGGAGGGTCCTACCCGGCCCCTAGTACTTGGGAGACCTGGCTTCGGCTAAGGTCACCTAGGGAAAGGGGCACCCGGTCCCTAGTACTCGGAAGACCTCACTATTTTTGCCACTGGATGTAACACGATTTTCGTTTTTGTACTTGCACATGCCGAGGCTTGATAAAAAAAAAACTAGGTACCATAATCTTGATTGTTATCCAAATTATTACACCTTTTATTTCTAAACCTGTCCCAATCATGACCCTACATTTAGATTTTGTATATGTATATTCTGGACCTAGATTTTCATAGTTTACTCAGGGTAAAAATACTTGAACATTGATGACTTATGGTTGCTAAAGTTGACCTAATTTCGGACTTTAGTTAATTGATAATGATGATAGGAATAATAATAAGATAGGCTTACAGTTATACTTGGCTGGTGGAGTACATCTAGACTCATTTATGAATATGTTAGTACCGTATATGCCGGCATATAAGATGACTTTTCAGTACCTTAAAATCCTCCCCAAAGTCGGGGGTCGTCTTATACGCCGGGTGCCGCAGGGAGGGGGTGCAGGGGACCATCTAGGGGAGCCGGTAACTACCGTATATCTGGGCTGTCTGTGCTGCGAGTGCTGCTAGCTGAGATACATTGTAGCTGAGATACATTGTAGCTGAGATACATTGTAGCTTAGATACATTGTAACGAACGAGAGAACAGTGTTACCATGGCTACAGGATGCTTCTCCACAGAGAACACACATAAAACCGTGTGTAACTTTGAACATTCATAGCAGGAAAATCATGTATAGTATAATGATGAAACTTTCAGGGTCAGTAATGCTCACCTACTACTACTTACTACTACTTACACACCACTCTAGCTATAATACTTATAGGTTATATTTCAGCTAAATTCCAGCCACCAGACAATGCTTTTTCATGGCCAGTGATATACT
>CM070035.1:64583852-64594998 GCA_036250615.1 Ptychadena robeensis | reverse complement strand
CTATATTTTTACTGGAAAAGTTGGGGGGTCGTCTTATACGCCCAGTTGTCTTATACGCCGACATATACGGTATATTCCACAATAAAACTTCATACGATGCATTAATTCTACGCAGAACTTTATGGTAAACTGTTTTACAGCTTACAAGGATCTTCCAAATCCAGTGTCATAAACGCCATAAATGTTCCAAAGGCTCAGGACTGAATTTGTGTGTGTGTGTTTCTTTTTTTACTTGGACTAAATGATGAGTTTCATAAAAAGGATTCTTCTTCTAAAGTCACTGTATTAGTATTGTTCTATAAACTGTGAATGATTAACTTGTTTGGAAAAGCCAAGTAAAATTATAAAATGAATGTATCTCTCTGTTTTGTAGCTTAATCAGCTGGATGAAGCAGCTCGAGCGGCCCATACCTTCTTCATGGCCAATCCCGAGCACATGGAAGTGCAGCAGAATTTAAAAACGTACCAAACCAAGTCAGAAGTCCCACTGACTGACAGGGAGAGCCGCTCTTATATGGCAAGTATTCCTGGGTAATTCATTCATCATCTGAACCAGGTTTTCTTTTGTATAATTTGTAGCAATTTTCTCTTCTATTACTAAATCTTACGCTGGGATTTAACTAGGTTGATGTCATTGAGCAGACACATATGCTTCTCATTATAAGGTTTTTCCCACTGGTCATTCAGACTCGCATTCGGTTTCAATTCAAGAAACTGTATTTGTCATGCCTTTTTTAGCATTAGTGATTTAATTGGATCGTTTCCTCAGTGACTCTGCTTTTTGTCAATGGAGGTTTGTGTGTTTTTTCACTATCACCACTTCAGAGGCATTTAGTATCCACATGATTAGAGGGATCCGAGGCACTTAGAAGCCACATGATTAGAGGAGTTTACTTTACCATACATGTCACAATCTGGCATTTTTTTGTACAATCTACATCAGTGGTGGGCAACTGAGTTGATATGGAGGGCCACAAGTGCGGCCCTCGGCATCACTAAAGGGCCGCACATAACATTTTCAATCTACACTGACTTGTATAAGCATTTTATAATAAAACAAATTACAGCGGGCAGAGCTAGAAGACATTATTTTTCATTTTTTAAATAACAAAACTTGTTTTTAATGATACTTCAAGCATTAGGGAACACTGTAGTGTGGTAATGCACATTTTGTGTCATATCTATCATCAAAGGTTATGTGCCTCAATTCTGAGGTTATGTACCACATACAATAATCCCCCGTTCGTTGGTGGAATAGTGGGAGCATAGGCACTCATTTTCTTTGAATGGGATATTCTTAGTGAGATGAGGGACTTGCTCAGGCACTGTCCGGGTTGCTGATTGGCTTTCATGTGCTCAGCCAGAGCGAGTCCCTCTCCTCCTCTTCCCTCCCGAAGAATGTCCTGGGCTAGGACAGGTGAGTTCCTATTCCCTATGCATTAACAGTTAGGTTTCTGGGGCCGGAAGGGGAAAACCAAGGGGGGCCGCCAAGGAACGCCCAAAGGGGTTTAGGCTTTAGCTATATACAAATGCAGTGGTGATATTTTTCTAATTCTAGCTCTCTGTAGCATAAAGATGGTTGCAACATTTCAATGAGTTTATTTGAGCGTTAACCTCCCTAGCGTTCAGCCCATACCGCAAAGTTGAAAACGAGTGATCACAGCAGAGTACACAGTACTGTGTTTGTTTTTCCCATTCTCCATCTTTCCCTCTACACATTTCTTACGGCATCGATGATGTTTCTGATGTGGGCAAGGAAACCAACGCCCCTCCATTGTAATTAAGGTGCATGGCACACCCCCACCCCTTCAATGTCACCGATGACGCAGAAGGGTGTTGCCAGAACCCATTGGCAGGTCCGCTGCGATAGAGAATCACTGTGGGCTCGCCATGGGTATGTTAGTTTGGACAATCCCGGCTCAGCCAGAGTTTGTTTTGTAAACAATGCTGTTTGAGCTGGGCTTGTGTCACATGCTGGGGCAATAGCAAAAGTATTAACTCTGCAATAGTAAGTAAAACACAGGAGGGGCGTTTTTTCCCCAAAATTGCCCCTCCCACTTTGTGACTTTGCACCACAGCACAATGTCATGCAGAAGTGCAGAAGATGGACTGCGGTTGCAGTGAGGTTGAGAGGTGCACATTCAGGGGGGGGGGGGGTGCTCGTCTCTGGACTGGGGAGGGGGCAAGGATACAGAAAGTCTTGCAGATGTGAAGAATTGGTGGAAGTGGCTTTGGTTTGCCAGTACTAAAGATGCTGAAATGAATGAAAAAGTGTGGAAGTATTTTCTTTTTGTGTAGCAGTTTTCCAGGATGTTAGCTGCTGACAGGTGAGTATTATGCCTATTTAATGTATGTATTTTTTATTTGGAGTTTAAAACTGCTTTATTTTCACAGTTAAGGTGAAAAGTTAAGTCGTAATTTCAGCTTTTAACTTCATTTATTCAAAACCTACATGTGCTACAGCATTGATTTCTTTTTTTATGACGATGCCATACTTTTCAATTTCAAAATCGACTAGTCAAAATTGTAAAAAAAATTATAATAGAAATAAAAAGAACAGCAAGTCGTTGAAAGCTATTGTCAATCAAACCATTTTGTTCCACCATATTTAATCCAGCCGCAGTTATAACATTAGGCTTCTCTTTCATGGCATCCTGTACAAAAATGGAGTATATATTAAGTGAATCATTTTGACAATTTGACAATTTTAGACTTTGCCAATGATTATTTAAACTGCAAAGCACGTCTAAGCTCATCCAGCATTAGCAAGTATAATGGTATATTACTGATTATCTACTATACTGACATACAATATTGTGTCAGGCTCAGCTAGCAGTAATAGCTAATGCCATGTGAGAATTTAGCTGACTCTGCTACTTCTAACAATAAAATACTCTCAGTGCCTGAAAACACATTTCTGTGCGTGGTTTACCAGATGGAGATTACATTTCCTTTTTAAATCATTTTTGGACACTAAAGTGGAAAAATAAAATAACCATACAGATCAGGTCACACATGTGGGAGAAATTGTTGCTCCAGACATATAAATGATCTGTAGTGATATTGGTTTAATATATATTTGATGTAAATTTCTCTTTATATTTCTGCCTGTTAGGAAGATTATCATAAGGGTGTGACGCTCTATGATAAGGAACAATATGAACAAGCCATCAAACATTTTGAGGATGCTTTGAAAGGCTATTTCCAAGCAGATGTTGAGTGCAGAGCCATGTGCTGGGGGCCACAGAAATTTGATGAATATGAATATGTGGATTACAAAGCAACCTTGTATGAAGTCATGGCAGGTAAGCATTTATTACACAGCACATTACATATACCTATTGTTGGCACTGTTACCACTATGATGTTAACTGCTAAAAAGACCAAGTAGCTTTTCTGAGGTCAGTGGAAAAAATGGAATAGTTCCAACATGGAAAATATATAATGTTTCTAGTTTGCAGTATAATATTGCTTAAGCCCCCCATACACCTTACAATCTTACCATACAATTTCTGTACAATCCACTTTTGTTCTACAAAAACCATGTAATATAAGGACCTTCCTAAACCTTCCAATCACTATGTATTCTATCAGGGAGGTCACTATACTACATAGTTGTTGGTAGATCTAAAGGAAATTGTATGGAGTGATCTAAAGGTGTAAGGGGGGCTTTAGCAGTACATAATTCATTTTTATACTTTTGGAAATGCATATCATATTTTTTGGGCCTGTTGTTTAGGACACATCCTATACAGCACAGCTGTCTGCCCCAAAAATATTTGAAGTTTTTCCCACTCTGCTGCCCAGAGCTCTGTGCTCCAACTGGCAGAGCGGGAGATACGGAGGCATGGAAGCTGCCTCTGTCAGCTTCCCTGCCTCCAGCCCCAACCAGCAGACTGAACTTGAGCCAAACTCACATACAGTGCAAATGGAAGAGCCACCAGCTGGCAGCTCTGTCTGTACCAATATATGTGAGTTGGGTTTCAGCTACCCAGCTCACATACTGAAAGCAGAGTCCTGTATGCAATGTGTAATTAGCCGGACTCCTGGCTGATTACACCGGAATTTAGTCAGCTGGGAGTTTGGCTGACTGTATATGTGAGAGCTGACAGCGTGAGGCAGCTCTCACATACACAGGCTCTATTGTTGCTGGGCAGTGCAGTACAATGCATCACAGATGGAAGATTCGCCCACAGGCAGCTCCACCGGCTAAGCTTGTTGCTTGGCTGGACAGAGAGCAATTGCAGGATGGTCAGTCACATTGTTGCACCATGAGACACTCTTATAGGGGTGTAAGAGTTATGATGAAAAAAAAACCATATGAGAATCCATAGGAATTAGGAGCGTAAGTAGCTGCTAATTAAATCCACTTGTTAATCAGTAAACCTATTTGGTGATGTTGCTGAATTTGCACAATGCCAAGCAGAAGTGACATCAGCAATGATCTCCACTGGCATCAAACTCCTGCATTTGACATGTCAAAAATATTTGCCATTTATATAATTGGAGTAGTACACGCAGGCCTGGAAACCAACTAGGGAATGTGGAATGAAGGGTTCTCTAGAATGTGAATTAGCCCTTAAAGTTCATGGTAGGTCAATAATTAAAAGACTGAACTAGTAAGAGTTGTTTGCATGGGTTGTCAAGAGAAATCCTTTTCTTTAAAACCTCTTGGGCGTTATGCCCGAAGCCAGTACAGGCGCAGTTTAATCTTTAATCAATCTGCTTCCCGGCCCATGAAAATAGAGGGGGCTTTACTTTTCCTTACACGCACCACTGGTGTCTATGGAACTTCGCCACGATTGCCTGAAAAATCGTGAAAAGCCTGTAATGCCCAGGAGGTTAAAAAGAGAAGCTGCAGGTTTGTAAAGTGCATTGGAACAAACCAGAAATCTTCTAGAAACAAGACGACCAGAGAGGTAATAAATGTACATCATGCACAGTGCAGCATTTGTGTTTACACCTATAATTAGAGTTAAATGATTGTATAACCTGCTAAGGAGTAGATTTTCCTGTGTGTGTATATGTATGTATGTGTATATACAGTGTATCTATGTACAGTGCACCTTTATGCACAGATAACCGCACGCTACATTACATCCATTCAATGAAGGAGTATTTTATCCTCTGAGCTGTTCTGCTAATGCAAATGGAATTGTTTGGGAATCTGGACTCTATCCAGCACACAAATTGGCTTCATGATTTTTTTCCATAATCTCAGCAGGTTGAGTAAATGTTTATAAGTACAAGATCTAGTATGTAATTCTTCTGTGTTTCTTTAATGTTGGCTTATGACTTGAGCACATTTTTCATATCTGTAATCTTAAACACAATCTATCATGACCAGGCAAGAACAGTGGATATCTGAAAGTAGTAAAGGAGGATATTACAGCCAAAAATGAAGGCATTCAATAATTTATTGTAGTTTAGAATGTCATAAACCAGATTTAACCCGGTGTACAATAGTCGGGTAACTCAGATCCCCTGCCAGCTACAGGAATGTGTGCAGGCCATGTAGTCCAATGTTATGTTTTTTTTTTATTTAGGTTGACATAAAGCCCCAAATCGGGCATGCATGATACAGCCAACCAGCAGTTAGAAGATTTTTTCACACTTTAGGTAAATTTAGGTAAAACCCCATCACATATTTTATAGTACCAAACTGTACATGTGTAGAGGAAAAACAATTTGGTAATATACACTTTGATAGTATTTGGTAGAATTGGGGTTAAACCTACAATAAGATAAGCCCAAACTTTACTCACTGCTCCCCTCTCTTCAGAAAAATTCCTCACACATAGGCTATGTTTCCATTATACGTAGGGACCCCTCCGCTAAGTGCATTGCTTGGTGGGAGGTCCCGATGTAGCACATTTACTTACCTGCTCGGTGGATGCTCGGTCTTCACTGCGCTGACCCTCTGCATCAGCAGATGTGTAAACAGAGCGTCCACCGGCAGGCAAAGTCTATGTGCTACGCCGGGATTCCCGCCAAGCAATACGCTTAGCGGAGGGGGTCCCAACGTAAATGGGAGCAAGCCCATACTGTTGGGAAGTACAAGTTTACAAGCCTAAAGGTGTACATCCTCAGCTAGATTTTTAATAGATTAGAGCACACACGAGCAACGCGCGTGTTCACCGCTCTTGATTGTGCTCTAATCTATAAACAATTTGAACCGTGGATGCTTTTCTTTGAAGACAGGTCTGTCGAGCAGGTAACGGATATGTCCATAAATCCAGCTTGAAAGACATTCCTTTGCATGGGGACCAGTGTCTGCGATTGACCGGGAATAGGGCACCTAAAGTGGTGCGCTTTGATTCCCTTCCAATCAACGGGCACCTGTGACACCTCTTCTAAAGGTCCCAATCCACGTCCTGATCGCAGCTCGACAGGTGACCCGTTCAAGAGCCGGTCGGGACATGGATGGGGACCTTTAAAAGATGCATCACCTTTCAAAGCAAATAAATAGCACAATCTAGGGTCCTCATGCTGCAGTTTATTAACCCCTAGAAAACAGGCATCTACAGAGGAGACTGTTGAAGATGTGAGCACATTTTGGAGCACTTCTCCACCATTGTGACGGTTGCTTGTTTGCTAAGGGTAATGGGTTTACATATACTTTGCCATACCATTGTAGTCAAACAGTTTAATCTTAGATTCATCACATCACATTTTCCTGAAAGTTAGTTTTCCCAGTTTGTTCACATGTGTCATAGCCACATGTTTTTCTTGTGGTTTTGGAGCAGTGTCATCTTCCTTGTTGGACAACCTGGTTTACTTTAATTTACTAATTTACTTTTTCGAAGGATAAAGATATTTGTTTTCCTGTTTCCTTTATCATCTTAATAATGTCCTTTGCTACTATTCTGGGGTTTATTTGTCACGATGAAGTATATCTAACATAAGGTATCTTATGTTATGAATGATGTGTAGTTTCAGTGGTGTTTATACTTGTGGAATATTGCAACTATCAGCCAAAATGTTGTCTAAAGCTAGCCATACACGTGTCGATTCCTGAGCGATCGATCGACGCTCCGATCAATTCCGGTGAAGCCACAGGCGTCAATCAATCAACCATACAAGTCTGTGCCTACCACCTTAGGGCACCGATTCCTGGACGATTCTGTTACCAGTCGATCGATTCACAAATGTCAACGCCCCTTGATGTGTGCCCGATCGATCAGAAAACACCAACAGGTTGGTTCTCTGGCCGATCCGA
Organism: Ptychadena robeensis; assembly: GCA_036250615.1. Lineage (NCBI taxonomy): Eukaryota > Metazoa > Chordata > Amphibia > Anura > Ptychadenidae > Ptychadena > Ptychadena robeensis. The sequence goes on along the minus strand of CM070035.1, from coordinate 64,587,779 downwards.
TTTGGGGGCCATGTCGATCGGGCGGGGTCGATTGGTCAAGGTGGGCTGCACTCGATTCCTCTTCGATCGATCGGTGTGCACGCGCCCGGTAATCGATCTGCCAGGAATCGTGTGGGAAATCGACCTGTGTTTGGCCACCTTAAGATGAGCCAGAGTTATTGAGGCTTAATGTTTTTGTTTTTTTTGTTTCGACATGGCTGATTTATTTTCGTTTTTTCCATTAAAGTACCTTTTGACTCTGATTAGGCAAATTAGCTATCAGATGCCAATTTAATTGGCTTAAGGCTTTACATAATTTTCTGGAATCATCCAATCTGTTTAAAGGCTCAGCCTAAAGAATTAACAGTATGTCAACCATCAACACTCCCTAAAATATCTGTTCCTGGTCAATTAACTAGAAACTACTTAGAACACAAGGGTCAGCTTCTAGGATTTCGCAAAGAAGGTGACTGATTAAAACCAGCATATTTCTCACAACAGATTTGCTGGAAGACGATGGATCTTGTGGATATTATTTCTAATTTAAAAAATTATAATCATTTTTAAATAATTATATTATGATAATAAGCATCTGCAAGTTGTCAATTTTATTGCTGTTTCAGTCTACATTGTATCCTGTTTTTATTGTGTCATCTGTTGTCCAGGTGGCATTGAGGAAGGGACATGCTTTAGTGAATATCATTATGGACCGGAGAGCTTAGACATTTTCAAGAGTATTCGTGTCATTCATACATTGAGCACTCTAGTTGTGTTTGTCTGATGGTTCAAGCATGAGTTGGCCAAGCTGGAAGTCATAAATCTGACTCTGAGTAGAGGGATTCCAAATTTGACTCAGAATTTCCAGTAGATGACATCATCAACCATGAAGAAGTAACTTAACAACCCCCACTACCCACAAAAAAAATATTTGGGGTTTTGGAAAGCTATTACTATAGCAACTAAGTACAATCAGGATCCTTTTTGGACTAGAAGCTAGATCTATATAATAAAATATTTCAAGGGAGTAATAATGTTACAACCATAAAAAGATTCAAATAGAAATGAAAATTATTTCATTACGCAATAGAGATTGTTTTTTTTCATTTCACTGACTTGGTGCTACGCCGATGTTAGGCTAATCAAAACCTTCATTCTCCATAATTTAAACTGCTCTGAAATGGCAGGAACATAACAAGCAGCAGCCACCAGCCAGCTGGCCACAGGGACACATTTGGTTCTTCCTACAGGAGTCTGGGTCCTTGCATTATCTGCTGTATACTTTTTGGGAGATTTATGCTGTATTTTAGCATAAGGACGTTTTCTTGGCAGACAAACTGTGAAATGTGATGTTTTTTTGGAAGAATCTGTTAAATAGTAAATCATTTGGGCTTATCATGGGAATTGTCTGCCAGAATTAGACATCAGGCTGTTTTGTGAGATGGTAACTATTAATAAAGCTACTATAATTCAAATTTAAACTCTTCATTATGGACACTCACCAGCAGGATTTAATTTGCCAATATACAATTCCTGAAAAGCTTCTTGGAAATCCTAAAAGAATTGTATTACTTTGAATCCAAGAACGGCATGTGCTGGGGTCTTACTGTGAAAAGAAATAATTGAATATTGGTTTCTGTAATACAAAGCCATGGCGCACTTTTATATGTATTTATTGAACTGCAGTTTGTACTTTTGGTGGATGAAAGGGTCCCTAGACCATACTACTTAATGGGAGAAACAAACATTTATTCAAAATACTTGCGAAAGAAAAGCTGTGGTAAGAGCTACATTCTTCCATCTTTGTTCCCCTTCTGCTTTAAAATTGTTTGGTGCCCTGCTGTCCATTGTACATCATTCAGATTGACTAACACCAACTGGGTGCCGACAGAAATGCTAAGATGAGCTCTGGAAAGCAGTGTGATGACGTCATCACGCTGCAGTCCTGAGCTGTCAGCATCGACGGGCACCCTTTGTGTGCCGGCTGCTACCTTCAATGAAGACGCCGCTCTCCTTTGAAAGTAACGGCATCGGCTGGCCGGCCGAGCTGTGGGGCAACAGGGATCTGTCGCCCCATGTGGGCACCCCTGATCGGCGCCCGATTTTGCCGCTGAACGACGGCGCGAGTTCCCGTCGGTCGTCGGTAAAATCGGCCGCCGATCGGTGCGTGTATGGCAGGCTTTATTTAGAAATGGCTGTGCAGCAAGTTCAAACCCTTATCAGAAATCATCAGATCCATGTTTCTTAAGGGCCATCCACTTGAAAAGTTATGTCCACATTAAAGCCATGAACTTTTAAGTGCAAGGGACATCAGCCTGTACAGTTCAGAAAATAGAATACCTATGTAACACATATAGGCATGCCTGGGTTGGAAACCCTGAAGAGCATAGTAAGCACTATATACAGACATTATATTGGGTGTAGCTGTTAAGTCACATAGATGTTATCCAGCAAATTTTCTTTTTATTGTAGATTTGCTATGTATGACCCATGCAAACCTGCATACATGGCTGCTGTAGAGTAGAGCTTTACAATAATGTTAGAAGAATAACATGAATATGTAAACATAGACACACTAAAAAGCTAAACACACAGATGTTGCTCATCCACTTTCTCAGGAATTGTGATTACCATAAAACTTGACTTCCAGCCAAAATACTTTTCTTCTGTCAATAGGGATTTTTTTTTTACAAACCTCCTCTCTTACTTTATAGTAATTGTGTTCTGGACTTTCTGCTCTCATTGACAAATTCAGTTTTTCTTTCCCTTCCTAAATGTCTCTAGTTGCACTGAAACATGATAATTAATGTAATTATAATTAAAACATCATATTCCTGTCTGCGAATAGCTCCACACCTGCTCCATCATTATTAACCATTATCCTTATAATGAAAGATAAATTCCTGTGCAAGTCGATTAAATAAAGATCAAGTCCATCTGTGGGATGGTAATCATTCTTTTTTAAGAAGTATAGTTCTAGGACTAGCAAGGTACACTATGGCTTGCATGTAAAAAATTTTATCTTGCTGTAGCAATACTGTTAGTGTAAAGGTACAGTGTTCTAGAGAGGGATTCTATTATACTGGACACATATTTTGCAGTCAGGTCTCTTTATTGTCTAGTTTGATTGGTATAGTGAAAGGTTAAACAGTTGCTCCAAAAGTTTTTAATGAATGGCTCCCCAATGAGTTGAATATTGTTTTTCAATATATGCCAAATGTAAGAACCAGCAGTAAGGTATTAGTTCTTGATTGAGTTATGGTGTCTTCATATAAGGATTTATAGTGTGACAAAAACACACAATTTTTAAGCTGTGAAAGCATTAAATCCAGACAATTTCTTTTCTGGTTTAGATATATTGTAAATTATAGGTAATTTATTGTTTATAAGATTAATCTCCCAGTTGATGTATGAGGTTAGATAGAATAGTGATTTTTTTTAATTGTTGTTCTGTGTGTTTCACTATTAGAGAGTATTTCTCAGAATTTCTCTCAAGTATGATGATAAAAGAAGTCAAAGAATGGTTGTCTCAGGGAAGCAAAGCATCCCCTAGAAGAAGTCAAGGAATGGTTGTTACCAGGGAAAAAATGCAGCCGCAAGAAGAAATCAAGGAATGGTTGCTATCAGGGAAGAAAGGTCCAGCCCCTAGAAGAAATCAAGGAATGGTTGCTATCAGGGAAGAAAGGTCCAGCCCCTAGAAGAAATCAAGGAATGGTTGCTATCAGGGAAGGAAGGTCCAGCCTCTAGAAGAAATCAAGGAATAATTGCCACCAGGGGAGGAAGGTCCAGCCCCTAGAAGAAATCAAGGAATGGTTGCTATCAGGGAACGAAAGTTCAGCCCCTAGAAGAAATCAAGGAATGGTTGCCATCAGGGAAGGAAGGTCCAGCCGGTAGAAGAAATCAAGGAATGGTTGCTATCAGGGAAGGAAGGTCCAGCCCCTAGAAGAAATC
>CM070035.1:64539203-64562064 GCA_036250615.1 Ptychadena robeensis | reverse complement strand
GAGGATGATGTGGTCAAAATACTCATTTGCCTAATAATTCTGCACTCCCTGTATGTCTGATGTTGATACCTTTTCCTATCAAATAAAAAAAAGGTCCAATTTAATAATCAATTTTACTGCTCAACTGAAAAATCCACCCGACTATAGCCAGCTTTAGGGTATGTTTCCACAGCATTACGGCTCTGTTGGTTCCCCCAGCATTAAGCGCATTCCTTGATGGGAATGTCAATGTAGCCTATCCATATACACACCTATCACACTGCCTGTCTTCACTGACTGGAAGGTTAACATAGTGCAGTGCGTCAACTTCCATAACCATAACCCATAACGTCGTGAAACATAACCATAAGCAGGGAACACACGTATAGATATGGGCCAGATCGACAGGGATATCTGACATGACTGTAAACCATGGTCAATGTCCATTGCTTTGCAGGGAGACCGCAGCAGTGCTGTGTCTCCAGCTCCTCCGATATTGGGCATCCGTGTGATGACGTCATCACGCTGCTGCAGGGAACCTCAAATGGCTCCTATATCGAGTTGTGTGTTCCCTGCTTAAAGCTAGCCATACACATGTCGGATTCCATGTCCAATCGATTCATCATCCGATCGATTCCGGCGATTCTGCCGGGAATCGCAGGTGTGATCAATTGGCCAATTAAGAGTATCCATCGCTGCATACCACCTTGTCCAACGGATTCCGGCACGATTCCGGGACGATTCCGTGTCCGATTCCACCTCACAAATGGCAACTCCCCCTGATCTGTGCAGAATCGGATCAAAAAGACCAACATGTTGGTTCTCTGACGGATCCGATTCTGGGCCCCCGAACGATCGGACGTGATCGGACGGACAAGGTGGGCTGCACACGATTCCGGCACGATCGATTCACGTGCACGCGCCCGGAATCGATCGGCCCGGAATCCGGCCGGAATCCGACCTGTGTATGGGGGCCTTAAGGCTGACATCCACATGGGTTAAGATTGCTCAGAAAAAATTGCCATTTTGTACATTCCATTGCCAGCCTTTCCAGACTCAGAGCTACATAACCGATCCTCCAACAGTTACCTGGGCTAGAGAAGTCTTTGTGTTACGTATTCAAAAGTTTATTTTTTAAGTTTTAGATTGACCAGTCAATGTTGGGAATTCCAGAAGATGGAAATTCGTCAACTGCATGATGACTTACTGATGTTACTTTGAAAAATGGGAAACATTAAGTCATCATAAGCAGAGTGCAAATTGTAATGTCACATCATAAAAATATGGCAACCATTACCGAAACTGACATTTAATATGGAAAGAAACTGGCAAATATTTTCAGCAGGGAAGACCTGTTTGTACATAATTAAGGAAAATGTGGTTTGTAAGTAAAGCAAATGATTCACTGGAAAGAGCATGGTAAATCCTAGACTGTGTGCCATTCAGCCATATCTAAACAGACCCTAATGGCTTCTAATTACTTCATTAAACCCAAAAATGTGTTAATATAATTATTGTGTCTTCCCTAGTGGACAATCAATCAATTATGCTATTGGCTGCATTCAGGGCTAGACAGTCTCTTAACTCACTGTGTTAATTTATAGTTTAATAACCTCTGTACTGTGAATACAACGTTGACTTTAACTGTATTCCTGTGCAAAGCACCTTCTGAGTTTATTTCTTCATTTTACAGAGACTCCTTAATTAACTTAATTTTACCTTTAAAAATGTATGCTTTTTAAAGTTGTCTCATATAAATTATTATATTATTATATATAAATCTTTCACTAATGATTGGCAAATCATAAGACATAAAGTTTGGCACACTATGTCATGCATTTCATCCAGTTTGTAAGTAGTGATGGTCGAATTGTGAGATAATAGTAAAAATTATTGTTCTAGCATATATAGTTTTTGCATAAATTAAGATAATTTTTTTACTCAAAATATTTACTGTAACAGAGAGGGGTTGTCTCTATTTTATGCTGTACCTGTATATTAGGATCGGAATTAAGAAAAACATTTTGTTTTGTTTGAAATAGGCTTTAACCTCCTTCTTTTTTATATTAATTCATGGTAGGCTGCCATAAAACCCAAATGTGGCCGCTTGGTTGGGTTCTCTTCAGGAGGAGAGAATCCTCATGGAGTCAAAGCTGTAACCAAAGGACAAAGATGTGCTGTAGCACTGTGGTTTACACTGGACCCTTTGTACAGAGAACTGGTGAGTCTTGGTGTGATAGATATTTTTATTTTATTTTATAACCATTGCAGCTCGCAGTGGGGAGGGTTTTGGTAGCAGATGAAGTACCCCCAATCCAGAACACAGTGGGAAGTCTTAATTATGGGCAGGTGCTGACTCTGTAGTGCAGTAGTGATGGCCAAACAATTTGCCCGGCGGACAGTTTGCGGCTTATATAGCATGTTTGATATTTGCTGCGCCAGCAAACATTACGGGTGTTTGATCCGCCCCAATACATTAACATGGAGACAAAGTGTGACACCTTACCCCACCTAGCCAGGTGAAACCGTACAGCCAATAACACATTTTCTCTCCTGGAGGAACCCCCCAGACCCTTTATAAAAGAAGAGACCTTGTGGTCATGTTATATTTATTATATGTCTGCAGTACTAGATAAATAGGGAAAGCTGCTGCTTATTGAGGGATAGCTTAGCCTCTTTGCTCTTATACTCCATTCAATGATCTGTAGCTATAGCTAAGGTGTTCTGCGTCAAGCAGTTCATCATTGCTGAGCCACATAAGTCCTTTTCTGGGGGTGGCGTATGCTGTATTATAGGACTTGTGCACTGTGTTCCAATCCTGAGCTGAGGTCTGCTAGTAGTTGTAGTCCACCATCACCGACTAATCGGGACCCACAAACGTTATTTCCTGGGTGTGGGGTATCCTGTATTATGGGACCTGTGTGCTGTGTTCATAAAGCTGATGTATGCTGGCAGTTGTACTTCATTATCATCAACTAATGCCAACTAATTTTTTTTACTTGTGTGCTCTATAGCATAAGTGTTTATAAATACATGCACTACACTAGGTAGAACACCTGGGCTGCCCACAGTGAGCAAAACCCAGGAAAATAATTGGAAGCTGCAATCTATGACATTTTATTCTTGGCTTTAGATACTCTAAAGCAGCTCAGCACTGGCATAATTAGAAATTATTTTAACATATAGTTCAGCACTGACATCCTGACATTTTACTGAACAATGATACGCCAAGCAGCTCAGTACTGACATTATACTGATCAATGACATTCCAAGTAGCTCAGCGGTGACATCATACTGAGATCATACTAAACAATGACACGCCAAGTAGCTCAGCAATGACATTCTGAACACATATAATGTCAGTCTCACAATATGGAGATACCCCTGAAAAAGACTTTGAAGCAATGAGCTATATTGGGTAGGGCCACCCAAGATGAGCAGGGCATTGCAGAGAGATCTGACTAAATGTGATGCACTACAGAAGGTATGGTCAGGCTGGCAGCCCACCCCAGTTAACTTTTGGAAATATATGTAACCTAGATGTGATTTTCGGCCATTTGACATGAAAAAACAGCATTAAAAAAACTTCTGGCATGACACTGTCCAGATGGTTGCACCCTTTTGACATATTTTTTATTGGTATTATGGCTACAATTTTGACCTGAAGGTTTCGCCCTCCATTGAAGTCAATGACCAGGCCATGGCTGATGTTCATCACTATCAGTCTACCATAGTGTAAGCAACCTATGGAAGGGTGACAACTCTGCTCCATGGGAAACATTACTGAAACAGTACTGAGCAGCGCAGCCTTTTCTGTTTTGTGTAGTCATTATGTTTCCATATGAACCATTAATATACGCTAGCAATTCTCTGTTTTTCTAGGAGAGGCTGCAAGCAGATGAGGTCATACGGTCAATGGATCATGATGACCCTACACAAGGAAGAAGTGAGGAACTGAATATCAATCCTAAGGATGAGCTATAACAAAGAATATATATATTAAAATATTTATTAATTATTAATATTCTTATTAGAACGGTTTTATTTTTGTACAAAGCAAAAAAAGTAATTTATATAATGAAGAGAAAAAAAGACTCCCACAAAGCTACTTCTCCTGAACCTGTACTACTGAGCATTGTACTGTATTGCTGATGATTGAGTTTTTGTTACTTGCCAGTATTATCCATCTGCTATATGTTAATGCTTACTCCATAATAGGTTCCATTGTCCTGTTCACATATGCAGCTATGTATACTGCTACTGGAGCTAACTTGTCTAGGTTGTTCTCATACTAGTCAGAGTAATGAATTCTTTACTGTAAATGAGTCTGGCAGTATGTTTCATCTGCTCTTTTATTTATTTACATACATGTAACTTTATTATTCAAGAGTATATTTATTTTTTAAGACAAGAAATGCAAATTATAATTCACTTTTAAATGACCAATAAATCAGGAGATGAAAACAACCTTGTATTGTTGATTGTCTAATAAATAGTGATACCAACCAGTCTCTTAAAAAACTATGACTGAATTTTTTTCTTCAAACAAAGCTAACTTGTTTTAGAAGAGACACTCAACAGGTTTATAGATTCAAGTTAAAAGAGCAACATTTCCGAGATATGAGTCTGTTACAAAATGTATTTATTGCAATGCAGCATGTAATGTAAATACATAACTCATGCTATCAAATTGTACAATGTGTCTCTACATAAGTTGGTCAGTGTGTTCAAAGATTGTGTAATGCTAGTACTAATGCAGATAAGATCTCCTTGCTTTTTGGCGTGGCTGGAGGGAATGGAACAAATGTCAGCCTCCAGCGATGCAGAGCTAATGCTCCCAGGATGTTGGGGCTGTTTATTTACATATTCAGACCATAAGACATTTTCCCATTTATTTTAATGGTAAAAAAGTGTGCCTTCTAGTCTGAAAAATACGGTAACTGTTTCTGCTACTGTCACATGCAACGTACCTTCCTCATATACTATTAAAATGATAAAAGTTGAAAAATTCAACGACCTCTTCCCCTCCTACAAGTCAAGCAAGGGTGAGTACTGTATATACTAGAATATAAGCCAACCTGAATATAAGCTGAGGCACCTGGATTTACCCAAAACACGTGGAAAAAACAAAATGACTCAAGTATAAGCCTAGGGTGGGAAGTGCAGCAGCTAGCACAGAAACACATAGCAAATGAACCTTTGGAAATTTTGGAATGTCATTAATATGATAGTTCCATGTCCCACAAACCATCTGAGACTCTTCACACCTACCACACAAATCCACTATAACTACAACCTCATTGTTACCCAATACTGGACCAGACACTTGAATTAAATGGCTGAGGTGGTCCTTTTATTAAGAATGTAACTATATTTTAATAAAACCTTAAATAACATGAGTACATAACAGAAATATCACAACAATAAAATACCGACAATTGCCAGTCTTTGAAGGTTGATACCACCACTGATAGGTCAAATTCACTGCAAGCCCATAAACACTTCACAAATACATTGGTCAATCTCTGTAGACCCAACTGACCATAGTAGACCATTTGTAATTATTACTTATTCAATGTTTGTGATGGCATGATCTTGATCTTGATTCAAGAGCATATACACCCCACAATGTTCATGTAGCATACTTGGTATAGGGAGTGAAATTTCAAAGATGCGTCTAAAAGGATGGCCTGAGCCAACAAAGTGTGTCAAGGCCTCTCCCCCCAAAATCACAGTCTGTATCTGAGCCACACCCGGTAATAAATAAATTAGTAGAAATGGGACAACTTGGGCTTTAAGGGCACAATCTCTGAAACATGCATTCAATCTTTGATAAAACGGTCTTTATTATGCATTTGGACGAGACCAACTGGTCAAGTTAAAAACAGAAAGCAATAGTATCATACATATTCGCATTGAAGGTTATACATTACATTCATCAATATCGATACAAAGATCAATTGGTGTGCTTCGCAGATTTCGACGCGTTTCGCCTATTTAAGGCTTCATCAGAAAATTGAAAAAGGAAGCACCAGTGGAATATCAAAAGATATAACAATCATATATTTGCTGCATTTGCCATCTATCACCATATAACACCGTTTGGTCTAACCTACCTGGACCCTCCTTAGAGGGACATCCGGTTAGGTTAGACCAAACGGTGTTATATGGTGATTGATGGCAAATGCAGCAAATATATGATTGTTATATCTTTTGATATTCCAGTGGTGCTTCCTTTTTCAATTTCCTGATGAAGCCTTAAATAGGCGAAACTATTCTCGTCCAAATGCATAATAAAGACCGTTTTATCAAAGATTGAATGCATGTTTCAGAGATTGTGCCCTTAAAGCCCAAGTTGTCCCATTTCTACTAATTTATTCAAAGATGCGTCTATCCACCAGTGTCCACTATAGCCTAATTTAGGTCTAAAAATAAATTTTTGGGGGATCCAACTGGTAGCTCTGTCCATTATGATAGAGATCAGCACAAACCCTTTTCCCAACCTCCGTACAATTTCCAATTCCAAACACACTTGTTCTCATAGAAAAACTGTCCAGGACCTAAGAACAGTACTTTGGGTCCGCATACAGCTTAAGATTTCCTTGTCAGATTTCCTTTAGATCTTCTTTTTGTTTTACCAAAACCATGTAATATGAGGGACTTTCTAAACCATCAAGTCTACCTGTGTTCAATCACAGAGGACCCTATACTACATACATAGTTGTTTGTAGATCTAAAGGATATCTGACAGAGATCTAAAGGTGTATGGCCAGCTTTACTGGTAACAGAACAAGGTGAAGAAATTGAGGATGTTGGCCTTGCTCACCTTCTAGTGACATTGTTTTTTATGTCTTTTATAGAAATAGGTTGTATGTGGGAATGGAGAGATATGTCAGCATCTTTTCATACATTTATCATCATCCAGTCTATCATGATTCTATCAGAATACAGGATTATCTGGTATTTTCTGTTCGATACGGCTACTTATATGATTATTCTCTATCAAAATACCGCTACAAAACAAATCTTATTCCTGTCTAACTTGCTGGGGTGGAAAATAAAGTCACCACGCCTTAAGGAAACTAAGGGATGTTATTTACCATCTGCCCACCCTACATGAACCCTGGAACAATAAGACTGCTGACACGCTCATAGCTGTAGGTTGATTCTCATGGAGTCAGCACTAAAACGTGACTTCTTTTTTCTGCTGAAAAACTGTAGAATCCTAAAGAATGTCTATGATTAGTGCAGCACACCTGCTCTGGTCTTGTCATGTGATGTTCTAGAGAACTTTGATGAAATAGCAATTCTTTTTTCTATTTACCTGTAGTCTGCCAGAATGAAGGAAAAAACGCTTGAATTTTTATCATTTTCTGCAATAAGGAAAGTTACACATAATTACCTTTGTCAAACACCTGTTATATGATGGCTACAAATAACAATAAAAATCCAAAACCAATCCTTGTCCTTCGCTGGCAAACACCACATTATATGGCCGAGCATATAAAAATCTGTACCTGTAATAAGGTAGTCCTGCATTTCGCTTGTCTTGCCTTCCCTCCCTTTAAAAAAATGTTGCGGCTGTAACAGATTCTCACACATATTGTCAGGAAATTCAAATACATTTTAAGTTTTCTCCATTTAAAAACCATTATCTATTGCCATCTAATTGCATTAAGTGTTACTGGAGTTCACTAACCCCTGGAAGACTGTCATCTATAGAGGATTAAACACGGTGATTGTCCAGGAGAGAAACAGCAGGTAACTATATTTTTTAGGATTGTGGAACACTTCTCTGCCATTGTGATGGCTCACAGTTAAGTACAAATTTCCATTTCTGAGTGCACTTTATCAAAAGCAGCCCCCCCCCCCCTATCTGACAGGGTTAGACAATCACCCAAAGGGTTTGACAATAAAGGTTGAGCAATTCCAAAAAGGCACATTATATTCAATGGGGCTGATCACATGAAATGTCAACAGACATATAGCATAAAGGTGTGCACCAGGTCTTTGATGTTAAATGCACAGTGTTGTTTCTGTGTAAAATGGCATTCAGATGGCAAGAAACCACAGCAGTGAACCATGCATGGTTCAAATGTTCAGTTTTATTACATGGATGTTGTTTAAAGGCCCCCATACACGTGTCGGATTCCCACCGGATTCTGGCACGATCGATTCCGGGCGCGTGCACGCGAAACGATCGTGCCGGAATCGCGTGCAGCCCACCTTGTCCGATCGTTCGCGTGCGATTGATCGGGGGCTCAGAATCGGATCCGACAGAGAACCAACATGTTGGTCTTTCTGATCCGATTCTGCACACATCAGGGGGAGTTGCCATTTCGGAAGTAAGTGATCGGACACGGAATCTTCCAGGAATCCGTGGGACAAGGTGGTATGCAGCGATCGGATACTCTTAATTGGCTGATTGATCGGAGCTCCGATTCCCGCTGAGATCGCCGGAATCGATCGGGTGAGTGATCAATTGGCCATGGAATCCGACACGTGTATGGCTAGCTTAACAGATAGGTTCAGACTTAACCTACTTTGAAGCCTATAATGTTATTCTTTTCATCGGTCCTTGACACCATCACAGACAATTCTCTTTGGCTTTCATTTAAAAAAGAACCATAGAAAATACCCCTGTAGTATCAAGTGCTCTCCACTTTAACTCTACTTCCCATTAGGCCCTGGGGTCAGAATGGTATAAAGCTGAAGCCCAGGAAGGGGAGGGGCAGTGCAGAGGAGCAGGTGCTCATGAGACAGCAACTGGGCTAGAGAGTTGTCCTCAGGCTTGCCTTCCTCCACTGTATATATATGGACTCAATAGCATGCATTCCTTGGACAAGACCCAGTTGCTTGCCGTACTGACCGGCTGCTATCATCCCAGAAACCCAATTCAAGTGGGGTGGTGCGACCCATGGACCTTAGTGCAGACTGGTGGCGTTACCACATGCCTAATCCTCCTGTGGACAAGATCGGTAGTCTCTGCTATCTCCAGTGGCGTGCAAGTACCACTTACCCCTGCTACTAAAGAGGACCTATCCCCTAAGGGACAGGCTGAACCATTCCAGCTTACTATTGAACTAAATACCCCTTCACTGAACTATCTAAACTAGATGCGCTATTTTTCCTAATTTCTTCTATCTCGCTTCATAAACTGTTTTGCAGTACATCCACCTCCTGTCCTTTGACCTGTACACCCCATTACAGGACAAAACCACCACTACATTTTGTATACAAAACAAACACAAAAAATGTTGTATAAAAAATTTGTCTGATTTTAGCTTTCTGTCCATATCTCTATGACAAAGTACTTATGATCAAATTATCTATGTAGTAAAACTGACCAATCTGCAGAGCCTTTTCCCATTTTTGTGAGACATATTGCAGAAAAATATGGTGTTGTGTTTTTTAGGCGTCCAGGTGCAAGCAATGTGCAAACTACAGCCAGGTAGCCTCTATAATGCATCAGAAAGGATAGAAGATTGCTTCACATCTCCTAAGCAGGTACCATGGGACAGCGTTGTGAAAACTAGACATGTTGTCACGACTTGTGCATAGTGCTGATTTATAAATGGGCTCCAACTTTTCCTGTATCTGTTTAAGAGATCATGTCATCACCTAAAACATTAAATAAGGGTGCCCCTGAATGCAAATATTGGGATTTAAGGGTGGCTGAACTTAACTTTCTAGGATCTGATAATCTCTCCTAGTTCCTTGTTTTCATCTGGTTTGACTTTTGCTGCAGGCAGTAACTGCTAATAAAATCAACATTAAATTGTAGACCTAATCAGCAAATAGTCTATATTATAGTGATGAGACAAATCAGGTAAAGCTGGAAAAGTTTGAGGGTTTGACATATTAAAAAGGATCAGAGTCAGAAATGATGAATTCATTTTGGCACCTGGTAACTCAAGCAGTCTTCTGTGATGGAACGAGCAGCTCCTCCTTACACTTCTTCTCCTTACACCACCCCCGTTGGCAGCTCCCGCTCTTACTGCATGCTGGATTAATAAGGCTCTTTTTAATTAAGAACAAAGAAAAAAAGCAATATAAACTCATATAGCAGCAAATAAAGAACCATTAGAGTCTCCAATTCAGAACCTCTTTTTTTTTACATGCCCTCTTAGTGATTCTGTGCTTGCATAGTCCCAATGGTGACATGTATAGTCACAATGATGCTACATCAAGGTGATGTGTATAGTCTTAGCGATGCTACGTCAATGAGTACCATGGGGCATGGAAATCAGAAAGGTAGGTGGTTACTTCTTAGTTTCAGTATATGCTAATGACTTTTATTGCTCCTATTCACACCATTAATACAATGGAGCTTACATAATTCCCATCGATTCTGGTGGCCATTACAGCAATCTATTCAGTATGTGTTATTCCCAATGACAGCAATGCGGAGGGGGAGGTTTCTAACACTGATGCAAGGCATTTAATACTCCCATTGACTATACCTGCAGATGTGTTTCAGGTTGGGGAATTTTTTTAACTTCCAAAATTGCCACACCTTATCCCCCAGTCAGTTTCATGGACAGTAAGTTGGATCTTAAAAAAAGTCTGCATAATATAATATGATACAATACTCTGACCAACATGCTTTAAAGCCTTTCTTCCTATCTATGGGCTTTGTACAACATATGCTGCAATATGTGGATCAACCACCTTACATGTCTTCCCCAGTGATAGAGTTCAGTGGTACCTCCATGAAGTTCTCTTAACTGAAATTACTTTTGCCAGGCTGAGAAATACTACCTTGACAATATGTATATGGGTTTAAAACAATTAAAATAATCCTGGATACCTTCTTAATTCTACAACTGTACATTTCCTACCAAGAAAGATCATAGATAGTTGCGCACAACCCTCAGCTGTGATATTCGAGCCATCCGATGTACCCTGCAGCAGCATGATGACGTCATCACGCTGCTGTCAGATATCGGCGGAGCTGGGGAGACAGCTTTGCTCTCCACAGCTCAGCCAAATCCTTGCCTGGATGCAGTTTCTAAGCAAAGCATAGGATATTGGCTGTATTTACGGTCATGTCCGATATGGTTGTTTTCGAGCAGGACAAATAAATCCAAACAGCGATGGGAGCATATTATATGGGCCAGATAAATGGCAGTGAGCATGCACAACGCTCAAAGCAGCCATCGATCTGGCTCATATCTACAGGTCTGTACCCTGCTTTAGATGGTTTGTTCACTTAACAGGGTGGAGGTACATCATCACACACACTCTCATAATCAGCATCACACACATATTTAACAGACAGAGCAGTAAGTTCTTTTAGAACACTTAATTGCTTACCCTCTTCCTTTACCATGTATACCAATGAATATGTTTCTTTTGATATCCTCACCAGATCCAATCTTCACCAGATTCAATGCCAGATTTTGCATTGGGTTCCTTTACAGAGGGACCACCTTGTGTTGATAGCCCCCCATGTCTGCCTCCGAACTCTCCGGCCCTCCAGCAACACTCCCCCTACCTGCAGGCAAACCTGGATCAGAGCTATATAAATGTTATACTAGGTACAGCCGTCAGGCCTAAGATGGAAACCCTTGGCTCCCAATTTACACATAACTAACAAAAATGATCTCTTACTGCGGGTCTCCTCTTTCAGAACAAACATATTTTATTTGTTTATGATTTTGTCAAGTTAAAGCAAATACATTGCGAAACATGTCAAGCAATATGAAAAAAGTGTGTTTTTTAACAACTTTATATTGCTAAACAACACTCTAACTCTAATAACTAACGTGTTTCCCGTAAAAAAAGACAGTGTCTTATATTCATTTTTGCTCCCAATAAATGCCCTACGTCTTATTTTCAGGGGATGTCTTATTTTTCCATGAAGAAGAATACGGCACTGGGGTATCAGGGTGGGGGGATCACTTTAAATGACATAGGGGGGATCAGAGGGCGGAATCAAAATGGCACAGAAGACTCAGAAAAGGGGATTACAATTTAAGTAACCCCTTCTGATCCTCCTGTGTCATTTTGATTGCCCCCTCTAAACCCCCTTGTTCAGAGTTATAGTACCGTATCTTCGGAGGTGCCTTATTTTGGGGGGATGCCTTATATTTCAGCATGAAGTAAGAATGTAAGGGTGCCTTATTTTCCGGGGATGCCTTATGTTATAATATTATAAATGTAAGTTGATGTTTTAAAAGCAGTGGAACTGCATTCCCCCTTGTTGACCTCCTTGCAGGAAGAACTCTAGGTTTTGGTTTTCATATTTAGTTGGGATGCGGCAGTTGAGGTGACCCCCTATTTGGGTATAATAGTAATTTAACCTCCCTAGCTGTCATGAGGACCCCAGTTCATCTGGAGTTTGTTTGATGAACAGGGGGGCCGCACCATAAACCCTCCATAGACCTTCATGTTATTCTGCTTCCCTCTCCCAGCTGCCAATGTGGACAGGGGAGGGGGAGGGCAGGGATCAGAGTACAATGTACTTAGCTGCGATCACCCATATGATCGCCATACAGGCAGACTGCTAGGAGGTGTTAAAGCTATATACAGTAATATACAAGAATAATGTCTCATTGCCAAAATAACTTTGGAATAACATTGATTCTGTTTTACTTAACCCCCCTCCACCTCTAAATTACAGTACCCTGGACTGGAAAGCATGCAGGTTGGCAATGGTCGCCAGTTAGAGGAACTGGTAATGTTGGCAATGGTTAGAGGAACTCGACATCCACCCCACCTGTGACCTGTGAAATACTATTGCCTTGGTAGTGGTTCTGGACTGAACACAGGTGCACAAGTGGTGGTGGAGTTGTTATGGACTCTTCCATGGCTGGGCACTGTAGGGAAGCTAATGGGACCTTCGCTGAGGGGGGTGATGTCTGCTGCTCTCTCGAGAAACACTCCAGGACCGTTGGACCTTCTGGTGTGATAGTGGGATGCTCTGCAGGCGCTGGTAAGTCATCAGGGGTGGGTGCAGATGTTTGCTACTAACTAGTGGAGGACTGTAGCATTGAAGTACTTTTGGAACCGGGAAGTCATCCACTTCAGGTGTCACCTCTGTTGTTTCTCTGGTCATCTGGTATTGTATTGGACCCCTTGCTTAGCGACTAGGGCCAGGTTAGCGATCCGGAACCCCAGTTTGGTATCCCACACTCTCTGCAAGGTAAGGCAGCACTAAATCAACAGAATTAAATGCATTTGTCAAGTCACGATTTATAAATACAGGAGGCCCACACAAATCCAAGGCTCCCAGAAGAAACATGAAATGTTCACTATGGCATTGTTATTATTTTAGATTGTATACAGAGATTTATATTTCCATAGTAGTTCGGAATGTATCTGCTCTGAGGTTGCAGGGTAATGCAGATCGGACACCTTACCCTTCATTTAGATGAAAGCAGTTGTTTAGCACCTGGATATTAAATGGGATCACATAATTACCCAATGTCACATTTACTTTGGCACTACATACTGCTATTTGTGTGTATGTAGTAAGCTTTATAGTGTCAACTGCTCTCTTCTTTCTAATGCTAAGCCACTGTAACAAGGTCAAGAACAGGGTGGAGGGAAGCTTAAGTCTTGCCAAAGCTTTTCTGTTTTCTACCACAATATTTTCAACTTGATGATTGCCAGAAAACACACATGATTAAATATAGAAAAGTATGATTTATACAACTGAACCGTGCATTAGGGTAATGTAAATGGAGAAAATGTATAGTATCTGTATAATACTCTATAGCTTAGGGTGCATTTGCTCATGTTCATGTCTTATATGACTGTGTCATATTCTTTATAACTTAAGTTTTAGTTTTTCTAGCCATATAATTTTACTCTCTAAAGAATATATTAAATCTCTGTCAGGCAAACATTGTTTGAAATTCTTCTAAGTGTAGCATGAGGCAATACCTGGACCCAACAGCGATGGCACAGGCAGTCCAACTCCACGGGATAGCACATCAATATGTGCCATTGCCAGAAAGTTGGCTGTGTCTCTCAGGCAGTCTCAAGAGCATGGACGAGATTCAGGGAGACAAGCAGTAACTCTTGGGCAGCTGGACACAGCAATAGAATGTACTTAATCCGTAAGCAGAACCAGTATCTGCACCTTTGTGCAAGGAGGGACAGGATAAGTACTGACAGGGTCCTACAAAGTGATATCTACTGATGTGAATGTCTCTGACCAAACCATTAGAAACAGACTTCATGAGGATGCACTGATGGCACACAGATTGTCCCCTGTGCTCACTTTTGAGTTGCCATTTTGTATATATTAAGTTCAAATTCTCTCCAGCAAGTTTGGTGATGATACTATGGTCAGGGACCTTGCAATCAGCTCACAAATTTGAACTAGTCGAATACAAAAAAAAAAATCCCTAGTTATGGGTTCCTACTGGTGCATGATAATTCCTGGCCTCATGTGGCAAGAGTATGTAGGCAGTTCCTCAAGGTTAAAGACATTCATACAATTGACTGGTCTCCACACTCACCCAGGGCATTATGTTATGTGGACACCAGTCAATTGTATGAATTCCTTTAACCTTGAGGAACTGCCTACATACTCTTGCCACATGAGGCCAGGAATTATTAGGCACCAGTTTGTTCTATATCAAATCATATAGAACATGTCAGGGAAATCATATTTAGGTCCATCTAGCACTACCAGGTTGCACCTCAGACTGTTAAGAAGCACAGTGATGCCCTGGTCAGGATCTGGGAATAGATACCCCAGTACCCCATACATCATCTCATAAGGAGCATGCCCTGACATCATCAGATGTGCATACAAGCATGTGGAGGCCATGACAACTACTGACTACCATTTTAATTTGCTGCAATGACATTTCAGAATATTGGACTAGACTGACACATGAGTTTTTCCATAAAAATTCTTGTGAATGGAGATTAAGCCTTCTGCAGGTTAATCATTGAAATTTTCATGATATGATGTAGTATCCATTTATTTCTAAAGCTGGGAATAGACGGTACGAGTTATCTGATTCTCTGCACTAGGAGCGGCGTGATGACGTCATCACGCCCGCCCGCAAGTCCAGAGAATTGGACAGCACTCTTTATGTGCAGCTCATTAGTTTGGCTGGGGGCAGCCGTCCCCAGCCGAACTAATGGGATCGGGCTAATATTTAGCGTCCTGTCGGATAACTGTGCGATCTGACAGGACGGCTGATTTTAGCCCAATCCTCCTTGGTTGCTGCCTCTAATTTCTGCACGACCCGATCCTTAAGGGATGCGGGAGCGTGCACAGTATCGGATCGGGGATCGGATCGTGCAGAAATTGGAACGTGTATGCCCAGCTTAACACATTACCCATTTTATATCAGTATGGATATCCAACATTATTATTTTCCAACTGAGATCTTATTTATCTAAACATTTCTGATGTGTGTCAATAATGAGGAAAACATAATTTAAATACACAGTAACATAATAATATCCCTATCTAAAGGCCCCCATACACCTTACAATCTTTCCATACAATTTTTCAACTTTTGTTCTACCAAAACCATGTACTTTGAGGAGCTTTCTAATCCTTCCAATCACTATGTATTCTATCAGGGAGGCCACTTTACTACACGGTTGTTGGTAAATGCAATGATAATTGTATGGATTGATCTTAAGGTGTATGGGGGGCTTAACCATGTTGTAATGGTTATCTCATATTTCTTATGACTTTGTTTGATATAACAGTTTAAACTGTGTTGCTTGTTTGTTTTACTTGTTAGAAAAGTACCTGTTCATCCTGCAAGAAATTTATTGACTCTCCATTATCGTATGAAGTGTTATTAGTCTTACCAACTGTAGTACCCTGGCATTATTATAAATCAGGATGAAACTATATGATTAGGAGATAAAGAGAGGTGGAGGGTGACAATGCTACAATTCCATTGACAACAGGACAGTAAATTAACCTTATTTTAAAAAGCGGAAACTGTTTTAGCCACTGCAGGTCTGGTAATCTATAATATAAGACTTATGTGTTCTTCAATACACTTTAAGAATATAATAACATATGTGCAGAATGGAGATGTAGAGAGCATTGATCCCTCTATGACCCTTTTTATGCCATAGTCCTTCATAGGAATGGTTATGTATATTACTAGTCATCCAAGAAGCTGAAATCTGAGTACTTGGTACGCTTTTTGACTCATTATTAAATTGGTCTAAATAACAGCCCACAAATCTGTTCACACTATGTGTGCGTGAGACACGTTATTAACGTAGACAATTTGCATTGTACATCTGAGTGCTGTAAGCAGCCTGAGGCAAGGGTGGCACTGGAGTATGATAAAGCTTCTGACACAATAGGCTGATGTATGTAAAGTTCTAGTCTAATAAGACTGAGCCTCACCCACTTCCCACAGTCATATCTACATAATGCCCTGGGTTTAGCCAGCTGTGTCAAGGGAGTTGCACTTGGTGGTGATCTGTCACTTTCCTCACGCAGTTGGCAGAAGTAATCATGTATGTAAAATGCAGGGCTGAATTTAAAGAACAGACAGTTTTAAAACAGATGGAAATCCAGCAAACTATGAATGCTTTACAGTAAATATCTAAAAAAAAAGAACACTAGCTTAATTATGCTTAGGATACAAATGCTTTTAGAACATTACGTTTTAAAAGACCCCACTATTCCACCCACCATTGACAACCCCTTGAAGTCTCCTGGCCCACTCTTTTGCTGTTCAGTCCACAATGACCTTCAAATCTCTAAGAGCCAAGTTCTTCTTCTTTAAATATTTTAGCAATTTATTCATATGGAAAGCTTTTTATCCTTTGGACATGTAATTGATAGTTTTATAATAAGAATGTTTGGAGATTGCGGCACAAACATAGGGGGAGATTTCCACTGAAATCAATAATGATTGTGGCAGATGTACCAAAGAATCTCATAGACCTACAAAACCACGTCTATGTATCTCTAAGACTGTACATTGAAGATATCAGGTGGGAAAAAATATTCAAGAGTGTGATCTGAGGTTGGTGCTCATGGAAATCATGGTGCCCACAGATGGTTAGTAGAAGACCAGATTAACAATACCTGAGCATCTCTGCTATGCGACATTATATTTCTCCTTGCTTCATGGATCTCCAACTACAATCAATCTGCCAATGTAGGTTTCGATTTGTCTGTTTGCTATGAGAACATTCTGACTACTTTTTGAGTGTGAGAGGCAGTAAATAGTATGTTCAAGCATCATTAACAGGTATGTTTCAGGATGCTCAGAGTGCATGAAAAGGAATGAGATGGACTGGTCTAGTACTATTCAACAGATAGACTATGAATCCTGTACACATCTCAGATACTTAAAAGGTGTCTATAATTTTAAACATACTATTCATCTAATCTCTTAATGAGCACCAAGTTTTATCAAAATGTTATGTTTTTGTCAGTTATAGAATCTGTTAAAGTGTACATAGTGATAAAGGTATATTACAATGGAGATGTATTGTATAACAGTAGATATTACCAGTTTGTACCAGTAGATGGGGATATATAAAAGGCTGATGTCTATAGATGCGTCCATTGACTTACTTCTCCTTTATATTATACGATTTTGTGTGGACAGTATATTTCAGTCCTATGATTTATCTAAAATTAAATATACACTCACCATCGTTGTTAGATCAATTCCATAGACTTGTGCAATTAAAATATCAACTGTCAATCTAATATTGATCCATCGTACTAACACATAGATTATTAGATACAAATAAGAATTACTTTCATTTAATTCTTTTTCAATTATGATGATAAAGGTATCATGAACTAGCAGGTGTAAACCCACTGTTCCACGAGTCCAACCTCCTCTAAGAACGTTGTCTAAGTGAACCAACTCGTTCTTCACAATACCTCTGAAGGTGGGGATAGACTTTCTCGAAAGGGAACACCAGGTTGCTACCTCTTGAGGAAGCATAGGTGCACAGGGCAGCTGGTCCAGGGGGACCAGAGGACACCAGAGAAAGCATCAGAGGCACAGGAATCATTAGCAGGCTGGGCCGTAACCAAGAGCAACAGTGCGGGACCAAAAGATGAGAGAGGGCGTAGTCACACAGGCAAGTGATCAGGTCAGGCAGCACGGATACAGGTCAGGCAGTCCGGGTTGGCAACAGGAGAGTCAAGGCAGACAAAGGTTAAACAGGTAGCAGGGTCTCAGAACACAGGCATGAATCAGGAACATGGGAACACATATAGCAATCACAAGTCTTAGCAGGACCTTGACACTGAGGCATGTGTAGAAAGTCAGCCAGTGTCATGGGCTGGGAGACAGATGCCCCTTCATTAACATAGAGGTCTATGGCACACACTGTGACACATCAGGGCGGTGCCAGAACCCCTGGCATTGAGGATATGTGGTGTTCATTGGAGCCCAGCTAGTCAGGAGTTTGTTTTTTAAACTTTTATCGCACGCTGCTTTGCCTGACAACCAGCGGTCTCTATGCAAAGCATTGGATATCGGCCGTATTTACGGTCATGTCCGACATGGCTGTTTTCGAGCGGGATTGATTCGTCCCGCTCGAATACAGCAATGGGGCCATATTATATGGGTCAGATAGATGGCCGTCTGTACCCTGCTTAAGGCTGAGGTTTCATAATAAAAGTAAAAACTCAAAGCGTGTACAACCATATTCAGACAGTTATGGTCTGGGACCCAAACTGAGTTGTGAACATACTTGTTATGGGTCACATTTGGCAGTGCTGCCTATGACATGGGCAGGGATGAGCTGTGGAGATAAAAATGAGACACATAACTGTGCCTACCTACTCCCCTCCCCCAATACTAATAAACCACTTTGCCACCCCCTTTCCCAATTCTTACATAAAATAAAGAGACCTGACACCATTTTCAGATTAGAGAAGTGGGTATAAATAGGCCACAGTTTTATTAAACAGTATTAACCATTACAACAAGGTCCAAGGCAGTGTTCTCCAGGTTCCGACATATACCCCACCTGTACCAGCCACAAGCCATACCAACTAGCTTGATGGGTACTCTTGGTACTGAACTTTAAACTTTGGACCATTCCAAAACCAAATGGGTCATTTACCCTCACTTGAGTGCCAATGTCCATAAAACTGGTGACTGCCCTACCACGAGCACATCACCCTATGAGGATGCTCCAACCATGTCTTCTTGGACACTGTCAGGGACCCACTGTCAGGAACAAAGTAGAAGACGCTGACTAAACACCACCAACACACCGACAGCAATGTCCAATACACCCAGGGAGGAATGGCGGGTACTTTTTGCCAACAAAATGGCCGATCCTACTTCTGCCACCGTGTTTTACCTCACGTGCGGTGCTGCCTACTCTGGCATCACTTCTGGTCCGGACTTCTGATGACGCTCCTTTTACATCCCACCTTCGTCAAGGAAACCCTCTGCGCACGGTGCCCTGGCTGGGGGTGGGACTAGTCTAATTTGACGTTAAACATTTCAAATCCCCCAAAGAATGGGTTGTGTTAAAAACCTAGTTACCTGTAAACATATAGTAAAAATTAATTGTTACCAGTGTACATGTTGATGAATTTTAGGGTCACAACAATCACCATTAGTATATATATATAATTATTTTTTCTTCTTGGTCTCGTGCCTTATTTTGGAACATTACGGACCACTACCTTGCCCTGTATTCTTATCTCTCCTGTATCTAGAGCCACCTTTAGTTCAAAGAAACCTGAGCATAAAGGAATTTGGAGGATAGTGAATGACAGAAATGTTATAGCTGTAGATAGATGCTCATCAGAACTGTAAACACACATATCTGTAACTGATAGGTGGACAAAGGGTGACAGCTTCCAGACCTCTCCTAACCGATCTCCTAGGGTGTGTATCATCAAGAGAACTGCTTTGAAATGCAGGTGCTACCCCTATGTACTGCATGAAATACTGAATTTGAGTGGATAGAAAGAAACAGAAACATCTATTATGATGGAAGTAAACGCAAGCTAGTCTTGGGGTCCGAAGCTAAGAATCTTGGAATAGTTAATGCAGCTACATAAGAGGTGTAAATGATATTTCAAACCTGATCCTACTATGTGTATAGCACATATATATTGCAGTAAGCAAATGTAAAGGTTCAGGATCAGACCACCACTCAGAGGCGAGCGTATTGCTTTAAACTCTTTATTTAAACAACCGCAGCAAAATGTAACTAGTAACATCAACTCACTGCAACAGTCTTAAACAGAATGGAAACAGCCTCTTGGAAGGCGGGCGGGAGCTTTAACCTGTCCCTAGCACACAGGTACAGGTCCTTGAGACAGGTAAAATGGGGAAAAGTCCCTACCGCTTCCAAGAAGTCCACAGCAATACTGCTCGGCCAGAGCTGGATCCTTCAGTCACCAAATTCACACAGTTGGGCCTGCTGAATAGCGTCCACCCCACTTGAATGGAATACTCGGGGTGTCTCTGGATAAGGCAGAATGCCTGGCAACCGGGTCGGCCAATATCGTGTGCTATTCTGTCCGTGGGCTGCACGCACACCTGAACATACGGGTGGAGCATGAGGAGCCTGGAGCCAGCTAGTGTGCCCGGTCGCCGATGTCTCATCAGGACTCCCTGCTCTGGACTGAGTTTCCTCTTCCTGTCTGCTCCCTCTTAACTCCTCTGGTTGCAAAGCCTTCTGGGGTATGCCCTTAAAGGGGACAGCATCACACTTGGCTTATGTGACTACACTACACATCTAAATAATATAACTTGGTGGTTGTGCCACAAGGAATAGGGATAGACAGACTTCGGATGAGACAGATAAGGACAGACAAAGCTGGCGATACATCCCGTTCTCGAATCCAGTAGCTGCAGGCATATCTTGAATACCCAGGAAAGGGGATAGGGACAGGCCAGACTAGGGAAAGAGTCAGGGGCAGTATAGCAACCATTTAAACATAGCCTTATTCTTTTTCTGACAGAGGCTCTCCTCCCATGGACATTCACAGCCTGGAGATAATAAAAAATAGCTGTCAACATAAAAAAAACGTGGTGCATACAGGAAGGCACATCAGTGATGTGGTTCTCCCGTGTTCCAAGTACCAGAAGTGACGTAACTGACATAACTATGGGTAGCGGGCTTACCTCTAGGATGATTTAGCAGGGAGAGGGCTAATGTGAGGTTGGACATTAGTAAGGTTAGCGCGATTTTAAGAATCTGGGAAAAATCCAGGATTTTTTGTAATTGGGATTTGGCCGTGAAAGCCACATAAAAACGTGACATTCCTGGCCAAATTATATCGCAATAGAATCAAAAGCCATACCACACTGGGTCTTCGACATTCGCCCAAACGGCAGCAAATGGGGTGGTCGAAGATGGGGATCAGAGACATAAAGCACCCTTTGTTCAGGCAACGTCCTTATATACGCAGTTCAGGTGATCTAGTTTGACAGCGCTCCAGGTGAGTGATAATAGGTATCAGCCAGGAGAGGAAGCAGGAGTGCATCATGTGCCACCAGCAAGGGAGCTGATCTCCGAAAGGTCCTAGTCCTCTGAGGTTTGGGATGTGAAGCAGCCAAGCTGGTGGATGGTACATCTGTGGTTACAGATTGCTGGGTGACACTGCGATCTGTGAAAACTATACATACAAATCTTAGAATAAATTGCATCATTTTGTCTCACCACTGATAATGGTAAAGAAGTGATTAAAAGAAATGTACAGCAAGTAATTTAAATCTTACAATTCCATAATCCATATTGGTATTGGTTTAAAAAAATCTCTGATGCAGTTGTGGAATCAATTGTTTACAGATGATTCTGTTCACTGGCTGAGATAAGTCACATCTATATTGTCGTGTACTCAGCTAAAGAAATGACTATGTTGTGAAATGTGTTGAGGTAAAGAGCATGAAAGGGGAGATTTTTTTGAAACTATGACCATTCACATAGTGGGTTTCGTGGCAGCTTACATTTTGCAGCCGTCTTGAAATTGCAGCCTTGCCACTGCATGCAGCAGTTGCACAAAGTGTGCAGACACTTGGGTGGCAGTTGTCAAATAAGTCATGAAGTCCAATCAGGGAACGTGGCAGTTTTCTGACCATGATCTCTGTTAGTTTATTTTTGCTATACTGTGCCAACTAGAGAATTCTTCTCATTTGTCAAGATAGGAATCAAAAGTAAATTCTCCTAGAGACAGAAAAAAAAACTAAAGTTCAAAGGCTGCAGTTATTCTTTCCACTGACATTGTAGAGTATCTAGAGTATCTGCACAAGTCATGTTTTATATATACATATACTTTTTTCATTGAAAAGATATAACAAATTGCTTTCATCAGGAAACTAACTACTAAGGTAAGTACACTTTAAACGGATGTATTCATTCTTTTTTCAGATATTCACAAATTTAAAATTCATTCCTATAGGAGAATCCTAAATGTGTGAAAGTTCAGTTCAATTTGTATGCATTTTTGTTGAAATGAATAACCACCAAAGTGTGTACAGCAGGAACTCAACTGTAATAATTAATTGGAATACCCTTATGTTGAAATATTAATTCTTAATTCATTCATATTTAATTAGGATACTAGATAACATATAATAACTATCATATATACTCAAATATAAGCCGAACTTTCCAGCACCTGAAATGTGCTCAAACAATAAAATTCGGCTCATATTCCGGTTCACAAATTAAAATTGTGGCATTTTGTAGGTGGACTTTATGAGTGAATTGCAAACATGCTATTATCACCAAATTTTCTGGAGATGTAAAGAAGGGGTTTGAGAACATTTGAAAAAAAAATTATGTAGTTTTGGCATAAATTAGGTTCAAAGTCAAGTCAAATTTGAACTTTTTTTGTGCAAAAACTTGATACGCTAGAGCAATACTTTTTTATTTTCAATGTTCCCACAGCACTTCTCTACATCTCCAGCACTTCTAGTGATGATATCAC
>CM070035.1:64520750-64539189 GCA_036250615.1 Ptychadena robeensis | reverse complement strand
CCCCCCCCCCCCCCAGGCTTATACTTCAGTTTTTACAGATATTCTTTCCAAAATTGGGTACCTCAGCTTATGTTTGGGGCGGCTTATATTTGCGTATATACAGAATATCATATTATTATTCTTCATATTATTGCATTCCACTATTTTATTAAAACATGACAAAAAACAATCTTATTTTTTTACTTTATTTAGAAATAAACACATTATGCATATTTCTCATTATACAAAATATTTACATGGAAAATAATTGAATGACATCTTAAAAAAGCATTTTTTAAAGTCTAAAAATCAAATGGGTTCAGTGCTCAGTAGTACCAAATAGGAGTCTCTCCTGAGACAGGCATATGTACTGATAACGTACAAGTTATACATTTCAGTGGTATCTATGTTTTATTAGTCATAATGTGGTCATAAAATAGCTTATTGTTTGCTGCAGATTTGTTATAGTAGATGGTTTATGTTTGAAATATAGGACTCAAGATCTTAATATATATATATTTACACAAATAAAAAAAAGTATGAAAATAAGAGTCCATGGGAAAAATATTATATTAATACATCTCGTTTGGAAGACCTGCTATCCCAAAATAAACTGTAGAAATAATGAATGCTGAAAAAACATCATTACCCAGAGATAAACACTATGAATAGCTGCAGGGGCGGTGAGAACCTGTCACTAGTATAATTCCACTCTGCCAGCTGTCTTTATGTATTACAGAAAGTGCCTTAAGGTGCCCATACATGCATAGATGGGTTCTAGATCGATGCACTGAGATGCGTTTCGAGCGCTGACATCGCGCCGTGCATGTTTGTGGCCATCGATCTAGTGCCCATCTAATTAGGGTCCCCATCCAAAGAATAGGAAGGGATTCAAGCACCTAAAGTGGTGCCCCTTGATTCCTGTCCAATCGACAGGCACCCGAGCGCAGCGTGGTGATCAATTCAGGTGGATCGGGTCATCAATCGATCGCCCACCACGTCTATAGGCAGCTTTAATGGAGAGCAAGGCATCTGTATATCCACTATCTATTTAACTATTGTCATTAATTTTTGTTCTAAAAAGAGTAAAATTTTAGGGCCTGCTCAGAAAGAAATGCTCTAATAGGTTGAAAACATTTATGATCTACCTAAGGGCAGTCTTTATGGTCCCATCATGAAAATAATGCTTAACAAGGGCGTATTGCTCTAAAGCTAGCCATACACGTGCAGGATTCCATGGCCAATTGATCACTCACCCGATCGATTCCGGCGATTCTGCCGGGAATCGCAGGTGTGATCAATCGGCCAATTAAGAGTATCCATCGCTGCATACCACCTTGTCCAACGGATTCCGGCACGATTCCGGGACGATTCCGTGTCCGATTCCACCTCCGATTCCACCTCCGATTCCACCTCACAAATGGCAACTCCCCCTGATCTGTGCAGAATCGGATCAAAAAGACCAACATGTTGGTTCTCTGACGGATCCGATTCTGGGCCCCCGAACGATCGGACGTGATCGGACGGACAAGGTGGGCTGCACACGATTCCGGCACGATCGATTCATGTGCACGCGCCCGGAATCGATCGGCCCGGAATCCGGCCGGAATCCGACCCGTGTATGGGGGCCTTAAGACAGTGTTGGCCACCACACACCATAAACCCCATACATAATGTTTGGCTTATTACTTATAAACACAATCTAGATCCATCAACTGAAAACTTTTGTTTGCCTATGTCATAGGGAATGTAGTTATCGGCTCAAAAACAAAAAGCCCACTAAAAGATGGGTTTGTTAACAAAACATAATTCATTTTATACACATTTGATTCTAGATCAGTGTAATTAGATGAACCGAAAATGTAGTACTTCCATAGTTAATGTGCCTGACAGTTACAACCTTTGCCTTAAGTAAATCAAATTTCATCTAGCATTGTATGCCTCTTCTTATATTAATGCACATAAATATATCCTAACATGTATCATATAGGATGTATTATGTTCACTTGTACTGACATTAAAATGAATGTATAAGATTTTAAATATGCCAATAACATTAGTAATTAGTATTTGGGTAATGTCTATTTCTGTCTGAACACCCATGTGCAGTAACACTTTGAATGATGGGATGTTTTTATATCATGCCCTTTTATATGTTAGTTCTAGATTCTGAGCAGTGAATGGTGATCCAGGCTTTTATCTGCTGCATATATGAAGCGCAGCGATCACCTCTGATGGTAGCAGTAGTAGTATCTTGCAGACCATAACAGGGCCATCATAAGTGAACCTAGATATATGGTAATAAGAATCAAAGGAGACTAAACTCAACAAATGTACACCTACATAAACCCTTTTCAAACAAATGTCAAGCAATAAACATACAAATAATAAGTGCAATATATTTTCATGGAATGCTTTGTCTAATTACATAGTTATTTGCAGTAACTGAACTGCAATGCAGCCTATAATAATGGCCTTTTCCTTCCTTATAACCAGCTAGTACAACGCAACTGATATATGGCCATGAAGTGGGGAGCTACGGAACTGGTATATTGGGTATAACACCAGAGAGCCTAAAATGTAGAGGAGGGAGCAGAGACGTATACCCTAAACAAACCAAATCTATTTAACCTTCTCAAAAACAAAACATAAAACAACTTTAATCTCTGTCAAATGAAATGTAATCTCCAGTGAGGATAAATAATATATTAGCTGAGTTATTTAAACAAGAGCTACAACTGGCATTTGGTAAATGATAAAGCAAGTAATTTTCTGAGCTTCCCACAGACCCTTCATCATCTACAGAGCTCCTATATAATGCTGAAGGACTCCAAACAATGCATGTCCACCGCTATTTTTTCAGCAACTGTTTTGTTTTTTTACATATATAGTTGTTACATTTGAGTTCTCCATTCCACTTCACATATACATATGTATATCTATATACACATAAATACAATGACAAGGCATACAGGATGGTGATGATGCTCATGAACATGATGTTGGTCCTTTGTAGCAATATTAGAAGTCACAGAAGGAGTAAGAAGGTAGTCATTCCCCCTCCTCTTTTATGCGCTGTTGCTTATTCCTGCGGGTGTCCATATCAAAATTGAAATCATTCCAGTCATCTCGTGGAGGGAAGGAGATGGTCTGGCGTAGTGTAAACCGCACTGCGTCAATCACTCTTTCTCCGCGAGGCTCATTGCCGCCCACACTGACAGAGGAAGCACTGCTGGTTGCCCGAAGCAAATGAGGAGAAGTAAAATCATGGATCTGTCTGTGTTCAAGTAAACCTTTCCAGATTGCATGACGAAATTGCTCAGGGATCTTCAGAGTGATTAAATCCTTTAAAGACATTAAAGAATATCAGCATGTGCTTAAATGTTCACAGTCAATGGTTATCTTAGGGTAAATTTACACATTTTTACAATACGTTTTTAGATTATCAGGTGCCTTCCAGTGGCAGAAAGCATTAATGACCCTTTAAAGAAAAGGCGTTTCTACAAAACGTACACTAGTGTTAGAGCCTGGAAAACGACCAGGGGGGTGAGCATTCAAGCAGCCACAGTAGGGGTTACAAAGGTCACCTGACCCTGTATGATGCCTGGAAAAGTGGGATAGCCACTCACAGGACAAGTGAAAAAAGCTTTGCAAAGTTCTGCAGTCGATTTCCGAGCTTCAATATTGAAGTCAATGAGGTAATTTAATGACCCTCTAAACACGACAGGCATTAAAAAACGAACAGAAAATGTACTGCTTGATTAACGACTGTACATTAACGACAGTACATTTTCTCTTCTTTAAACAACCTAATTGACTTCCATTTTAAACTTAAAACAAGGTTGTTTTCTGGTCACTTAGAAGACCAGAAAACGAACTTGCAAACAACAGTGTAAATGTTTTTCATCTTTTTGTCTACATGTTTGCTGTACTCTTGATGTATTAAGTCTGGCTATATCTAATCTGTCTTTTACATAAGACATTAGCTGCATGTTGGTACACAGCTCAGCCTTATAACAGTTAACATATAAAAGGGAAGATTCGGCTAGGTTGATACTCACCTCCATGGAGTAGTGCTCAATCTGATAAATGCTGCTCAGCCCCTGGGTAGTGAAATAGTCCAGACAGGATGAACATCCCAATCTCGCTAAAAAACTAGACAAGAGAAAGAAAGAAACATTTAATTCATATTTTTTTACAGTTATTCAAAAAATGCAAAATATATGGATGATTTGACTAAATTATCTATGACTAAATAAGAAAATATATTTTTAGCTGGGTGCTTTCTGAATCTTTTCCAATCTGAAGGCTGGTGAACCTTATAAATTTAGTGGTATATCAATATCACAGCAAGAACCAGCCTGCAGAGGATTTAACTATAATAAGTTGCATCCTGTATCTATCAATAACAGAAGTCCTGCTTACTGAATTGGTTAAACACATGTAAAGAAGCATCAAGGACTTGAGGGTCTCAATGCCTGAATAGTTTGACAGAAGATATGATTTAGGAATGTAATGGCAAGGTATATAGCAGTGATGGCGAACCTATGGCACGCGGGCCAGAGGTGGCACTCAGAGCCCTCTCTGTGGGCACTCAAGCCGTCAGCTAGCACAGTGGAAAGAACTGCAGCCTATTGGCTCTCAATGCTGTAAGTTCTTTTTCCCTCTTTCTTGATTGCACACAGTGCGCCATACCCTCCTTCATATAAAAAAGTAGAGTGTTTTGTTTACATGTTTCGTGTGTGTAAATAAGTTGTGTATGTGTAGTTTAGGTTAAATTTCCATGCTGGCACTTTGAGATAAATAAGTGGGGTTTGGGTTTTAGTTTGGACACCCAGTCTCTAAAAGGTTCGCCATCACTGGTATATAGCATTTAAACAAGCAAGCAGCAAAGTTAAGAGTGGCAAAGTGGTTGGGCACATCTAAAATGAGAAGAATTTGCCCATCTGCACTATTCTAGCATAACATGCCCTAAACCGAGCCATTGTAGCCACAGGTATGTTTAAACAGACACTAGCAAAGGACTGTGGTTGTAGAGGTAAAACTCATGTTATCTCACCTCACGTCTTTCTTTTACTTGTCCATACGCATGCACAAATTGATTAGGGGTGGGGGAGGAATCCAAGCCCAGGTGACTGTAAGGGGGGTGCAAAATACAACCCCTTACTTTTCATATAGTCTAATTTGATTTAGATGTTGAGCAATAAAAGATGCAGAAGGCTTTCGAAAAGAGCCACAAAACAACCACGCTATGCTAACGTGGGATACTGACATGCAGACTGTTAATACACAACATTAGCTTCTAGAATTAATAGCGGAAAGTGTTCATTGTAGGGAAGCCTTTATAAACTATGGGGGCTACAGACTCATTACTCTTGATAAACTGAACCATCATCATTTAAAAAAGCCAATTATAAGCAAGATGATTTCAGAAAATATACCTTCTACAGAACATAAATAGATTCATTTTACCAAGAGTGCAAATTACTTTTTAATAAATAAAATCCTTTGCATGGATTTAATCAGTTAATTGAACTAACAAAATACAACAACACCTAAACACAGATACACAGAGACATTGGTAAACTGCATTTATTGCCGCATTCACAATGAAATAACCTAAAACAGAAAACTATTCTGACATTCTGAAATGTATGGATCACAATTTTGACAGAAATGTATTAGTAGATATCCATACTGCTCATTCACTATTCCATTGCAAAACCGCTGCTCTTTACCAATGCAAATTTGAAAGAGTCATAATTACAAATGAGATTTCCTGCAGCCACCACTCAGACAGTAAAAGTTATATTTGAGTCTGGTTGTCTGCTGTGGGATAGTAACATGTTTGTATACAATTACTTGGGATTGTCAATAACCTTCTGATTGGCCACCATACACCCACCACTCAGAAATGTTATGCGTGGGCTTTGTTTTAAACACAATTACAATGAACACATTTTTACAAATTATATCAGCAGCTTCCTCATAAAGGTCACTAAATATACTATTCTATTCCTCATCCTTTTAAAAAAAAAAAAATATGACTAGGAAGGGGTTCTAGTCTAAAAAGCAGGAGTGAATCTCCACCCCCAAAAGAAATAGTAAAGCTGAGGGTATGATGACAGGGCTCAGTTTCCAAATTCTTACCTGGAAATGCTGCAGTCTGTGGGATATGGAGGTGGCGGTGTGCAGTGTGACGTGGATGCCATGGAAAGGGAAGGCGGTAATGTCTGAGTAGGGCTGAGTCCGTTAAGATCTCCCGGCATACCCATGTGTGCACCCATCATTGGAACTGTTAAAAAAATGTCAAATATAAATCAGTATATTATTATAGACTTATAAATTGTTTCACTGTAATATTCCAATCCATATAACTGTTTCATGTGTCCTAATGGTACAAAATTGCTTCTAGGCCTACTGCGTCATACAAACTTATATTTTAACACAATCAATGCCTAGCATGCATTACACAGACATGACAGCAGGTTGATATTGGCATGCTTTGACACCTGTAAAGTTGTGTTCAAGTGCCCATTGAATTACATGCTTTGTTCATTAGGGTACATGGCTGCATAATGCTAAGATCTACATAAAACAATATGGAGACAAGCCCTTTATAATAATAATACACATGGTTCTGCTTTGCACACATGTGAACAGAACCTTAAAAATGTGACTACCAAAAATATTTATTGAAGGCATTGTGGAGGTCACACACTTTACCCAACAACCTTAGGCATTACAGCTGTCATTTCTAAGCCAGGTAGGCATATTAAATGAAATTTCTTTTTGTATTTGAGCTCGTAGTGCCAGTAAATGAAAATTACATGACAGCACTCAAATGAGCTGGTTTATATTTTGTTCCAGTTGCATTCTTTAACTTTTGTAATCTAGAGACCGGAAACAATTAAACGATTATTACTTCTGGGAACTGTAGAAAAGCTAACCAACTGCAGCCAAAATATTTAGAACTAATAACAAAACTAAGGACTGCAGGGAAAATGGATTGTTGTCTGCTTCTAGAGTTTGCAATGTTACAATGCTATGGATGTAATCCATAGAAATCTGCTTTTATACGACACTTCCACACCTGGAAAATGATCGCTCTATGCCATAAGCAATGATATATTTTGCTCTAATACATCTTACATCTATTCACATTCATGTGCTTTCTGTCTTTAGCAACGATTGCAAAACACACCACATTCATAAGCTTGGAAACTGATCTTTCCTGCTGGAGGGAATACTGATGAGTAAACTACAGGCGTCTATATTCTTTTCTATGTGTCAAAGCTAAAAAATAACTTCTAAAATGCTTTATAATGAATAACAACAGTCTTCTAATACAAACCAACCAGCACGAATGTCTATCACAGTATTTTATAAATGTATTTATTTACAGTAAACTTATTATGTCTCAGCTAGCCTCTTAAGGAAACATTTAAAGAATTTCAATGAAAGTTATAGTACAATCACTATCTACCTTTTAGTAGGCCGACTGCTCTAAAAATACCGGTATATATACATTTTGGTTAGAAGATATAGACTTTTGCACTTGCCTGATTTGTTTGATAAAAACAGAATGATGTCTTTTTGAAAGATGACCACCTTAGATGAAGTCATAAATATACTTCTCATATGGTAGACATGCCCATTAAACATGAAGTCATAGGATAAATATGTACTTACTGTTTGACCCCATTCCATCAGACATGGCATTTGGAGTAAGGGAATTTCTCTGTTGTGGGTTCATCAACTGGCTGACAGAAGGTAACTTGTTCATACTATTCATCTTGTTTAGGGGAGGAGAGACTGAGCCAAAGGAAGGCTGACTTTGTATTGAAGATCTGTAAAAATACAAGTCATCCAAGGGTTAGTAGTGCAGGAAAATATATGCGTCAGAGCTATGACATACTTTTTACAGTAATGCCTACTGTCACAACCATTGGGTGTATAATGTGTGCTTTAAACATTTATTTTAAATCTAGATTGTTTTAAAAGTTAAAAACATTGTTTAAGGCAGCAAACCTTAAAGTAATTTAAATGTTTTTTTTAAGTGTTGTATGTGTAAAGGTATTTCATGGGAGGAGGTCTTTTTTTAATTACATGCTATCATTCCATCTACATGAAGATCTGGAAATGTCCAGAATTACTACCTTAATCCTGCTATGAGGAAGAAGTGATATTTTTTTTGTCCCCATCATTCCAGTATCAGCACACACATCTTCCGGGCAGGTATGTGAAGAGATAGGATCATTGACTTCCCTCCAGGTATATGGCAGCAAGCCAAGTGGAGGAGGCAATATACATACATCCTGAGGCACAGACCTAGAGATTCAGTTTCACACTTCACATTTCAGCCCTAAATCACTGCTAGTTTGATAAGCTAAGAAGACATAAAATGATATTTCCAAACTTGTAGTGCTTCCACCTTTATGGATGCTTTAAGGGTTGTGTGGTGTATCGTAACTAATTAAAACATATAAGGCTCTTTAAAGAGATATCATGGAATAAATCAAAGTAGAAACTGCGCCCATAATGACCAATTAGTGAACTTCAACCTACCTACTCTAAAGCAGGGAACACACGTATAGATATGGGCTTCGAGAGCTGTGCGCACTTACGGCCATCTATCTGCCCCATATCTAATGAAGCCATTCCAGTTTTTTGAGTGGGATCAATCCCGCTTGAAAACAGGGATATCGGACATGACCGTAAACCACAGTCTATGTCCATTGCTTTCCATGGAGACTGCGGGGTCTCCAAACAATGAATCGGGCAGCAGCATGCTGCCGGGAACCTCAAACAGCTCCTATATCGAGCCGTGTGTTCCCAGCTTAAGAAATAAAGTAAACAATCTGCTCACAAAGACAAGCTCCTGAATTTTGAACAGAACTTAATTACCAATGGATATAAAGCTATGTAACTGCAACATTCAAATATGTTTTGAATACTACATTGAGTGTTACATTTACACAAAGGATGTGTAGAATGTTTCTGCAGTAAACCCTTAACTGTAGAATTAGAACGTTCTTTGCCTATGGGCCTGTCAACTACTGTCAACAACTGTCAATATTGAGTTTCCCAACCCATATATACACCAAATGAGCACCAACATTTCCCAGCAGATATATTATAATTTATATTATATAGTTCCGATCTTTGGTGGGAATGGTATCTGTCATTAGCTAACATCATATGTGTTAAGGTCCCCACACACGTATCGAGTGGGGACCGACAGATAAGCTGTGGAGA
Organism: Ptychadena robeensis; assembly: GCA_036250615.1. NCBI lineage: Eukaryota > Metazoa > Chordata > Amphibia > Anura > Ptychadenidae > Ptychadena > Ptychadena robeensis. The sequence continues at coordinate 64,529,952 of CM070035.1, read as the reverse complement.
GCAATATGATGATATTATCATGCTGCTCTCCATCGCTCACAGTATTAGCGGGCAGCAAAATCAGCTGCAGCTCATTACGTGTGTGGGGACCCTAAGTATGTGTTTGTTTTTAGTAATGGGGTAACCATAAAATGTTAAGCCCCCCCCCCCAAAACTTTTTAGTATAGTGGCCTTTTGGCTTTGGTAGAACAAAAGGTGATTGTACAGAAATTGTATGATAAGATTGTAACAATCCCTAAATAATATATAACAATACAAAGTTACAGCACTAAAAAGTGCGTATTAAGTAAACATATTTTAATTTGTCAAGCAGAGCAGCAGTTTTATTGATTTGTAAAGTCCTTTTTTCCCCTCTGACAAGATTAGGATAGTCAGAGGAAAAACCGGGTTAATTTATCAGATCAATTTGTCAAAAACACTGTGTACATACTTACTGCTGCCTATCTTTTCTATTGACAATAATGATAATAATAATGTAAATCTTCCCGAACTGCAGCTACAATAATGTATTTGTCTTGTTGAACTGATAATACAAAGAACAGGAACTGGAACAAAAAGACATCCGATGTCCAAGATAAGCTAACATAAATATTTATTGGCAATTAGGAACATGCAGCCACTCGAAACAGCACTTCAAGAGGATGCCAAGGGGAAACCCAGTGGAATTTGACCAAACAGCATGAATATTTCCCACTACATTTTTAAGTCTAAATCTTAGCAGAGTGATCCGTAGAATTATTAGCATAACAGAAGTTATTAAACAAAAAGCACAACATTTTTTTAACAAATTTGGCATGGTACATTCAAGAATTCATGTGAATTATTAAGGATAGGTGTACCATAGGGGAACAATAACCTTTAATAAACTGATAAAAGATGGAATCTGTAATAGTAGCCTTACTGATCAAGGTTCAGAGTATGGGGTAGTAATCCTGATTCTAGATTCACTATTTCAATTCAAGTTCAATCCTTTAACAAGAATGTAGAATAGGAGTCCAGAATTAAGAATTCTGAACAGTGTGTTTGGTCCAGGCCAGTTACCAATTCAGTAGTTAATCTGGATTCAAAACACATTAAAGGCCACAAATGAAAACAGGTCAACAGATTCCATATGTTATCTTTTTAGATTTACTTTAAACACTTCGAAAAGAGCAACAAAAGTAACATTGCACAAAGCAATGGGTCCCTATAATCCATGGAAGACCATCAGAAATGATAAACTTATTTAAACATATTATTTAAATGCTATCATCTCATTGTTTGTATCGGTTCCTGACCAATGTTAAGCCCCCCATACACGTATAGATATGCCATCGACTCTCGAAAGATAAATCTGTGTGTGCATTCCCACAAATCGATCATTGATGGATCTTTGGGGAATTGGTGGCTACCCACCTTGAGAGATGGACCCAAAAAAGTCAAAATCGAGCAAAGAACGGATCAAACAGGGACCGCCAAGATGGTAAATTTGAATACTTTGTATGGGGACCAGGGTTACCATACAAGGTATCGTATGGGGATCAATGTGTCAGTGGTGCACAATGTGATTCCAGTTAATTTTGCCGGCGACCGAAAGCAGCACGGTGATCACAGACAAAACAAACGGGGGTCTAAACGTCTATGGGTACCTTTACTCTTTTTAACATTAGTAAGTTAACCTCTGTTATGTTTTTTAAACAGTATATAAGCTCATAATAATGGTCAGAGGTCACTATTAAATGCAGATTAAGTTTGGGTGCAGCCAACCTGTAGGATTTAACAGCGTGACCCATATATATCCTGTAGACTCCTTAGTCTACCTGAACGCTTTAACCATTACCGCACTACTGAATATTGCAACTAAAGTTTATACCGCAGGACATGCAATGGTACAACAACATCAGCTAAAAACTTTATCATAGGTGTCATTTAACTTTAGATAAAGTCACAGGATAATTCAGAACACATTTGCTTTTAGACCTGTCCAGCAGTGTTTGCCCCATATGACCAGCATTCATAAGCTTTAAACTTCTAGGAAAAAGCCTCTTCCTAGCATGCAGTACACAAACACCAGATTATTATAAAAAAATATATGTTTACATTTGAGGCCAGCTCAAAAACTCGAACAACATATATTACATACACCAGACAAGTATTTGCCACCAGTAAGCAGAAGCTAAATGACATGTAATCTGTTAAAATGGCAAATCAACACTTGAGTCCCTTTACAAAATGCTACGTAAAAAAAAGTTACATTCACAATAGAACCAAAGTCTAAATATCTCATGAATTTGTACAATGTGCTATTTTAACAGTTCTCCTACTAGAGATCACTAAGGGCCAATTTATATCAGAGTATGGAACATGGAAGTTCTCTTTAGGCAAGTATACACCTGACATTTTAGGCAAATGCCAGTTCCTGCAACTTTTGACAAGTTTTGCTGCCTTTCAATTATGATCAGATGATCCCATTTTTAGTGTAGTATATATATCCTATTAACAATACTATGATTTAAAAAGGTCCAAGGAAATTAGTATGTAGGAATGTAAAACTCTCACCTTGAAACCAGAACCTTACATTGAATATTTGCACAGGTGGAGGACATTTTATTTAGAACCTTAATAATAAGCCTTGCTAAAAAGCAGTAAGCCAGGAAGTGCTTATTTTAAGGCGCATGCACAAACGATTCTCCTATAAAAGGGCCCTACCTGTACCTCTGAGTATTACGTTTCAAACAAAAATGCGGAAAAAATACATGACAGTGACATTAAAATTTGCAGTATTTCAGACTTTATCATGCAGCAATCTTCTCTTTAAACCCATCAATTTGTCAATAACGCAAAAATAGTTCACATCGACATGTCTCCTACGCCAAAGCACCATTCTTGTTAAATAGTTCTGCAAAAAGTCCTTTCTTAAGTCCTTTCTTTTCAAATTGTGGGTATGAGAAGGGTAGCTAGAAAGTGCATACATAGTTCATTGATACATTGGGAGGTGAGAGAATGTGGAGTGTTTTGGGAAATAATCTGTGTCTCTCAGAAGATCTGCCCGGGGATCCATGAGTTCATTCCGGAAACAGGCCGTTAGGAGCCTGTAGAGAAGAAACCAGAGAAGAAAAGAACAAGAGCTGATGACCATGAAGAGTTGAAAGATGAAGTGACACCACTATGAACACAGTGTGATGAAATGATGTATTGATGGGGGTTTAGAAAGAGTTCAAAAAGCTGAAATATTTTCTATAACCCCTGTTTGGGAATATCAGATTATACTTGTATGAAAGCTAAATATAAAATATTTGCAACCAATCAAATCCTACCTAATATTTTTAGTGTAGATTAGTAAAAGGGAAAAACATTTTTGGTTGCTTGAGATACTAAAACTATTTTTCTGCTCCATGGCTAAAGCTGCACTTTCAGAAGTGAATTAAGGACAAAACAAGTAAAAAGTTCTTGCTGGCCAAGAGTAGCAGATTTCTAAATCTATCCCTTATTGTGAGAAATTTGGCACACATAGAACAAATAATCATACAATATTGCCTTTCTGAGAAGCTGGACGTGAAAGAGCAAGTGTACCACATAGATCTAAAAACAAAGGCTTACAATGTTGGGATTACTACACATGCCAGCTCTGTCATTTCCTGAAATTCAAGCCAATTTAATGAGTGCTGGGCAAGCAGCATCCTTTAGGAAACCTTTGCTTTTCCATTTTGAAATATATCCAGTAACAAAACAATCTAAATGCCCTAAATTTAAAATAACTAGTCAAGCCTAATATTATAAAAAGAAGCCCTTTATTAGCTTAAGCCACTTAATAAGTGTTGTCTCTATAAAGCTGGCCATATACCTTATCTGTCAGATATCACCAACAACTATGTAGTACAGGGTCCTCTGCGATTGAACACAGGTAGACTTGATTGTTTATAAAGTCCCTCATATTACATGGTTTTAGTAAAACAAAAGGAGATCTAAAGGGAATCTGACAGAGAAATATAAAGGTGTATGGGGACCCTTATCTCCTTTTGTTTTACCAAAACCATGTAATATGTGGGACTTTCTAAAGCTGGGCATACACATACCATTTCCTGCACGATCCGATGCCCATTTCCATGCCGTGCGTGCTCCTGCATCCCTTAAGGATCAGGTCATGCAGGAATCGGATGCAGCAACTGACAAGGATTGGGCTAAAATCAGCCATCCTGACGGATCACACAGTTATCCGACAGGATGGTAAATTTTAGCGCGATCCCATTAGTTCGGCTGGGGAAGGGTGCCCCCAGCCGAACGAATGAGCTGCACATTAAGAGTGCCGTCCGATTCTCGGCACTAGCAGGCAGGCGTGATGACGTCATCACGCCACTCCTAGTGCAGAGAATCGGATAAGGAATAGACGGTAAATCGTACAGTCTATTCCCAGCTTAATTCAAGTCTACCTGTGTTCAATTGCAGAGTACCCTGTACTACATAGTTGTTGGTATATCTAAAGGATCTAAAGGAGTATGGCCAGCTTTATCTGATGGATAAGAGTTTCATATTATATTTCATCTTTATCAACTACTATTTTAAGATGTGCAGGATTACAAAGGACTAAAAGAACTCTACTGTGTTTTCCTAACATATATGGAAACACCAAACTCAGAGTTCATTTGGGTGGTCTCTTCTTTACCAGGTTTGGCTACACAGACATGGGACTGAATCTTTAAGTATGGGCCAGGTGTTGAAGATTACATCTGAAACAACTAAATAAGTCATAACTATCACAAATGAAAATGGTATTCTCTGTCCTTTTTTTAAGGAAATTTCTTTCAGGCTTAATGACTCAACTTGAACCTGGAATAGGCCTTCCCCTCTTTTATGCTCACAATACTTAATACAATGGCCTACAAAACAATTACTACAAACTTTAACAATACTGCACTAATACATGTGAGCACACTCACTATAATTCACAGTAAACATTGCAGATAAAGAAACAATACATCAGTGTGGTATTGGTACATTAACTGCAGTTTTTTTTATCTCTGTGGGTGAGCTGAAATTTGAGCAGTCACACTGTGATCATAAAGGTGCGGGGGTTAGTGAGAAAATACAAACGGAATGCATTAAAAGAAATCCGACATGCAAAATGGAAGACATGAAAGAGAAAGAAAGAAGCATTATATGCATAGTAATGTCAACCGTGAAAGGGGAGTCAACATTTCTGCAAAATAAGTGCAATGGCAACCAACCATTTTTTTCTGCATTGAATGGAAAATCTCTCAGTAAAGAGATTCATTTAAATCTGGTATTTATAAATCAGCTTTTTACCTTTCTTCAGCTGAGAGAAAAGAACAAAGAGTCTTACATATAACATACTGTACATATCATTATATGTCAACATGTTGATTGTAAGAACTACTATTTTTCAAAGAAGTTTAATCAAATATTAAAGTTCAGTTAGCGAAGCCAACTAGTTCAAACTGCAGTCAGATTCTCATTGGATCCTATAGGTTACTGCAATATTTTTCTTTGTTATGTCCTAAAGTGAGCTTGTCTAATATAAAGACATTATGGAGCAGACAATAAAAAATTTTACATCAATTTAAATAACCAAAATTGTTAAATCAGACGCCTTTTTTGCCTTTTGACGAAACTTGGATAAGCTGTATAGAATCTGCAGGGGCATATTCATCTTTATATTACTCAATGCCTGAATGCTGTAAGTAAATATACTGTAATATTGATCTAGATGTAGATGGAGCAAATGTGGGTGACAAAAAACCTGAGAAATGTCCTCACTTGTATTGTTTAATAGGTTCTTGCCTACAAGAAATTTATAAACTCCAAAATAACCTGTTGAATTTACTGCTTTTTCCCCTTTGGTGTGTTCAGTGTGAACTATATATATATATAATAGTACAAAAAAAGCACAAACATTTTTTTTTGGGGGGACAGGGGCATATTTAACATAATTTAAATAAAGCATGCATATGCAAATTCAACTGCAAGCACAAACAGGTCAAATTTGTACAAGTGGTTGATGTATTACTGTATTATAAATGTACTCACTGTTTCTGCAAGAGATGCTGCTGTTGTTGTCTGTAGGTCTCAATCGTGTGTTGGGGAAGATACTGCATAAGTTCCAGAGACTCTTTGATTTTTAATAAGGTTTCATATATTTCTCTCCCTTTTACCTAAATAAAATAAAATCAAAATCAGCGAATGAAATGCTTGACATGTTTAAACATTGTACCTTAACAATATCATAATAATTGTCCATATATATAAATGTGACTTTATTTCCGGGAATTTTTATTGGTTGGTCTTGGTTAGCATACTCAAGAACCAAATGAACCAAAATGAAAACTTAATTGAATGATGCCAAGTTTATAATTTATTATATTTTACTGATCTGACTTAATTAGAGTGAATTTCAATAGTTGCTGAAAGTAACTATGTTTATTATTAAGACATTTTAGATGATTTACTCAATTTCAGTACTCTCTGTACTATGAACAATGCAAAACTTTGGTAGGAAACTTGCACAGAGGTTTTCTAGCAAGAAAGTAAATGAGGTACAGTCTATTTACTTACAGGTATGTACAACACTTCATCATCTGGTGACCGTCGCTTTTTAATGGATGCCATCTGAATGCCATGTGTGCTTTGTCTAAAACCTGAAACATCAAGAGACAATAGTCTTAATAATCCATGCTCCTCAATATTTATACCAATTGAAAATGTGACTCATTTTATTTTATTTTTTATATTTTATTAAAGCTAGTACATGAGCCAGCTTCATTTATCAGTATCATGTCTTATGAACCTTCTATAGATTGTTCTTTGAAACATATCACAGCAGAATCATAGTAGTTATATATGGACACACTACTTGCAGCTACAAGTCATACTGCTGTAACTTACATTGTTTCATACCTTCTCCATTCTTTGTATTGTCCGAGACTTGTTGTTTGCGGATGCTGTCCTCGTCAGCCTTACGATCTCTTCCAGGACAAGCACAAATCCGAGCCTCAAAACATCGGCGCCCAAGTACTTGACCACTTTGAAATGAATACAATATTATGGTAAATTGAAGCACACTGCTTTTACTGTTCTAATGATGTAAGCAAAACAAAGCATGAATACTCACTCTCTTGTTTCCAGAGTTACTATGATCAATATCGGCCGGCGGTTCATTCCTCCAACACAGCTGCTGTTGCACATAAAGTTGTATAATATGGTTGTGAACTCAGTGCCGACCTGCAATAAATAGATATATTTAGAAGTATGGTACTGAAAATGCTAGATAGTTTAATTAGTTTACATGGATACTTCCAAGCAAAACTCATAAGGGACACTAACCTGTGGTGGCTCATATGGTACCAGAACACTTTGTCTGCCAGTGATAGGATCCTCCACATACTGTGCATGGCTATTTCCTTCAACTCTTATGAGATGGCTGGGAGGAGCTATTTGGCCTACAGATAAAGAAATTAGATTTTTATTTCTATAAACACTGCATTTACATAGATACATCTGATTATGGACAGTCTGAAAACTTCAAAACTATATTCAAGACAATTTGTGATTCATTTTTCAATGCCTTTAGATTTTTAGATTTTTTTTTCCAGAATACACTTACTTAAATTCATAAAACATAACAAAATATTTTAATACTAATATCTGTCAGTAGCAGACAGATGTCATAATAGGAAGACCCAAGCTTGACCTGAAATGATCCTTCTCCAGATCCCTTGCATCCAGTTAAGAAACAATGGTCAAGAATTTGCATAATTAGCATCTTGGGCCAAAGAAAAAGATTTGACACATATTTTAAGTATGGATAAGAAGACACAGCTAAATACATTATGTAAATAATGGTGAACCAAGTGTAGAAAGCCAAGTGTAGTTAACAGACATCAGAACAAGCAAAAACTGACATTTCTGATTGGCTTCTAAGCATTATTATTAAAAAAAGACACTGACAGATGTTAATAGACAAATGTTCAATATATGAATCATAATATATCTTTATGATGTTTGATCATACCTTCATTGAATTCTCGACTAAGCTCATGATTTGGACATCGTTTTACAACTTCTGTGACATGTTCTGCTTTTTTGTAGACTGGCATTGCCCGTATAACAGCTCCTTGTGGAGGGGGAGTCATCACCTTGATCTGAATAGGACATGTTTTTGCAATCTGACAGTACAGCTTCTTGAGATCAGTAGAGTACTAGAAACAAAAAGAAAAAACATAAATAAAACAACTTAAAGCAAAAGAGGTTTGTATTGTAAATATTCTTCCTAGTCATTAATCCTAGTAATTTTCTAAAAGTACCCCTTAATTTTCCATATACCTCACATTACATATAATGTTGCAAGAACAATCAAATAACAAAGCAGTTTATGATTGTAGAGTTGTGTGATTGGGGTGCAGCATATTAAATGATATGATTCACACATAAAAATGTATATAAAAAGTAAAGAGGAAAAAGAAACTGGAGACATGAGAAGGCGTTGGAGGGAGTGGTGGAAAAGGGATTCATTTAAAGCCATTTTTTTGGCAAAATCAAATACTTTTCATAAGATCATAGATGCATTCACTTTGATTACTGGTAAATATGGTGTTGTGTTATAGAATATGCTGTCATGTTTGGGGAAATATCATATTGAAAATACAGTAGGTTCCCCTTATTAATTGATATAGAACATTGTTCTCTACAATGTTAGAACATTTGAAGGCAAACCACTAAAAAAATATATAAAGAAACATCATTTAGAAATAGATACTGCCAATTGTTAGTCACAAGGGTTAGTCACTTGTGTGTCAAGGGACACACAAGTGAAATTTTAGCTTCAAAATAATTGTATTGATTTTATACAAGCATGACCAGACAAACTAATAGAAAGAACTTCTTCCGCAAACAAAAGACAAGGGCAAGCTAAGTATACTGAATTAAACTACATAATCCAACTAAATGACTGACGTTAGTAGTTTATGTATGTATACTGTATTTTCAGTCATCGCTTCAGTTAAGGTAACAGAGCTTGTTGAGGTAACGTGTTGTAGGACATTGTGCAATGCTTGTGCCCTCAGGCAATGAAGTAAAGTACAAAAGATCTATGTAGCCTCCGGATACAGCAAAAGCAGCCAAAGGATAAACAGAATTTAAAATGTTAAATTGCGAAATACTGTCTTAGGTTCCTGATTCCAAACTTCACTGAGAAGAAAGGGGGGGGGGG
>CM070035.1:64508982-64520501 GCA_036250615.1 Ptychadena robeensis | reverse complement strand
TATCTATCTATCTATCTATCTATCTATCTATCTATCTATCTATCTATCTATCTACCAATTATAGATCTACAAATGTCTAACATTACTCTCCCATACCAGTGCATGCAATTTTCACCTGAGCCTGCACCCAGTCCAAGATAATCCAGTTTTAAACAGTTTGTGAATTCCAATACTAAAACCTATCCAATCATTTTGCATGTCCTGGAACAATCAGAACAAACAATTGAAAAAATGTAGCCTGAGGAAGTATATCTTGCAAGTGATATCCACAATGCCTATTGCTGCAATGATGGCTCAAGTTACTTGGCATGCGATTTCCATTCAGCTCCTTGTTTTCAGGTTCACCTGCAATGTCATGTTTAAATAAGCAGTTTTCAGGTAGGCGAGTCATAGAACAACAGCAGATTGGGGTACATTAATAATAACACGTTTTTAAACAACATTCCAATGAATATGACCCTCACCACACCACCTGCCAGCTGAATTGCAGGGTCTTGGCATCACCCTCAGAATTCCTATTACAATGTGTGTACATGCCAAGTACCAACACCAGACACCTGTCTGCTTCCTCAATAAGCTATACTCAATCACTGCCATAAGTTCTTCTGTTTCTTTAAATACTAAAAACCAATAGTAAAAAAACTGCATGCTCTAAAGCTAAGTACTTTATAAGCCATTTTTAAGATTCCTTAAGATTCTAGAAGAGCATAATTGTACTGAATAATATAAATTGAACATTTACAAATCACTTGCTTACAGAAAAAGCCAATTGGAGACTCTTCAAATCTTCAAAATCGTCAAATCTTCCATCAGCTTTGCTTGGAGACCAGACAAAATTGTACATAACTAAATGAACCTAACCCACAATCTATACTTTTTTGCTCTTATCTGCCCTAGTTTTATTATTTGTACTGTACAAACATTCAATTACAGAATTTTCAACTTTAATTTGCAAAGGGCTCCTTGGCATCCTTATATTTCTTTGGCCAACTTTTCCTCTATAATATTTTCTTTATGATTTAAGAAACCATGTAAAGTAAGCACTCATAACAAAAGCCTGAAATGTGAGTTTAAATTATATAAAAATTACGTTAACAGACATGTATTATGATTTTTTTTATATATTTAAACAGATCTTTGTCATTTCCTACAGGACTGAAAATAGGATTTATGAAGGTTATTTACTCAGTGTAAAAAATGTTTGCTTAAACCCCTGCTCCAACATCTTCTGAAATGGTCAATAGAGTGTTGAATGGGGCTATAATGTGGATGGAGAGGTATTTATTTAGTTGTACTTTGTGCTTCTGTAGTCTAGCACTCAGGCTTATATGCTGCCTCCTGCCACCTGTCAGTCAAATGAGATTAATTATTTGGGCGGCCAGTGCTGGGAGCGTCACATTCCAACCTGGCCGCACCCAGAGGTGTTGACATCAGACAGGTGAGGTCCCCCTCCTAAAACGCTTGGAAGATTGTAGACTGGCCCCACCCTGTAATGTCCCACTCTCTATATGGCACCTCCAGGCAGAATGTGAGAACACTACATCTTTAGCTCTATCTGTTAAACACTCCCTTAATTCGGTTGTGATTAGGCTAAAGGAAAGAAAGAATTATATCCTCAGGCACAATGAGGAAAGCAGTGCTGTTTTCTACTCAGCACATATTTTATCTAAAGGGGTTTTACATGAATAAATGGTGCCGACAGCTAGGCATATCTTGCCTATGTATCTGCAATCATTTCTCCAATTTATAACACAATTTATAAAACTTTCCATGCATGCTCAGTGAACACTGAATATCCGCATTTAATTAGCAAGAGGATTGTTCTATCAGTAAATATTTGTGTCACGTTATAAAAATCTTGATCTTTAGTTGTGTTAATGGATTTGTCTAATCTGCAGTAGATGATAATATTCATAAAATCAATAAAACAATAATATCTATTAAAATAGTTCAACAAGCACTTCCTCAACACATTTCTTGTCCAAGCAGTTAGGACAGTGATAAGTGAATACTAGAAACCCTGGATGAAGACACTGTATCTGTTCCATTTGTGGAAGATATAGTTGTGCATTGTTTCCCAGATTGTGACTGTGAGTTGGAGGGAGAGAGGGAGGGTTGGGGCTGTCGTGTGCCTGTAATTGCTGCACCTCCTGCCTGGCTGACTTCCCTGGGGGCTCTGCCTCACCCTGAGGTTTTGGGCCACGTTCCAGCCACGCTGCCACAGTATAAATGAAAAGAAAGGATAATAAGAAAAACCTGATAACTACCTTTAGTCAAACATAGTTCAGTTTACATAGAAATTAAAAGAAAAAAGGTTGGAGGGAGGGAACCACATACTTCAGTTTCTTTGGCATGTATGCCTTCAGGCTACATATATGGACAAGGGTTGAAAAAGAAAAGATCTGTTTGAAAAGGCAAACCACTCAGTCCATTAAGCAAAAGGAATGTGTGTCTACCAAGAAACCAACAAGCGTCTCACTCTTAGATATAATACATGGGGCTATGCTTGTCACATCACTGCCAACCAACTAAACAAACAGAGACTGTGTACAACAGAAAAAGAATAAGCTCCCTGGAGACACGTATGTCACAGAAACTATAGACAGTGATGCCCCTATATACAGTATGTCTCAGATTGTGACAGGGCATAATAACATCACTGTGATGGAAAAAATGGAATCCATTGTAGTAGTGAAAGACTAGCTATCATCAACTACAAAACGGAAAGAAAGCAACTAACAGCTGGAAGTAGATTCAGTTAGGTACAAAAAAAGGCAGACAGTTGCAAATAGTAGCACATGATAACTTTCTAGGTTTGATCAAAAAATAGATGGTCTATACCAAAAATTGCTCACTGGACATAAGAAATTATTTTATAACGCAGGGTACAAAAAGAAAACACAAATATGGATGGTTGATTCGGGTAATGTTGATTTCTGCTGATAGTCCTTAGCATTAGGATGTATTAAACAGGTTTATATTACATTAAATGTGTTTACAGTCAATGTCATTGCATAAGATTGTTTCTATGAAAGAAGACTACGGTTATAAAAGTATTCAAGCTTCAGGGTATCGCTAAGGTGTAGTTAAATCAAGGGAGTGTCTAGCATATATAATGATGTTGCTAAAGCTCATGGGAAGAAGAAGCCTATTAATTCTAATGTGCTACTATCATGCTGGATGCATCAGTTGCAATGTGTTTTGCTCACAGGGGCTCACACTGGTGTCAAACTGGTGCATAATGTAATTTTAATATAAAACAAATATTGAAGGACTACTTGAAGGACTTTCTGGGATTTTAACCTGGTTACCAGTCTTAACTTTTTAGTTTTCCTATCTTAATGAAGCAAGTGTTGGAATGAAGTACCTAGTGAAATAAATATGAATGTCAAACAAAAACAAAATGCAGAATTAATTTGGTTTAAAAAAACCCTAAAGCAAAAACCTGCTACACAAAGTAACGGTTCACACATTTACCATGAATCCCAGCCAAACATACTCATCAAACCTTTTCAGTACTGCCACCAGTAGGACAGAAAGGAATCCCTTTTCATGGGGCACATGTGGCCGCATTGGTCATCTGAGAGGAGAGCAGCACAACTATTAACTTGTTACTTTGTCCAGGGTATAGGTTCACCTTTAAGTCAATCCTAAATGTCACAAAGATTTTTAAAGCCTTGCACAATGGAAGTCATGTGCATTGCAGATTTATATTTATGTGACTGCATTTTTTTGTCAGTATCTATGCGGTAAACCAAAATTTGTGGTGCATAACATTTGAAAAAAGTGTTTTTATTATTTAAAAATCATTGACTGCTGATTGCTGTAGAGACTGCTGATCTTTGGTCTATGCAATTATCCCCTGGGTCTACCAGAAGAATAACACATGTAAAGTAAAGGTAGCATACATGGGTCAATTTTTTTATTCCTGAACTATCGATCGCCATTCCAATAAAATATCAATTGAACAGGGAAACAACATGTTGGTATTTCCCTGTTCGATTGCCATTTTTTTTATGGGGACCCTCGATCCCCATTCAAGATATTGGCCAGGGATTGATTCCCTTACTTGGTGCACATCGATTCCCCAAACGATTGTTTTGTGATTGTTTGGCAGTTGCTGCTTCAGCACGTTCCAATCAATTGCTCAACGATTGCCAGGGAATTGATCCGCGCATAGCTTAATGGATAAGCCTTTCAATTATAAATGCGTATCCATGAAAACTTTCTTTATGAAAATATAATGTGGCAGTGAACTTTAATGCCAAAAGGGCTGCGCTTTTCTTAAGTTTGAGGCATGCCTGCATTTTAAAGAGGAAATCAGACTTTGAAAAAGCAAAAAGATTACTAGGATTTGTTCCTTATGTGGCAGTCAATTAGTTTGTTTTCAAAGCATATCTCCCTTAATGTCTATAAGGAACAAAAACAACACAGAGATCTAAGATCAGTAAGACAACAAAGGATAATCCGCAACTTAATGCTGATCATTTTCCGGATGAAACTTTGTCATCATCACTGTTGTGAGACTAGACGCTTCCTTCCAGGAGAAAAGGTGTCTGAAAAGTCAAAACACAATGACTAACTTCTCTTCAACAATCTACATAGTACATTGTCTTAGGCAACTTTTATTATTGCACAATAGTGTTCCAAGAGACCAAGGATACAACCACCCCAAGGGAATATTCTATGGCAATTACGCAGTATGTTCTAAAGGGTGTGGATAGATTTTTCCAGCTACGCATTATATAATTTATCACAGTATAATATCAATTCTATAAGTCTATCAAAGTATTATCATTGCCAGTAAAACACATCATTACTCAGTGAGTAATTCCCCTGTTTACTTCAAACACTTTTTTCCCAACATGGGCAGGTCTGATCAGGCAGAGTCTTGGAACGAGTTGCAGCGTCCCCATTTCTACATAATGCTGTAGGCCACAGCAGAAAGGCAAGTCTCAACTGCGCTCCATACAGTAATCAAGCTCTACGGCGCCTCTGGTCTTGCCTTCTGCATATTTCACAAGTATCGTCATGTCTTATAACTCAAAATCTGTCTCATCTGCACTACTCACACATAAACATACTTCTCTTGCTTTACCTATCAAAACCTCCCAAAGGCAACAGGGATTCTGTTTTACGCATTATATACTGTATTAAAATTATATCTGCTTTTACTTTGTTGACATAAAATATTTGATTAGAATACTGTATAGGTATTCTACATCAATTACAGTCATTCATTAAGCATAAGACCATTGTGTGACAAAATGCAACAAAAAAATAAACAACTGGAAGTCATATTTTAAGTGCAACAAACTTAAAGGTTATTGAGTGTTTAACATCATTAATACTTTGTATTTACATTTAAAACAGGTTGAATGGGTATGTAACAGATCCATCAGTTCAGGACATTTTGGGGTCTATTTATAAATCTTTTTTCATACATCTCAAGGATTCACACGTTTTCTAATTTTACACAATTGATGAATGCATTATGCATTATTAATTTAAGATTTAAGATAGTGCTGTTTAAAAGAAGAAGAAGTGGTTTAAAAGCATCAAAAAACCATCATCCATAAAAAAAAGTAAGTCCTAGCATCAATTTTTTAAAGCATTTTAGTTAATTTTACAATTCTAATAATACAATATTATATAAATATCTCTATGTTTAAATGGTGATTTGCAGGTACCTGCATTTAAAAGTTTAAGCTAAAATTAATCTAAAACTAGCCCGCTTACATAAAACTCCCTCTACTTGACTTCCTCCAGTGGTTTTGAGTATCGGAAATCATGTGACCCTCTTTACTTCTTCCCGTTATGAAGCCAATTGGCTCACACACTGACACAGAAAGATGACTGTGGCAACAGACAATGTGAGTCTATTAATGTATGTATGTGTTAAGCCCCCCATACACCTTTAGATCACTCCATACAATTTCCTTTAGATCTACCAACAACTTTGTAGTATGGTGGCCTCTCTGATAGAATACATAGTGATTGGATGGTTAGAAATGTCCTCATATTACATGGTTTTAGTAGATGAAAAGTGGATTGTACAGAAATGTTATGGAAAGGTATTGTAAGGTGTATGGGGGGCTTAAGAAATTTTTAACAAGAAAAAGTAACATGATAATTTTTCACATTCTAGTTATTATATTCTTTAGCTGCTGGTTAATGCTGTTTTTCTAGCCTTACTTAAATATCAGCTAATTACTTAGATCTGTAAAAAATACAATTCTTTAGAAGAAAAAGTAGACGTTGGAATAATCATGCGCTGTTTAGTAATTTAATGGTTACCCAGGTTTAAAGTGGCTATATTAGTTCATGATCAGTTTGGAAGCTTTGTGCTGAACAAGAAAAGAAATACATTTAACTGCTGGGAAAGCATCAATTATTATTGTTTCTATTGCTTTTAAGTTTACACTGGTCTTTAATACCCCTCCCTTGTTATGGTTCTTTACATTTGTCTAGACAGCGCTAGTAATAATATGGGGCCAAATTAAGTAGGTGGGCCTACCCATGCTTGCTTATGGCAAAGAAAACTGGCTTAACAATACAAGGTACCAAGCCCAAAAGTATTGCATGACTTCTAAAAAATAAAAAAAATATATATAAATCCACGCAACAAAAATATTAGGCTTCTTTCAATAAAGGACTTTTTGTCAATCCCTGTGATGTTTGCTTTCCAACGATAAAGAATCAACAATCTACAAAAGCTGTGCTGAAATCCCACACTGCTGTGTTCTTAAAGTGACATTTTTAGGCTCATTTCAATGTTATTTGTAAAAGACTCTGACACATATAAAATGTCAGAACAGTACACTGGCCTCAGACCTGCGTTTTCTGTTGTTCCTAAACTTTTAGCCATTTACTTGTCCTTAACAATGTACCTGACCTTTTCTCTATACTTCTAGCTGAGGCATGGACAAATTAAGGCCCAGGGGCCAGATCTGGCCCTTTTCAGCTTTTAATCTGGTTCATTGTCACCTTTTTGAAAAGATGCTCTGGCTCTCCTTCGCTTGTTCCCTGCAGTGAGCGTACATAATGTCTAGAGGCATTTAAGAGTGGCCATTAGGACAACTTAGTGGCGTCATCATGTAATGATGCTGTGGGCACATCCACATGGCGACAGTGGGTGGCCAATTAATGAGCGGAGGGGAGTCAGAGCAACACCAAGGTCTCCATATTTTGATTGTAAAATGGCAATTTTTTAAGTATGACTGGTCACTTAAGTTAATATATATATATATATAGTAACTGTTAACAAGAAATTTTAAAAGATTTAAGTGCCCCTGCCACAGGGACAACTGACTGCCTTGCACATTCACGCAACTCGCTCGGGGGATGATTGTCTGCAAAACGGAGGCACCCATCTGAAAGAGTCGACCAGAATAGCAACGCAAGTTGGTCGCACGACGATCCGCCTTGATGCTTCTTTTCTGGTTGAAAACTATACTTGTGATTTGTGCCACTCAAACATTGTTTCCCAATAGACTCTTTGGCTGGGGACCCTGGACTGCCAGTGAAAAGCTGGCTCAGAAAACCAGTGATGTCACATCCGAAAATCAGAACCTGGAACTTTGCGTTTCAGGTACCAGATGTGACGTCACTGACCCTGCCAATAGGTGGGGAATTTGAATCTGCCCGCGAACAGGCGGACTATTTTAAAAGTCCGATCCGCCTGTTCCCGGACAGACCTGGCCGAAGTTCGTCCTTCACTAGTTCTATAGAGGGAGAATGTTTGGTAGGAGAATATGCCATCCTAAGGCATAGGATTGTTTAGTGTTTATGTTTCCAATTCCAAAGAATTTAATTTTTTTACATACCCAAAAGACCCATTATATTCAAAATCTGTCTAAATCTATGTTAGGGGGCCATACATAGGTCGATTTTTTAATCGACTCCTGCACAATCGATCGCCGTGCTCGTTTGATGCGCTCAAGGGTTCATCGATTAAAGAAAACAATCAACCCCTCTATGCCCACCTTTAGTTTGCAGAGATAATCCATCCCACCTCACAGGTGTGGCATATCAAGGTGATGATTAGTAAGCATAATTGTTGAACAGGTGTGCCTTAGAGCCAGATAAAGAGATTGTCATTTTAAGCATTGACAATATCAATCTGAATTTTAGCTTCTTTTTTAAGGCTTCTCTGGCTGCCCACGAACAGTCTGACCTTCTTTATACCCCTATCCCTCAACCTATAGACAGTTTCTTTTTATAACCTTCATCACGTCCTTTTAGAAGAAAAAAGCACAATTCATATTGCCAAACGCACTGAGTAATGGCTTGCACATTCATTTTCCAGACATAAATCAATATGCACAGTATGATTTCTATTCTGTAGAAGTATAGGTATTCTGCTCTGTACGTGTTATGACAAGCAACAAGACACAAACAAGTCTTGGCCCCATCTCATACAGAACGGGTTGGCTGCAGATGTTCTTCTACAAGCTCCATCTTGTCTGTAGCAAGAACAGTCATCTAAAACACATCATTTCTTTGCCTGCAGCTAAACTGAGGAGTGGTTTTATTAATGGTGGCATAAAATACTTTCCTACAGGAACTCAGAAATATATGGGCTGTCTACCTGCCTGGTTGTTACAAAAGAATATGATATAAACCATGAACTTTACTTAAACAAACCAGTTATCAAAGCAGTATGTAGTAACCCATAGCAACTAATCAGATTTTCCTAATGACCATCAGAAATGCATAGCTTCTTAACTAGTATGGGCTCTCTATACATGATAATTGCCTATTTAATATTGGTTTACAAAAGAAAAACATATCTATCTATTGGTTCTTTTGTTTTTATACTGTTGGTTTTATGTATTAAGGTTTAAAAAGTTAATGCATAGATAATGTTGATAGGGAACCTTGGATCCTACTTTTTTAATTTGTGATGATCACTCATACACTACTCTTCAGTTATAATCACTTTTTCAGTTAAATAGTTTGTTTTTCTTTTTTTACATTTTGTCTGATGACACATGGTCATGTGCAATGGTAAACAAATATGAAAATACTCAACAGAAATGACACTATCAGTTAAATCTGAACCATGATGTTGGCTTCCCTGGGTTGGTTACAGATGTGGACACAGATGTATGAAAGAACAAACTAATGACAGGAAAATACAAATTGCTAGTAGCAGCATCTTCAATGTAGGTGGTAAATCTTTAAATTATTACTTGGCAAAAGACAAGAAACCAGGTGCTCCTGTTTTATGGAAGAGTTAAAAGCCAGGATCTAATGTTCTGACCACCTGTCTGATCACCTAAAAGTTTGCAGAACTAACATGAAAGAAGGCAAAAATAAAAGTCACATCCTTTTCCCTCGTAAAACAAAAAGACAAAATTACAAGCAGGATACATACATAGCCAATGCCTCTTCCAGACAAGCACTAGCTGTATTTATCAAGCAAAATGAAGAGACCAACAAAATCCTGACTTCTGTCATGTTTGGTAATCCAATAAGCTGGCACTTTAGGTAACATTGGGAAAGATTTTTATGTGTTATGTCTGCAGTCTACACTTGGCTTGTAAATTCAAATCTCAGCCTAATATTGCCACAGGCTTTGGAATGTGTTTATTGTTCACCTTCACACGGTGATTTCAGTTTTTAATATGCTGAAAGCAGTTTTAATCCAGGCTTCCAGTTGCATTTTCTATAATGATATGGGGTGGGGTCTTTTTTGTGCATGGCAATTATATGCAATGAACATCACAGAGTGCTCTGAAGCTAAGGGTGTTCCAAAAATATCCAAAAAATATCCAAAGATATTCTTGTCCTTTATAACCTTGTGTGTTCTTACATCCCTAAGCAACACTTTTAGTGTTTTGTATATGACAGCTATGCATATCATTTTTCTATTGAACATGAAACGATTTTGTGTTGGGTCACCTATTTAAATATGATGAGATGCATTTAGTATTTTCTGCTACTGGAGCCAAAAGCATGAAAATTACTATTGAATGCCTAAAGGCATCCCTACTTGAAATGTGCCCCCTTCTAATAAATATTGGAAAAGTAATCTATAAAATTATAGATTTCATTAAGAGGTCATCTCAACCGGAGGTTGAAACACTAGAGGGTGGCCAGCCCAGGGGACTTGACATGGCTAGAGGGACTTGGAGTTAACATCCACACATTAGATAAAAATAAGTAACAACTTTATTACATAACACAAATATATACATAAATAATTAAATAGGTCAATATCAAAAAATTACAAAGTCTAATGCCACACTGGAAACTTGAACTTTAAAAAACTCTTCTATTATTGCTGCGGCGTTAGGCTTTATAATTATTTGATATTCACATATTTACTCTATGTATATATTTGTGATATGTAATAAAGTTGCTACTCATTTTTATCTCATGTGTGGGTGTTAACTCCAAGTCCCCCTAGCCACATCAAGTCCCTTGGGCTGGCCACCATTTAGTGTATTAAACTCCAGTTGAGACTTCCTCTTGATGAATTTTGCTTTTTGGGGGATAGTGGCTTACCTTTAAACCACCATGATCATTTTAAATGCTGCCCAAACTATTATGAAATTAGACTGTTGAATATATATTTTACCCTGGCAATCAGTTGCCATTCGTGCATATTCAATTTAACCTGCTAGCCAAGTTCCTGCACATGAAAATAAAAACCAAACCGAAGCTATTTTCATAGTCTATAGCATAATTTCTTAATTTCTATTTATAGATATTTCGATCATAGTTACTGACCATAATAAAACATCCAGATAGATGCACTGGAGAAGCATGAGAATAGTTATTCCCTTTCTTTTGCTTTCTGTGTGTTCCTTTCCCACTCTAGTCAAACCCATGCATTAGGATTCCCAAAACATGACACATTACCCACCTACCAAATGTACGTACTTTTTCTGTAGTTATGGCCAAAAATACTGTGTGTCTTTTGTAGTACATTTTCCTTGTTACGACACTAATAGGTTTACTACACTTATACTCTAATATAGAGTTGTTGCCTGAAATGATTAGTCTTTACTTTGTCTTTCCACATAGAAAACTGCAGTGATTGTTACCTGATGTTTCATAAGTGACCAAAGGTATACTGCCTTAGCATTTCTACTGGGCTTTTCAAGATGTTTTATCTCTACCAGCATTGTTGTTATCTTTGGCTTCATCCTTTAATATTCCTTTTATAGGAACTCTTGGTATGCATCTTCCTTATGTTTATAACATCACTACTAGGGATGGTCGAAAAATTTGCAGTGCGAATTTTTAAGTAGAAATTTTGACATTTTCGCGAAAATTCGCATAGTCGAATTTTGATGGGGTCATTTCGACTTTTCGCCGAAAAAGTCGAAAATCAGCCTGATATTTTGACTGAAATCAAGATTTCAACTTAAAAAAGAACTTTGCTTTTGATTTGCCGTGCCGCTACTTCGTGGGCGAATATCACCATTTTATTTAAAATTTTCGCAAACCTGGCGAACTTTAAAAAACAAAGGGACCCTTTCTGGCCACAATAGTGTTGGGAAAGTTAT
>CM070035.1:64495561-64508882 GCA_036250615.1 Ptychadena robeensis | reverse complement strand
CGCGAACATGCGATGTTCGCCGCGAATAGTTCTCCGACGAACAGTTCGGGCCATCACTAGCGGGAGTGATTGGAAAATTCGCATTAGCGAAAATTCGCATGGTGCTAGCTAACTTTGTGAGCTTATTGCAAAGCCCCTGAAAATGGTATCTTCACAAAAATTGCTGGAGTTGTAGAGAAGGGTTGGGGGACATTGCTGGAGTTGTAGAGAAGGGTTGGGGAAACATTCGAAAACAATAAGTTTTGCTCTAACATGTCAAGTTTGTGTATAAATTGGGTTTAAATCTCAGCTCTGATTGTAAAGCTCTGCTACTATGTACACTGATTCTTCTATTATAGCTGAAGCTCATACAGCAAATTGAAATTTTCCACCTTATGTGAATTTTTGACCTTATGCGAATTTCAGGCTATATGCGAATTTTTTTGGCGTTATGCGAATTTTCAACTTTAGAAATTTTGGCTCGAAAAAAGTCGAAATTTCGCAGTCGAATCGAAATTCGATTGGGAAACTCAAAATTTAAGTAGAATCGAATTTTATTCATTTCAACCATCTCTAATTACTACTTCCACTCTCTGCTTCCTTGAAATTGTATGTACTATTTTGTACAATTATCAGTCTTATATATTGTGATCTTGAGTAACTAGTTTATTCCAGAAAACTCACTCTGAGGCACCACCCTTCTGCCAATGTCATTACATTTACTGCCAATGTCATTTGAATATCTTCTACTTGTAGGTGTCAATGCATATAATGTTATGTAAAGAGATTGTTATTGCTACATGGAAATATTCTTAACATCTTGATGTCATTTTTTTCTGTATTACGAAACAGAGATTCATGTAACCAGTCTCCTTTATTGCCAAAGTGTGTTAGGGACCTAGATACCTAAAGTTGGTTATTGTGGTTGTTGTGGGCCCTTTGATCTTTACAGATTAAAAGTATAGATTTAAAAGCATATCCTGCTCCTGCTCTGTTCTTTTAAGCTCCATTAGTGTCTGTCCACACCTTCCCCTCTGCACATACAGAAACATATTGTCACATTCAACCAAGTCATGTTATGTGTATTCTAGTAGATAGTGGTGCTGAGGGTAGTAAGCTCATACCCATGATCAACTTAAACTACATTATTATCAGGCAGGCAAGATGGGCATATGAGTATATATATGTCTCATTGTAGTTTCTTAACTCTGAACACGTGAAGTTACTGTTGCGGCAAAGAACCCTACCATAAACATGAATGCTCTGATGTCTTAAGCATTTATATTTACACATGGGACTGACCCATAACATCTTCAGATGACTGGATAACACCTGTACGTCAAATTATCTTCTGATCAGATCCTTACCACATGCCTGACTGGTTTCTTGTGGCTGCAGCCTATTTAAAATCTTTGGATTTAATCAACTAGGGTGGTAAGTTTTGTGACTTTCGTGTATTTACCTCAAATGGTATGTAAGATGTGCCATAGTGATGAGCGGCATGGGCAATATTCGTATTCCCAAAATATCAAAATTTTTTCACCTAATATTTGCAATAAATTATAATTACCTTTATTGCACAAATTGGCTCTTGTGCACGTGCATATTGTGAACGCAATGCACAGTAGTTCCGGGTACTGATGTAAAAAATCTTGAATATTTGCAATTACGAAGATATAGCACTATATTCAAGATGTTCTGGAAGTGCCGATATTCACAATAAAAATTTGGAATTACAATATTTGCAATCAACACTAATGTAATGCGCCACTGTTGTATATATAGGAGAATCCATGGAGCCAATTTAGTTTTATGTCTATAAGCCCAATAACTAAAATTTATGTCACATGAAACAGGTTCTGCTAGAGGCATGAGACAGCATGTTTGGAAATAAATAATAATTCAGAGCTGTTTTGCCTTCTGTAGTGGGCGGATTACTTTATCTAGTGAGTGTACAATTCCAGGTGTAACGCAGTCACCTATTTCTCATCTTTGTCTACCATATGGGAGGATATCAAGTCAATGTCACACATGGGAATCTGAGCACTGTCGTTGTCTCACCATAGACAAGGAAATAAATCATACATTGCTAATTATATGTTCTTTGTAATGCCACTAACTACACAGTAGTAATGAGTCACTGAGCTTGTCAGACAATCTTAACTTTCCATTCCAGTGATAGCAATTTTATAAATATCTATTTTGTCTTCATGGCCTAAATATATGCTTAGCTAGAAGTTTTGTGAGAAAGAAGCAGATTTTTGCCATCATTTATTTAAGACTGAGATAACTATATTGAATAACAAAAAATAAAAATGAACATACCTACAGGCAGAATCAAAGTAAGAATTCTAATAAAAGGGTTTCTAATAGATTATAAAAGGTAAAGTTGTGGGTAGAAACAGACCAGTGGGATTGACTTAAGGTGACCATACACGTGCCGATTTTTCGGCCGTTTTTAGCCCTCCCGACCGATCCGGTAGGTCGGTCGGGAGGGATTCAGAACTGTTTTAAAATAGTCTGAAAAGTCGGTCGGGTCCCGCCCGCGGATGCCCGATTTTTCGGGAAGACGGCAGCTTGTACATGACGGCATGACATATAGCCGATTTTAAAACAGTTCTGAATCCCTCCCGACCGACCTACCCGACCGGATCGGTCGGGAGGGCTAAAAACGGCCGAAAAATCGGCACGTGTATGGTCACCTTTGAATGGTAATAGTTAAATATAGTTTAAACATAATGTAAATGCTGTAAAGTCCTTTCACCCACAAGTAATGCTTTAATGAACTGTACCAAAAGTAAAAGAATCACATGACATAGGGTAATTTGAAAAGTCAGCTGCTCAAAGTGTTTAGAGCACAGTGATCTCAGTAGGAAGTATTCACATTGTAGAATATAGAAAGAGGTCATCTAGAATTTAAAACAAAATAGTAAGTAAGTCAGTATTGAATGCATGGTGCAGAAGGCGGTGGTGTGAGATAGTAAATGTACAGTGCAGACCTATATCTGGACCAACTTCCTGAAGTTTTACCATCACTTCCCAACTAGTAAAACTTTGTTTTGGGAATGAAAATTTAACATGCCCCAGGTCACCATTTGTTAAACCCGAAACTAAATGGCTTACCGTCCAAGTTGCAGATTTTGCTGTACTAGACTGTTGAAATGAAACATCAAAGCTATGAGGTCCTGGGTAATCTGTATTTGATGGGATGGCAGGAGAAGGAGACAGGGCATCAAATGTAGAACTTGGCTGAGCATATGGAGATGGTGCTGTCACACTGTTCTGTGCATGTTCATTAGTATATGGACTTGTAGAAGAAGAGCCATTCTGTATCTGCTGTTCCATGCTGTTCAGCAGTCCCAAGTTGGTATACTGAGGCTAGAATAAACAAAACAAGCTAAATGAAACATCAGAACATGCTGCCCATTACACAAACTAAAAAAGATACCAAACATTGCTAAAACAATTCTTCAAAATATAACTCCAGTTCAAGAAACATTGAACTCCTTTTTCTTGTATGGTGGTATGTAGAGATAAAGGTAGCTCTACAAACTTTTTCCCAAAATAATCACAACACATTAGGTAGAACAACAGCATGCTGTATCTTACATCCCTTCTTGCAGAGACTCTAGGTTTAGAGGGAAGATTTGTTCCTATACTACCCTACCAATACAACATTGTATCTCCTTGCAAATGTAATGAGAAGTATAAATGGTATATTTTTGAGAAAACAAGGCATTGTTAAGCTGTGTGCAAAACAAAAGTTCTGGTGTATATATGGGATAGTTCTTCCATTAAATTCTTTAGACTAAGTTCAGATAAGTAGCTGGTAGCTGTGTGTTGTTGTAAACCTATATATCAAGCACTCTTGTTCAGGTTGAGGCATTCTACAGTATTCACTGAATGCTGTAGAATGTATTTGCTGTGCTGGTGTTGTTAAGCTCCTGCTGCTAGGGCGCTTACTCATCCTGTAATTCAGCATGGAACTTCTGGAAAACTGTACTTTAGGTGCATGGGCTGACAAGATGGATGCAGTGTAAACCTTCTTATGGCTTTCCACAACATGCAAGTGTCAATCCAGCTAGGCAGCAAATTTGATGCGGTCAAACACTGTGGTTTACCGACTCTGAATATATCCTAACTTCAAAAATGGTTAATAGAAAAAGAAAGTGTTTTAACAAACCCATGGGTGTTAGTCTTCTATTTCAAGATTATATGCATTAAAACTAACAATTAGGAGAACCAGTCTGACAGCTCAAATATTAAAAACAAACAGGGAAGCCCTAGGTAATAAAATACTTTCAAAAGAAGCAACTGAAAGGCAGATTTAAAGATCAGAGATGTAAAGTGCATACTGGGACACTCCCTGATACATGACAGATGGCAATAGGAAAGATTATGAATGTTCCAGTGTATGAACTAGTTTCTTTGCCCAAACCACCAGGGTATCAGAGTTCAGTTACCACCATGGGCAGTGTATTCACACCTTCCCCTGCATCCCCTATTTCCTCCCAGTCCCACCATGTGGCCACATTGGACAACAATACCTCAAGACACCCTTTAACCCATTTTATCTTCCCTCCTTGTCTGAAACTTTGCTATGATGTCACCAATTGATGAGACTTCAATGCTATTGTTTAATAAATACGAGGTATAATGAGGCCTAAAGTGTTAGATGAGCCATAGGGCAAATTGTTTGGTTGAGCAGAGGTCTGAATTATAATCTTTAACATCCCCTTTGGGAGAAATTATGAGCTTTTCTCTATTAGGGAGAACATTGTGAGCAACCCGGGGGAAATTTTATCTATTGAAGTCTTTTGTATATGTCAGCAAAACATTTAAGCATAGAATAGGACAATGGGTGAGTCAGGTAGAGCTGTCATTTATAGCCTCACAAAACACAGGCGACCTACCTAATAAGCTCAAAGCCCAAAAATCTTTTTTAAAAGAAGTGGCTTTATGTCAAAATATCATTTCTTTTCCTGGCATAGCATTGCGCAGGTAAGAAGTGATTCAGAGGAGCTGATATTGCTCAATAGGAAGTATGCTTCAGTGACTTAATT
Source organism: Ptychadena robeensis (assembly GCA_036250615.1). Classification (NCBI taxonomy): domain Eukaryota; kingdom Metazoa; phylum Chordata; class Amphibia; order Anura; family Ptychadenidae; genus Ptychadena; species Ptychadena robeensis. The sequence goes on along the minus strand of CM070035.1, from coordinate 64,503,840 downwards.
TGTAGACATGATTCAGGCATTCCACATAATTCTGTCTTGGTGTCTAATGCAATTTAACAATATAAAAGAACATTTTTGGTTCGAGGGTACTTTTTTTTCTTCTCCTTACAGAATAATCCAATTTCTGAAAATGTTTACCTTGATATGCTTTTTTGTAAATTATGTTATAGAAAGAAAAATCCGTATCTATTATTTTTCACATAGTAATTAATATACTATTTATTTGGATCAATTGTATATTTTCCAGACCTATTTACAGAGCATACAACCAAGTTGATGACCCTAATAGACAAATGCTCATTTAATTAATTTGTTACAAACTAAATAAATGTAATTCTTGTACTTAAGCTTATACTGAAATACATTGAGAATGACAAATTTTTGCCTATGTATACAGCACTGTCATCATACATATCACTGATTATCCCTTGGAAAAGTTTACACTTCTTTACTTTACTGACTTTGATTACTTCATAGCATCAAAGAAATGACACAGAAAACACAAGATGTTTTTAGCAAAGGCTTTTAAGTTATCAGTACAGAGGAATCTTAGGGATTGTGTTTCTGAAGGTTTTGGGAAGGCTAGATGAAAAGCTCAGTCTAGGCTAGTGTGATGCCCACTGAGAAGAGGCCAGCATCAGACGCTCTCACATTGCTCAGTTAACAAAAGAAATGTCAACAAGACAGGCCAGAGTGCTGAGGGCAGGAAGTGTGAAACCCATAGTCTGAACCAGGTGAAAACCTCAACAAATTCAAGAGCAAAGATCTCATGACAAAATAAACAAATGTCTGCATCTTTCTAACACGTAGCCTCCTGGAAGAGTCACATCCTGTATGTTAGAGTTACAAAATCGTATGTGAATAGTCCGATAAATGTTCAGCATAGTCATCTAAAATACATGTGAATAATTACACAGAGAGTTTTACAATATTTTTTAACTTTAAAGATTATAGGAGAAATCAGTTTTTTGAGACAAATACAAAGAACAATCTGGACATCATGGTTCATACAACGATTTATACACCTTAACCAAATAAAAGGAAAGTAGTCGAATTTCCATGAACACAGTATGCTGGCTATATAATATTAGAATCAGAAGTCAAGGTTTATTTTAAGTATGTTTCATTCAGATTATGCATGCCACACTTAAGCAACCACTGAAGCTTGTTTAGTGTACCATTAACAAAATATTCAATGGTGATGGCATGTGTGTGACTTAAAAATCCTGAAGTATGTGTTACTTGCTGGCTCCATAATGATTAAATACAAACCTTTAATCCAAGACATTTTTTTCTTCTGCTAAGACAGGGGATAACTTTAGCAGGCAGGATTACATTGAGTCCTTTCTCATTGTGGATATATATGCGTTATTCTGTGCCTCGAGGGCTGGAATTTAAAGGGCAAAGACTAGACTCTCTCTCCCACATTCCATATCATAGAAAAGCACCTGCAGGGCATAACTGAAAGTCTAAGTTTCACACCAGTTGTACACTACAACACGTCTCTTTGAGAAAGGACTCAGTCAAAGTGACTTAGTAACATAACGTATTACTCATCTGGTAAAAATGTATAAAAAATTTGAAGCCATAAGGTTTATCACCGGACATTGTTATAACCCAAAATGTCAATCTGAATATATCTATGAATAATATGTTGTGCAAATATGTTTTTGTACTATTAGCACACATTTTCAATAATGTTATATTTCCTTTTTCTTTTCATAGCTAGTCACTTCCCCTGAATTTGGTCAGCCGGGAGATGCTTGTTATTCATGAGATTGGCTGATGATCATTAATTGTCTATGGTTAACTATAAAGAAATGAATAAGTAAACAATCCTATTTAAATAGATACATGTAGACAGTAAATAAGGTTTTCACATATGACAACAAACAGTTATCACATTGCATTGAAGCTCAATATATAAACAGACTTCATGTGAAAAAAGAGGATGGGGATGAAAGATTCTGAAGCAACTCTCCAGCTGTATCTTGGATTCAAAGGCATTTCCCATAACTGACCAGATAATAAGAAGGAAGCACTTTCAAAGCAGCATCTCAATTCACCCATAGACACCCACCCACATGCATAACTCCCACCATGATCTGCTCTAGCACACTTTAAAGCAAGTCTGGCTCTACCATCAGGACTATTAAGAAGCTGTGATTGAACAAAACCACAGGAGGTGACAAAAAAAAGAATCATTTGGCCACCATACTAGTATCAGTAAGTGTCAATGAACCATGTGATGTATAATTGAATACAATTCCAATTGTAAAAATAAAGGTTTTTCCCCCTACGGGTAACATCCACAGCTGGTTTCCTCACTCATGTCCCCTAACATGTATTATGATTCAATGAAAAAACTAAGGGACAAATCTGTTTACCTGAGAATTGGCTCTTCTGTGCCAGGGATAAGGGGCCATATCTACATTTATATAGAGCATAATAGAAATGTTGCTTAGCATAGTAAGTTATGATTCCTAAGCTGGAAGCATTTGTTTTATCTGCTCTGAACCCCTGGGTGGTGTCCAGTGGTGTTGCCCTATGTACCTACCATTTTATTTACAATAAATGAACAAAATTATGAACTGTTTAGGAACTTTTTGATTTGAGAGATATCTTAGGTTCTATATCAATCTGCTGTTACAATACACATAGGAATATATAAAAATCCATCACACTAATGCTAGTTTGGTGGATTGCCTAATACATACTAACTGTATTTACATTACATGTCTCAGTACACAACTAAAAGACTAAAATAAATGTATGTTGGCTGATAAAATATTTGCTGTTTATTGTGATTTTCATCATTCGTTTATTAACAAAAGCAAATGATAGACTCTATTTATTTATTTATTTATGTAAAGGAGGATTCAACATTACTTAACAACCTATTATTTATGAATATTGTCACAATTAACATTTGAAAACATGGAAATTATGTAAATTCATGTAAACACAATAATGCTACTAAATCAAAGGTTGTACTTGTATAGTTGTATCTGAATCATGGCTGCACACAACCAACATATGTTTGTATTATACTTTATTTCACCATTAAAGATCCTATGAACACAGATCACTAGCTTTGGATGGTTGCTTCCTTTTAACAGCCAAATGACAAGAAAAGCACCCACATGGAGGCAGCACAGAATGCATGGGGGTATGTTGGCTTCACCATTTTTCTAGTGCGATGAGATTGAAGGAAGATGGGGGTGGAGGAAATGTTGACAAGCACAAATTCCATTCCTCCCAGCCCCCTGGACACTGATTACCCCTTAATCTTTAACTCTTATCCTTTTTTTCCTTCTCATCTTTGAAAAGGGGTGCATTAGCTAAACAAACCATCACTGGGATTGTGCTGAGATATTTAAATTTACTACATAATTAGTTTTGTGACTCACTTTATAATATTAAAACATATTTTGAACTAGTGATATTAAAAATGCTGTCATAAAAGTTAACAAAATATATAGTATATTATTTATTGGAGAAACAGTTTCCCCACATAGCAAACACCGAGTAAATCTTTAAAAAGCAGTGAATTTGTGACATTTTTACAGGCTTAATCAACTGTTTAACACTGGGAACGCAATGATTATGTACAAAGTTCTGTAAACTATAGCAAACATTCAGATCCCAATTTATTTTACAACTCATAACATCAGCATAAGATTATTACCAAATGGTTAACACTGTTTACTTGTTGACATTGTTCCCGTATTACCCTATTCTTATTAGCTTATTACTTTTTGTTACCTGTTATTAGAGCACTCTTTCAATATGTATTAACTAAAATAAATTTATTTTTAAACTACATTATTTTAGTGTAAACCCTCAAGCCTTGATTATCTAATACTTTGCACAACCTTTTCTTCTATTTGTATAATGACTCACTTAGGTTGAAGTTTCAGACAAAACATTTAACCTATAATGTCCTTTATTGGCAAAATATGAATAGAAGATGAAGTTGGTTATTGACTCCTTATCTTAATACTCAAAGTTTGCTAACAGCAATGCATAAAACTGAATTCTGCAGCCTGCCTTGACCATTAATGAACCAAAAGCCTGCCTTACCCTAAATGGAGATTTTAGTTACAGGGGGTGGAACTGAGCCCATTATTAAAAAAGACATACAAACATTTCTCAAAATAAATTTAAATATTCTTTATATTTAAAAAACTTTTAAACTGAGAGTAGTGAATTGTTGATAGTTGGACCTGGTCAGACCAAAAGTAAACAATAAATGGCATTAAACACCTCATTAAAAGCTAAATCAACCCTTTGCAGTGTGGCTATTAGATCATTGTCAACAGCCACCTCTCTTTTTCCACCTGCGTATAGAACAAATACAGTCGCCGCCAACAAGTGACACACAAATCTTTGGACAGTCTCCAGATCAATAAAATTCTGTCCATGAAAAGGAATTCTCAATACTGTTGTAATCAAATCCGACAAACTTTAAAAGGAAAAGTATAATAGGGACACAGTTTTTCCCATATAGTAATAGCTGCAAACTATTTTAAATACACTCTTCGAGCTTTGTAATCTAAACACTTTTCTTTTTTGTCTTGTGACACAATAGCCCACAATCTGGACCATTCAAATAAGAGCAGCAGCTGTCCTTTTACTTTTATCGTTAGGAATGTCAAGTCATTCTTTTGCAATATGTAACCAGATACATATAAGTTACTCTTTCTATGAATTATTGCACCTTGGATAGAACACTCAGACAATAGCAAATACATACACACTACAGAAAAATGAAATAATAATAAAAAATAATGAATACTGTGCTATCAATATAAATATAGTCATATATAACAATGTGCATAACACTACAATAGGGAAATAGGGGGAGAAATTAAAGAAAGTATGTTTATGAACAAATTTACAATAAATGCAGAAAATGTTATAAAATAATCAAGGTAGAATATCTGTATGCAGAAAAACAGAATATATATATAATTTATTTGGCCATTTATGCACATTTTTAGCATTGCCACAATAAATTCTAAGTTATAATTATTTTAAAGTATACTTTACCTCGCTATACTGCGCCTGGCCATTATTTTCCAGGTACAACATCTTTGCTGTAAGATCGATCAGGGATGGCGTCCTCTTGTCAGGCTCCAGATTTCTCTGTACACCCCCTGAATATCCCCCAACTATGTACAGTTTGTATGTTAAGAAGGCACCAGTGATAATGAAGTTTCTCCTACTCCCTCTGTCACTTCATTTATTTAAAAGTCTGTTTATATATATACACCTGTATTCAGGTAAGGAGTGGGTGGAGTGTCTTCCTTTTACCTGCCCAATCTGTCAAAAGTTCCACCTTGGTCCCAGACCTGAAATGGGATCAGCCTCTCCCACCTCATTAGGCAGTTAAAATTCCTTACAACTCTTACAAAAGAAGCAGACAATAGTGACTCCAGACATCTAGAGAGGCGAGAGATAGGCAACCTGACAGGCTGCACTATATCGTCACCGCAATCCCTTTGTGGCAACTTATAAAAAAAGATGATTTTTTCCCAATAAAAAGCTGTAATCTGTAACTGAAAAAAGTGAGAATGTATGTGTACTTTGGTGGCACTGCAGCGCAGTGCATCATGTTGCGGCCGACCTTCCCCGTTATCGAGCAGCAGCTCCCATACTTTCCCCATTCAAAGTATAGGCATTGATCAGGGTTTACCAACATGTTGGTAACCTGTAGTTTAGAGTGGGATTAATTGATTCCACCAGAAGGTACCCATACACTGCTCGATTTTTGCACAATAGAGCGCCATAAACGCTCATGGTGCTCAATTGTGCAAAAATTAAGCTGTGTATTCCTACCTTTAAGGCTGCCATACACGGGTCAATGACCGTGAGATAGATGATCCATTGAGCTAAGTGCGATGAACGATATCGAAGGTGCTCTAGGCGCAGAACTGCTGCGTCTTCAAGCTGAGTCGATGCTTTGCATGGAGACCCGCAGTGGATTAGGTTCATGTCCAATAATCCTGTCTTTGATCGGGATTGATCCTGCTCGAAAAAAGGGGTGGTTACATCAGATGGCCGCTAGATAGATGGCCGCGAGATGCCAGCACTCGAATCGGCTATCTATTTTGTGGCTATCAACAGGTGTGTGGGCACCTCAAGTCTTCATATAGTTAGTGCACATTTGTTTAGGGTGCATAATACTGAGATCCACAATGAACAAAAGTTGAATTGTCTAATGCAGAATATATTTTTAGCATAGCATACACATTTTCAAATTGTGAATTAAGGTCATCAGATTTGTAAACAGGATTTGGAGAAATTGTAAATCTTTTCAAAGAGGATTTAATGGTGTAAAACAGCTATGTAAAATACATGCTATGAATAACCTCATGTTTATGTGTAAACATTTTACGTAGATGAGTACATAGGGGCAGCCATCTTAGCTCAATACACACAAATAATCACCTCAATGATCAAACTACTTTTGTTTTACCACTTATATGCAAAATGTAAGCATATGTAATGGATTTGTTGTTAAATGGCTAATGGATCTGTCAAGACATAATGAAGATTTCCTAAGGAATACATTTAGGTCTATAGTCTTTTTTAACTTATTCTGAACACTTCATGTCTAGTGTTATTGATGCTGAATAGTTATCCCCCCTTCCAAAAAAAAACATTTGCCTTCTGGATGACTTTAACAAACACAGTTTTACTTTATTGAAACTGTCTAAGGGCACAGTTTACTAAAACAAAGGGACAACTGCAGGCTACAATTGTAGAATGCTTTGATTTCTGGCCTACATGAGTACTACATGTGTATTAGGATATTTGATACTCGATCCTGTCTAATAGATTGTACACTCTTGTTGAATAATATCTATAGCCCAGGTGCCCAGCCTGAAGCCCGGGCCACATGTGACCCTATAGGTGTTTTTCGTAGCCCCCTCAGTCCTCCACTTGCGGCCCCTGAATCCTTACTTTTTATGCATAGGGCATAGGAACTCACCTGTCTGCTGACAACCCCCCCCCCCCCCCCCCCATGATGGTCTTCGGGTGGGGATCGTACAAGATATAATGGGGGACATAATCTTTGAATCAAAGGTTATGTGGCCCATGCATATAATCAATGGCTTTGATGATATCTATGAGGTAAATGACCTTTGATGATATACAGTACAGGTCAAAAGTTTGGGACACACATTTCATTCAATATGTTTGCTTTATTTAATGACCATTTACATTGGTAGGTTCTCACTGAAGGCATCAAAATAGGAATGAACACATGTGGAGTATGGTACTTAACAAAAAAAAGTGAAATAAAATGAAAACAATGTTTTATATTCTAGTTTTTCAAAATAGCCCCCTTTGCCTAAGATTTGGCACACTCTTGGCATTCTCTTGATGAACTTCAACAGGTAGTCCCCTGAAATGGTTTTCACTTCACAGGGGTGCCTTATCAGGGTTAATTTGTGGATTTTCATGCTTTATAAATGGGATGGGGACCAGCAGTTTTGTTGTGCAGAAGTCAGGTTACTACACAGTCCTATTGGACAACTGTTAAAATTCATATTATGACAAGAACCAAGCAGCTAACTAAAGAAAACGTGTGTTCATCATTACTTTAAGAAATAAAGGTCAGTCAGTCCAGAAAATTGCAAAAACTTAAAATGTGTGCCCAAGTGAAGTTGCAAAAACCATCAAGTGCTACAACAAAACTGGCTACACAGAGTTCTAGCAGCAGACACATCTCTAGAAAAGAGGAGAATGCGCGAATCAGGCCTTCATGGTCAAATAGCTGCCAGGAAACCACTGCTAATGAGAGGCAACAAGCAGAAGAGATTTGTTTGGGCTAAGAAACACAAGGAATGGACATTAGACCAGTGGAAATCTATACTTTGCTCTGATGAGTCCAAATTTTAGATCTTTGTCTCCAACCGCCGTGTCTTTGTGAGATGCAGAAAAGGTGAACGGATAAATCCAACATGCCTGGTTCCCACTGTGAAGCATGGAGGAGGAGGTGTGAGGGTGTGGGGGTGTCTTGCTGGTGACACTGTTGGGGATTTATTTAAAATTTAAGGCACACTGAACCAGCATGGCTACCACAGCATCCTGCAGCGACATGCCATCCCATCCAGTTTGCGTTTAGTTGGACGATCATTTATTTTTCAACAGGACAATTACCCCAAACACACCTCCGGGCTGTGTAGGGGCTATTTGGCCAAGTAGGAGAGTGATGGAGTGCTGCGGCAGATGGCCTGGCCGCTACAGTTACCGGACCTGAACCAAGA
>CM070035.1:64466902-64493249 GCA_036250615.1 Ptychadena robeensis | reverse complement strand
GCACTAAGCTTTTATTCCAGTTGGACAGATTCTATACTCTATGCCTTGAAATCATACAGCAAGTTTGTAGTTCAAGTGATACAGTTTATTGACTAACTGAATACATTAGAGAAGCAAGGTTTCGGGATGTCGCAGATCCCTTCTTCAGGCTTAATACCTGATCTCCTACATCCCGAAAGCTTGCTTCTCTAATGACTTTAGTTCGCCAATAAACGGTATCACTTGAACTCCAAACATGCTGTATTCATCGATGGCTAACACGGTACAACACTCTACTATTGCCTTGAAATCATGAAAGACAAGAGACTGTCTTTCATGATTTTTTTGGAGCACTATGCGTCTTCTGTTTTGAAATAGTATGAATGTATTTACCACTATAGGCCATTATCAATTAGTGTTGATTGCGAATTTTCTAATCGCTAATTTGAAAATATCCGAACTTTGAAAATTCATGAAGATCTCGCATATAGCGCCATATCTATGATGAATATTCTTTTACATCAGTACCTGGAACTACCGTGCATTGCATTTGCAATATGCGCATGCACAAGTACCGATTTGCGCAATAAAGGTAATAATGGCTGAAGTTCACAAATTTATTGTGAATATTAGGCGAAAAACTTGCGATATTTTGCAAATATGAATATGCTGCTCATCACTGTCTATACTGCTATTAATGTGTGCACTGGTGCTGCTAGCAGTACCTACTATTGATTGCTGAGTCTTGCTATATGCTGTATACATGGTGCCTTGCTTGCAATAAATTTCACTGTTGCTTGGACACAGTTGGTGTATAATCGTCAATCATCTTTTTCCTCCCCCTGTTCAATAATCCAAGCATAGAAGTCAAATCAAATGTAAGATTATTCATAGATCTTGAGGTAGCATCAACTCTGTTTTACATTTTCAATCAAATCAAGTTTTAAAACTGATAGTGAGATGTAAATATCAGTTGTCCATTGAAGGTAAATTAATTGTTCTACCATACATTGTAGTTGTTGATAAATAGAATTTAAATTTTTTTTTTATAAAAAATCTTCTAAAATAGATGCTTTCAGGGAAAAAATATCACTTTAGTTTTCACTTGATTGTGTTGAAAAAGAAATATCTGTCCACATGCCAGCATTGGAATTGATAGAAATATCTGATAAACAATCGATTTTACTGCATGATCAACCAGGAAACGTAACCTGTGTATGGCAAGTGAAAGTATTCATGCTATTTGATTTGTATTGTAAACGTATCTTTTTTAAACCATATTCTTTCAAAGTTATACAGTGTGTCATTCCAGGAGTTCACATCACAATGGTTCTGCCCTCTGACCTTGTCTAAACAGCTGGCTCCTTTAACAGTAATAGATTACTCTGCATCTTAACAAACTGCCTTAAGGCCTAATTAGTGAGTTAATCATGTCACTGTTACAGATAACAGAAAAAATGAAGCCAGTAACACATTTATTTTCAGATAAAAGTCACATAAAAGTGATAAACAGATAAAAGTGATTTTCAGATAAAAGTGTGTTTATAGCATGGTACAGACGTGGAGATATGGGTCAAATTGATGGCCATTTCGGACAGCTCGAATATCAAGCCGTCTGTACCCTGCTTATGGCTACTTGTGGACACTATAGAATTGGCATAGTCTAATCACCCTAAAGACAACATACAAAGGAATATAAGTATTTGAACAATACCCTGCAATATTGCAAGTTCCCCCACTTAGAAGTCATAGATGGGTCTAAACTTCACATTGTAGGTGCATTCCCACTGTGAGAGACAGCATTAAAAAGAAACCTCAGGAAATCCCATTGTATGATTTGTAAAGAATGTATTTGTATTGCACTGCTGCACATAAGCATTTAAACACCTGTGAAAATTAGTGTTAATATTTGGTCCAGAAGCCTTTGTTTGAAATTACAGAGGTCAAGTGTTTCCTGTAGTTCTTGACCAGGTTTGCACACACTGCAACTGGGATTTTGGCCCACTCCTCCACACAGATCTCCTCTAGATTTGTCAGGGTTCTGGGCTGTCACTATGCAAAACGGCACTACAGCCTGTCTTTGCATTTTTTATTAGTTATGGTATATTCCTTCTCCCCTGCTGTTTTTGTTACATAGTATTGCGCACCTGCTTGTTTCCCGCTCTTTTCTGTCCCAAGATTAGTTCAGTTCCTGTCAGATAGAGCTGCAAAATTATAGGTTCTTACCTATGAAACCTGTGTCTGTTTTTTCAACTTTCTGCATCCAGAATCTATGTACCTGTGCATTTTACCGGATTAAAGAATTACTGGAACATTTAGCAGTGTTTTATGGAGTAAACTCTCTGACCACCAACATATCTCAGCAAGGTTACGCAATCTAATCGAGCAAGGGCCTCAAGAAGGGTGACTTCTGCATAAATCGTGTTGGGGACCGAACATCGCTCCACAGATTTTCTGTTGGATGTAGGTCTGGAAACTGGCTAGACCACTACAGAATATTGATATGCTTTATACAGATCCACTGGCTGTGTGCTTCATTCATATTTGAAGACCCAGCCATGACCCATCTTCAATGCTCTCACTGAGGGAAGGAGGTTGTTGCTCAAAATATCACAATACATGGCCCCATTCATCCTCTCCTTAACACAATGCAGTTGTCCTGTCCCCTTCACAAAAAATCCCCTTCACTGCTTCACAGGAGGGATGGTGTTCTTGGGATGCAACTCATCCTTCCTTTTCCTCCAAACATAGCGAGTTAAGCTTAGACCAATTTGGTTTCATCTGACCACATGACTTTCTCCCATGCTTCCTCTGGACTATCCAGATGGACTATCCAGACGGTCATTGGCAAACTTCACATGGACATGTGATGACATGCGCAGGGGAACCTTCCATGCAATGCATGATTTTAAACCATGATAGCATAGTGTTCTACTGACAGTGACCTTTGCAACTGTGGTCCCAGCTCACTTCATGCCATTGACCAGCTCCTCCCCCAGTTCTGGGCTGATTTCACACCTTTCTTATCATCAGTGATACCCCATGAAGGTGCTATTAATTTAGATGAATGAGGGGAGTAGAGGGGGGCTTTTAAAGGAAGTAACAGGTCTTTGAGATCCAGAATTCTTGCTGATTACCAGGTATTAAAATACATATGCAGTGCTATAAAAATAAATTCTTTAAAAATCATACAATGTGATTTCCTGTACTTTGTTTTTTTTAATGCTGTCTCTCACAGTGGGAATGCACCTACAATGTGAATTTAAGACCCCTCCGTAACAACTCTGGGGCTACTGATATCCATTCCAAGATTTCCTGAATTCTGTAAAACCTGTGCAGACCAGAGAGTAATATATATGCACAAAATCTTATAAGGTCCAGCCAGATATGTGGTCCTTACTTACGTAAGCATTATCAGCATTATCCCCGTATACCTAAATTTTCTATTTAATCTTTCCCCTGCTCCCTACATTTTGACTTCTGCTATATAAATTTAGTGGTCAGCTTAGTTAGGCTATGCTCACACTTAGGCGATCAGTCGCAGCGCGGACGCTAATCGCGGCTGATAGCTTCCAGTTAGTTAAATGAGCTTGTCACAATGGGCTAGCCAAGGCGCCCCGCATTTAGATCGCGGGCAGACGCAATTTTTCTGCCCTGATCGCGCCCAAAGACATGAATGGACGTCATTTTTGACCGCGTGTGGACTTGATCAAAAATTGCATCTATTCATTCTCTATGAATGGACATGAACAAGGGGTGATTTTTTTTTGTTATGGGGTTATTTAAAAAACAATGCACGTAAAAATCGCCTGATCAGCTGCTCATGATGGTTGCAGCTGATCTCCTAAGTGGGAACATAGCCTTAAGCTAGCCACACATGGTACAATTTTAGCGTTCAATAGACGATTTCCAACGGAAAAAAAGATCGATTGAACATTAATCGATGTACTGCCACATAGTGCAATCGATGATCGTTGAACGATTTTTGGTACAATCGTCGATTGGAAAGTGATCGGACAAGTTGGAAAATTTTGCTCGATTGGTCGATATTTTTGGGCTCGATTTTTTGGCTCGATTTTTTAGGCTACTTCCCTTTAACTTCCAATTGAAACTAAAGTCGTAAGAGGAATTCAATCGACGATTTTGGATTACTTCGATTTAATTTCAGTCGAAATTGTTCAATTATCGTGCTTCCCATGTGGAGAACTTCGATTAAATGACAATCGATGTTCGATTTTTTAAATCGAAGTACAAAATCTAATCGAACCTCGATTGAATGATAAATTGTACCATGTGTGGCTAGCTTTACTAAGCACACAATATCAACAACCCACTGTCCCTAGACATCATTTGTTCAATATAATTTATTGTTGTATTGTGAAACATATTTTTTTCAGATGATCATTATTAAATCTCATAGCACTACTCTGTTGCCTAAAATACATCCTCATTTCAGCGTTTTGGTGAATAGATGAGCGTTCAGAGACATATTTACATCACCCACACCTATAGGCACAAAATGTTTGGGTTAGTGTGACTAATGACCAAGTAAATGTCACTTTAATTTCAATCTTCAGCATGGGCCTTCTGTGCGTATTACTATATCCCACTCTGTCTGTATATATATTCCTTTTAAGAAATTAATATGCCCGTAACTTCTAGATTAAAGTAACAAGTCTTTATAATTGTTGCATTGGTTGATTTTATTGGTCTGTGTTCAGATGTTGGGAGCATGATAGCCTCTGGCTTATGTCAGGATTAGCACAAGGGCTCTAACTAGGCAAATGTGAAAAAAAAGAAATAAAAGGATATTTACAGACAAGGGAGAGAACAAAGATAAGGCAGAGTGAACAGATAAGATAGACCTGAGGCCCTGTAAGCAGTGTTAGAGAAAGGGCAGAGAGGAGTTTCCTAATATGTCTTCTACAAGTCTTATTCACATACCCAAGTGAATTTCATACATGTATATTTCTCCTGTCCATTTGGTCCAGACAAATAGGCTTTAAAACAGATCTAAAATATAACAGACCAAATGGAGAATACACTTTGTAATCAGTTTACTTAGGAAAACAATTTTTTCTATATGCCTACATAGAGGGATGCTTAGCTTATGCTATGCCTGATACTTGCATACCTCTATCCTCCTATAAATATTAGATAGTTGTGTTGTCAAATGGGTAGAGATAGTGCACTTTTTTTTAAATTTGTGAGTTAAGCTCCCCATACACCTTTAGATCAATCCATAAATTTTCCTTTAGATCTGCCATATTACTCATATTACATGGTTTTGGAAGAAGAAAAGTTTATTGTACAGAAATTGTAATGTATACAAGGGCCTTTAAGTGCCAAGCCACTGAACATGGAATCATCACCACAATTGCTGGAGATGTAGAGAATGTTTTTGGGAACATATAAAAGCATTTTGCACATGTAGTTTTTGCACAAATTTATTTCAAAGTTAGGTAACCTCAAGATTGCAGTTTGTCTCTATATATCTTGGATGTGGTCTTTTATCTTTTCTTCTATTTTTCACAGCCCTCCTATTCAAAAATAATTAATGAAACTCTCAAATTTACCTGATGCCCTATACTAGATCCCCCTTGCGGCATGCTCTTCATACCTGGGACAAGCTCAAGTTTACTCATCTACTCTTTCTAACCTCCGGGGAAATCATCCCTTGGGCTACCCTGAAAGAACGCGAAGCCGCCCTGGAATCAGTGTTTTTCCGCTTCCTACAAGTTCGCCACTGGTTGTCGAATATGTTACGGCTTGGGAACAATATCTTCAGGGGGGGCAGATGTGACGAGGAGTAGTCCAGGCTATGGTCCGACCTTGCTAAATTCTCTATCAATGTGACCAATATGGAAGTTATTTGTAAAGTTTCCATGTGCTGGTACCTGTTCCCCTCTAGAATCACACACATTTACCCTACCACTTCCTCATCCTGTTTTAGGGTGTGATGACGAAGAGGAAATGCTGCATACCTGGTGGTCCTGCCCCTTTGTATAACCCTTTTGGCATAGAGTATACCGCCTTATGTCTGAGATCTTCAAAACCCGCCTCACGAAGGACCCATGGCACGCCCTCCTACACTTCCCACTTACCCCTCTCAAACGCATCCAATGTAGATTATCACACAACCTCCTCATCGCTGCTATACTAACCAGAGCCAAAAACTGAAAGAAGCAATTATTACGCTTCTCAGAGTTTACCCGCAGGGTTAATGCCATCATAAAAAATGAAAAACTTGTGGGCAACCTGAAGGACAGACATGAACGGTTCTTAGCTACCTGGGATCCCTGGATCCAGGTTTTTCAGCCAACACTACAGAGGGATAGCCTGCCTTACCTAAACCCACCCTATTTCCTCTCCTCCATGGGTTGCATCTTGTCTCTGGAACCTCTATCACTTTTTCTCCTTTCTCTTCATTCTTTGGTAATAAGGTTGGAAGAGCTTTCATCTCTTCCGTTTGTCTTATTAACTTTTTGTTATAGTTGTTGCCCTCTGTACCCCAGTGTTTAGCTCTTTTGGCTCGGTTGAGCAAGAAGCACTCTGATGCTAGATCACCCTGTTGCCCATAAGGGCAACTGGGACACAATGTGTACTTGTCGGCGATCAGCAAGCTCTAGACTGCTCGACTGTCTTATTGTATGATGACATCATCTTAATGTACATGGGTTTTATCCAATTGTTAAATTTTTGTAGCTTTGTTATTTAAATCTTAATAAAAAATATTGAACCAGATAAATTTACATGTTGCCTTAACCACTAATGTCTTTACCTATAGGCACCACGGCCTCAAATCCTAAAGTGGACAGATCATTAGAGGATTATGTAAGCTACCATTGCCAAAATCCTAAAGGATGATAATTACCTGTATGCAAAGCTGATATTTGGCTTCAGTCACATGCTTGAAACAAATATGCAACTAACTAATTCTAGAGAGCAATTCAGAAAGTGTTAAAAGCATAAGATTAAAACACCAACGGAGTATTAAAAAAAAAAACAGGTAAGCGATGGCAGTTTATATAATCCCTTAGTTTAAGAGGAGATTAATTTCATTACACATTTCAGGTACTAATCAGCACAAATTCAACAATCAAGTCTAAAAGACTTGAAAGAATTATAAGTAAAGTTTAACCCTTTTAATCTATACTTTTCACAGTGACACCTTACAAAACTCAGAAATACAAGAAGGGGTCACTCAGTGGATAAATTTGTAGGGAAGAGTTAGAATCACTGTCACATTTTACTACTGTCAAAAGCTGAGTATTGTCAGTTTGACTTCTCAGTTCGATCAATTTAAAAAAACAATAATTTTAGATGAATTGTTTTAATTTTTTAATTGTTCCTTTTTTTCCCACCACATGATAAGCTTGAATATTCGAATTGTGAATTTTTTGAGAATTCGCAAATATGGCAGCGGATTTTCGCAATTTTGAAAAATCCAGATATTATGCACTGACAAGCTTATGGCTATGCATTGCGATAATATAACCACAATGTGATAATACATACATGTGATCATTCATTTTGAAGATAATTGCAAATTTTCACAAATATTTTTTTTCGCATTGAGATGGCAATGTGCGCAAATTTCATATTTGCGAAAATCTAATTGAATATTCGTAGAATTATCAATTCCTTTCCTAAGCCCCATGTGCATGCTCCATCTTAGATTGGATACAAATTGATATACCAAGAAAATCCATCAGATACTTGAACAATTAACTGACATTTACCAACATTTACGATCACTGCTTTTGATCACAATTTTGGATCACTTTATGTCGATGGATTTAGGTAAAAAGGAATCAATTTAAATGATCGACCAAAACCAACATTTAACCTAACAAGATGTGAGGTGAATTTTCCACCAGCAACACAGATGGAGAAATTTTTTTTCTTTTTTTATTAGAGAAGAGAATGTTTTTTCAAAGAGTATCCTTTTTTATGTACCATTCCCTTTACTATATACAAAAGTGAATCACACAAGTATTGTCTTTAGGCAAATAACTATTTAAAGTTTAGACGAGAAAGCAATTCAATAATTAATATTACATCTGTTAAATATGCATTACATTACTCTCACTACATTACAAAACATAATGAACATATCATATAGAAATTTAGCTTCAATTAATAGTTCAACAGAGTTGGATGGAAAACTTTATTTGCTTTATTTTCCGGCTGACACTGTGATGAATGCCTCATCAGAATTGATACCCTGAAGCAGTTTTGTAACTGCTTAGAAATCTGTTTTTAGGTAAACATTCCTAAAAACAGGTTTATCCGGGAGAGGCTTAAAAGAAAGGTGCCTGAGGGGGCTTTGTACGCAACCAAAACAAAACAGGTAGCATCAGGGGGGCGGGAGTGGGTGATCATACATCTCAAGACTACTTTTCTTCACTCATCTACTAAAGTGTAGATTTAAGTTAATACTATGGTGTAAAATTAACACACCATCTTCACCATCACCACATTAAAAGTTATAATTTTTTTTAAGAAATTGGCATGCGATGATTGCAAGAGTAATTATGATGATAACAGTCATGATGTCTCAAGAAATTCTATTTAGGTGGTTGGGACCCAAATTGAGCTGAGAACATGTATTGAATGGATTTTCAGATGATCTTTTTATCAAGAAAATGACAAGGAAAGCCAAAATCTCATCTCTACTTATTTAAAAGTACAACAGGGCCAATTGTAGTGTTACACCATACACAGGTGGGCTGAGGAAAAATAGCTATTACTGCCTGTGGTCTTTTTGTCAATACTTTTTCCCTAATACTGACTTACTATCCCTTGCTCTGCATTGTGTCTTTGTATGGAGGCAGCCTAGTTTGGTAGCAGGGCTTTTCTTCCTCATGTCAGGGCCTCTAGTAAGGAGTAAACAGCAAAATGGTCACATGACCAAATTTCCCTTGAGCAGGAAGGCAGGAGTACCTCTAATCTAACAACAAAGATATGCAATGCAACTTTCTAATCATAATTGGTTAGTAAGATACATTTTCACTGATGACTGAGTACAAAAAGGCAATAATAATTTACACACAAATTGCCATTTTGTAAGATAGTTGATCAAAGGTTCTTAGTAACTGAAAATGACTGTCAACCGCAGAGACTTCTAAACTGTAACTAAGGTGCTCATTGTTTCAAACAAATACCAGATGCTGCATGAAAAAAAAAATATTTTATGAAAGGGACCCTAATTTTTTTTAAATAAAGGTCTTCATTAAGTTAAAGGTCGCAGGTGTGGGGGAAATCTTTAGGTACAGCCAGATGTGTGTTGTTGTCATTGGATTTAAAAAATAAAGCTTTTCAATTTTGAATTAATTCAGTCCACAGTAAATATAGTTAAATGGTAAAACTTGTTCCCAGCTCTTAGTTTTCAATGCTTTCATTTATCAAATGGTAAAGAGGAAAGTATGTTGACTGTAAAGTAAAGATTAAGGATGAGGCACAGCAGAAGAGCTTGGCTCAGTGGCAGGCAAGTACATCTCTTCTTCTATTGGCCAGCAATGATTCCGAAGGATTTTCACACTCTGCCTAAAGGCTTTATCCTGATGCTCACAATCCATATTAGCTAAGCTGGTATTCTGCTGTAAAACCGATTGCTTTGATAGTACTGACAGAAGCACTGATGCCAGCATTGTCTGCCTGGAATAGGAGTGGCATTATTGTCTGCTTTTTTACTGTGACTTATCCTTCAGGGTCTTCACTCAGACAGTCATTTATTATGCCTCAAAATGATAGCACATATTAGTCATCCAGAATCATCATCATATATGTGATAATAAGTGAGATCGTGTAAGGCTAAATGTCAGTAAACATCCAAAAACACTATCTAGTTGCCCCTCACCCTCTTGTTTTTGAGTGCTGGCCAGTCCTAGACTCTCTTTATGTTATGTCTGCCATCTTTTATCTTAATACGAAGTGGAAGGAAATTTTCCCTCATGACAGATACAGCAAGAAAAGTTTTACACTTTTTTTTATCTAATACTACATATGTTAGGGTTTTTAATTCATGTCTGTATTTTCCCCTTTATTTCCTGTTCTGTTTGACATCTGTCAAATAGAAAGCATGGAGAAACCTGGAAAATGGGGGAACAAACAGCTATATAATAAATTAAGTTAAATAACATTATCTTTAGATTTAACTGTTTTTAACTGAGTTGTTTCTCACAAATATAATATTTATGGCATGGGTAGCAGTGGCTTTACAGTTATGTCACTTAGGCTAAGATTAAGGGATAGTTATAGGGCAGCTGCCCATCCATGTAACCACAACCACACCAAGTAGCTATCATTCCCCTGGACCTTCCCTGTTCTATCCTGAAGGCCAACTGCAGTAGGACAAAGCATGTTGCATCTGCCCTATGTTTGTGGTTTCAAGATGGTTGGGAGAAGCAAAAATAAGGTTCACAACTGACTATCTGAACCAAGTCTTTAGGTAGCCATACAACGATCCGTGGCCAAATGACCGCCGTGTGTTCTTGGCGGTCGCTCGTCTACAAATTGGATGAGCCCATCTGGCAAGATTGACCAGGATCAAACCGCAAGTCAGATTGCACGGTAATCCAACTTGTTGGTAAGTTGCTGACCAATAGTGATGGCCGAACATGACAGCCATGTCCATCTGCAAACAGGCAGATCAGACTTCTAAAACAGCCTGACCTCCTACTGTTGGCGGAGAACTTCAAATTCCCCGCCTTTAGGGAATTTGAATCTGAACTATACCGGAAATGTTGCTGCAACGTCCCTTTTGGTATATGGAACGCACAGTTCCTTGTTCCTGGACCGGAAGTGATGTCGGTCGCATGTCACTTCCGGTCCTTGCCTGGTATATCACTAGAGATCGGGTGTCTCTACCACATTAGCAGCATTAACTGGTCTAGGTGGCATTTTTATTGCTCTGAGGCCCTGCAAATTTGTGTGGAACATTCTGTAATGCCCCAATGTCTAATCTCGCACATCGGGAGATCAGGATCTGATCAAGAGGAAGCTACAGGATTGCTGTCAATCATTTTTTGCAAAGCAAATAACTCTTTCAACAAAAAAAAGGAGATCAATAGTAATAAATAAAAAAGGGAGCATTATTCTATTAATACAGTGTGGAACTTAGAATAAAAGCTCTGCTTTAAAAAAACACTAAGAGAAAGGGAGAACACTTTTCCAAGAGATTTCCCGGTGGGCAGGGGGAGTTTAACGGCAAAAAGTATAGAGTTTCGATTGATTTTATTAAAAACAGCAATATCATAAAATATTTTTTCAATCAACTCTATACCTTTTGCCGTTAAAGTCCCCCTGCCCACCGGTAAATCTCTTGGAAAAGTGTTCTCCCTTTCTCTTTCGTTTATTAAATTTGGGATGTTGGCAAATATAACATTATATGAAGGAGGGATTATTCTATATATGTTTAAGAAAACACTGCTACCAAGTTCAAGAATGTACCGAATTAGCCTAAAATTTTAAGAAGTACAGAAGTAAGACAGCTGCACTTTCCTTCTGATAATGAAATCACAGACATAATGTTTTCTACCTATTGCAGAGCACCAAAGAAACATCTAGTGCACTCCCTGATTACATGGATAGAAGAAGCCTTTAGGGCAAGTCAGGGTACTTAAAGCTGTATTTCATGACTGGGTGGACATTTTTCCTCCACACCCTGTAAATTACCATGTTGCAAAGTACTCTTGCAGTGTTTTGTTCTCCTTCAGGTTCACAGCATTTCAAAGGCTTTTGCATTAGAACCTATCCTTTTTTAACACAAAGTACAAACCACTGTTATCTCCTCTGGAACTTCAAAATTAAAGGGGCTCTTAGCCCTGGATTTGGTTTTAGTGCAAAGAGCAATGGTTTAGGGGAAGTGCAGTAACCATTAGCAACCTCATCTTTTACTAAAGGTCTTATTACCACACATTCCTTCTCATAAACATGTACCCTAAAATGCTCCCATTCCCCTTCTGTGTTGGCTTGAGTTTACTTGAGTTATTGCATACCCTAGGGAACTTTTTGATACGTTGGTCACATTGGCTTATTAAATTTAATGAAGGAGCCACACCAAGGGCCTGTAATGGCTGACCCGCCATACG
Source organism: Ptychadena robeensis (assembly GCA_036250615.1). Lineage (NCBI taxonomy): Eukaryota > Metazoa > Chordata > Amphibia > Anura > Ptychadenidae > Ptychadena > Ptychadena robeensis. The sequence goes on along the minus strand of CM070035.1, from coordinate 64,481,175 downwards.
TGTGCCCATTACATACATCATGGGCATCACTTATGATGGCGGTGATGTGTAATAGACGACGTGTGACAGTGAGGTTATAAATTTCCTGCACTTAAAAAAAAATTGCTAACTCATTGCAATGAGTAGAGATAATTCCAAGAGACTGCCTGTTGTCACCATTAAGATGCACCCACAGTGTCATGCTCACACCATCGTCCCCAAGGCAACATTTGGACACCTCTAGGCATTATGTGTACTCTTTCCTGAGAACAAGCTGAGGGGAGCATCTTTTCAACAAGGTGACAAAGGGCTGGAAAAGAATGCTTAATGGGCCAGATCAGGGCAATGAAGTTTGTTAGTAACTAAAGATCATCTAAAAAAATTTTGAAACAACACAGCTCTCACATACACACATACCTAACCTCAGAATTCATTAATACTCCCCAGATACCATCCTATTGTCGCCTTGGTGGGTACATACTGTAGGGGTTTCTACAACATCGACGAACGACAGCGGGCCCCATTCCTTAGTGTGACTTTGACATGCACCATAGGTGAGTCCTACTTTACTGGACCCTGCCGTATATTTAACCATATAATCACACCCCAATCCCTGATAGTCTCTCCTTTTTTTTGATCCCACAGATTGCACATCCTTTGCGCCCCTGCCTGAAAAAGACACTTGTTGTTGGCGAAACATGTCACATAACGAGCGCATTTATTACTAACGCCTATATAAATCCTATAGGCGTATCTTCACTGTTTTTAATTGTATCTTGGTGGTCCTATGATTTTGGAATTTGTTTTGATAATTAATAAACAGACTGGACACAGTCAAACAGCAACATCATTGGTGATCTTTAGTATACTTTCGTTACATGCATTCTATTTAAAGTCCCATAAAGGGGGAACCAACTGAATTATTTGAGCAGATACATGTTACAATTGACATTCAAGGTTCCTGTAGAAACAGCAGGTGAAGGCAAAACGTCAGATGGGGGAACATGTTCAGATGACAACTCCTCAGAAGGGGCTTACCCCTTCCAGCTTTCTGGCTCATGAACAGGAAATAAAATTATTCTCTCCATAAGGATATAAGCAAATACAATAAATGAAAAGGTTAAGGCAATCACCTGAAATGTTATCTTTTTTGAACTACACTGAGTCTTCATACTCGGGGAACATACCTGCTAACACCTATAATTAATTTGCTGACGTTATCTACAAAAGAAATGATCACTGAGGTTTGGTGCTGAACCTTCTAACCCCACTGCCCTAGGCAATGGTGACAAGTACCTTTATAGTAATATAGCCTTGATTGGGTGTTGTAATACTACATTGTGCATGCAATATAATGGCAGATAATGTGTGTGTATGATGATGGATTTTGTATTGTGGAGCTGAATTCTATATGCACCCTTACATGTGTGTTTTGTCACATTGGTAAATCCTCTAGTACTTTATGTTTTCAAGCTGGCAATGCTGTGTCTCACACACACAAGAAGTAACATTGCTAATTGTGCATAATTTATAGTGCTTTGGACCCCCCAAAGTTTAATTCATAGTGACAATGATGATGTGGGTTTACTAGTAATGATGAGGGATATGAAAAACAAAATGCTTAAATATTCGGTAAAATGCATGGTCATCAGCAACAGATGTCAATGCAGAAGCACATGCTAAGGAAACGATTTGTGATCGTACGTGACGATTGTGAGTGGCTGCGATTGCCCGCGACTGATCAGATGACACGATAAAAAAAAAAAGGAATTTTGTAAGATCTCCCCTGATCGCGCCCATAGAGAATAAAAAAAAATAAAAGAATTTTGTAATTGTGGCCATGCAGGGGACCTCCGAATGAGGCATTTTATATGCTCCCTGTGGCAATGCTCAGGAGGGTAAAGAACAAACTTGGCAATAACACCTTTGTGTGCCGGCCCTAACTTTGGATGGGGGTGCTGGTCCCCATCCAAAGTAATGTGATAGGCCAAAGAACAACATATGTGTCCGTCCTTTGGCCAATCGATGTTTGGAGCAACCGAGACCGTGGGCAGCTTTGATCCGCAGACTTATTTTGTCCGTTGGATCACCATGAATGCGCATGGTGGTCAAACATTTGATAAATCACACAGGGATTGAAGCTTCTACGGCTGGCTGTAGCCATATTTGATTCTGTTAACCCCACCAACCATTCTCTACTTTATACAAAGGTAAGAGACCTATGTGCAATATTTTCAATATGTGTGTGTATATGTAATGAGGGTTTGTACAGTACATACACATGTTTCCCTTTGCTTACTATACTCACCTTCCTTGATTCCAGCTCCACTAAATTACTAGACTCAATATAAAAACACTTTTAATTATTTTGTGAAGTGCATAGCTCTGAAATGCAAAAAAAGGTCTATACAAAATAACACCATTTAAAAAGTACATATAAAGTTTAGTATATGCTTCAATAGAAAGCATCCGGGGTAACATAAAAGGGTAATTTTGCATTTGATGAAGCAGATTGTAACACAATGAAACATTCACTAGTCGTAGTGACAAGTGTAGAAGCTTTAATTAAGCGCATGTCTGACATGATATTTTCTGTGTACTGATGCTCTCTAAGTGGACTGATCTCTATCTATGTACAATGTGACACAAGCATGCTTTCACTGCTGAATTCCTGTATGTGTACCTGCCCTTCTCACCCCACCCTACAAAAGCCAGGCCCTGCATTACATCTTCAGGAGACATCTTTTAGACTTTTCCAGAGACAGGTGCTACAGGAACGTGCGCCCCAGGGCTTTAAAAAAAAAAAAGTAACAAGGCACAGAAAGAAATATTTCAATTTACGCAGACCAAAAACCCCTCCTCCTCCCCTCAGGACACAAGTGCTGCCAGTGTAAACCTTGGAAAAAAAACATAGCCACAAGGAAAGAAAACTTTTCTTCAACTAAAACACAAGGATCATTATTTCATTTCGAAAGCAGAAATTAAACAATATTACCATTCATTCTAATGGCAGCATATTTTGGGACAAAATGTCTTACATTAAAAAGAGTTTATATACAAGCCCAACTGTAGTCATTTTATTTTAGATAACCTGGTACAGGAATCAACCTGTGTCAGCTTTGTCTCCAGACTAGAATCATCGCCTCTCTCCCTCAGTCAATATAATAATAAAAAATGTAAAATGATGATGGATCTGTTTTCTGTAGCGAGATGTCTAAGAAAAGACCATTTCAGAGAGCTCCCAGACATGTGCAGTCTCCTTGTTTCACGGAAATATACACAAGGGAATGGATATATACATTTATAACATTTTACATTGAGGGTTTTACATTTGTAATGCTGTAACAGAGTAAATTTAAATGTATTTCTGTCTTCCCTACACAAGTGACAGGATATTCTGGTGTCTGCAGGACATCCATAGATCAGCTCCCTCTGCCGGATACTTTAATAACTGCATCATCTCTGCAGACAGACGCAGGCAGGCAGCAGGGAATGCTTAACCCTGTTCTAAAACTATACATCAGTGTATTGTATAGATTAGCGGTGGCCAACGGAGGCCACAAATGTGCATCACTAAAGGGCCGCACACAACATTTTCAACCTATACTGACTTGTATAGGCATTTTTAATGAAAAATGACAGCATGCATAGCTATAAGGCATTATTTTAAATTTTTAAATAACAAAACATGTTTTAAATTATACTTCGTAGTGTGTGGTAATGCACATTTTGTGTCATATGCATCGTTCGTTATAGGACAAAGATTTAGATTATATCTATGGAGCACATATCCTTTGATTCAAAGATTATATACCCCTATTCTCAGGTTATGTGCCACATAATTTATTATATAATCACCCCCTATTCATTGGTGGAATAGTGGAAGCATAGGCACTCACCAGTCTGCTGATCCACCGCTAACACTAGAGGAGAAGTCTAGAGGAGAAGATGAGAGGCAAAGGAACTTGCTCAGGTGCCATCTGGGTCGCTGATTGACTTTTATGTACTCCTATAAGGTAAGTTTATTGCCTCTCCTCCTCTTCCTTCTCTAAGAACATCCCGGACGACATGGTATCATCACCAAAATTGCTGTAGATGTAGAAGAAGGGTTTTGCTCTAGCATATGTAGTTTTTGCATAAATTAAGTTCAAATTTAAAGTAAAAATTTTGACTTTAAAAATTTTACTTGACTTTGAACTTAATTTATGCAAAAACTATTTGTGTTAGAGTCATACTTTTTTTTGTAGTATACCCCAACCCTCATCTACATCTCCAGCAAGTTTGGTGATAATACCATGTTCAAGGGCTTTGCCAATAACTCGAAATTGTCCAAATGGTTAAAAATTCGACCATCTCTACTTACTAGCTGCAGAGCATTCTTTATATCCTTTATCATGCCGTTTGGTATGTCGGGGACCAATAACAGAACATTATAGCTTGATTCATGTGATATCCATGTTGTGTCCTTCTTGGACACTCCTGCCAGGAATATATAGATAGTTGTGCTCTGCTAAAATAAATAAAAGGAGTATGATTCACTTCCTATTACACACATATAGCACAGACAAAATCCACCAGCACTGATGTCAAGCAGATGGGTATAATGACGAGCATACTGGACGGCGTGGGGTTGACTGGTAAGCTATTATTATAGTTATTCATAAATAAATCTACCCTAATCTATACTACAAGCAAAACACCGACCAACCCACACTCCTTGAGATCTTTAATCCATAGACTGACAGACTTCCTCTCAGGCTGCAATCAAGGTAATTTACATGGACACCACTGGTTCGGCTACTTACCACCGTCAATTGCCAACAACACAATGAGGTCCTGCACTCACCTGCAAATAAATCCAAAAGTTTTCTTTATCACATATATTACATCGCCATATGACCAACCTTGAAGATAATTTCAGCGTGGACCTGTATGTGTTTATCAATAAAGAAAACTTTTGGACTTTTCTTCCTGAGTGCGGGACCTCATTGCATTGCTATCCTAATATATACTTGGGCTTACCACTAGGGAGTTCATGAAAGTTCATGTAGGCAGGAAATGGGCTGGAACAAAAAAGCTGTACTTATGGGATTCAAATAGTATTCCCCTTTAAAATATAATTGATTATGATATATATTATATATTTAACAACAAGGAGCTTGTTAATTAATGCTTTAGCACACTTAATATAATCCAGCTAGGTTACAACTCTACTTTATCCTCCCTCGTGGTCACCCCAACATAACTACCTCCGAGCTACACATCCTCTATGTTTGGGATCTCGACAATTCTCTGTGGTTCCACCCACCTGGGGTGTGTTGATTACCCATACTGTGTTTGCAAAAAACGTCAAACAGGCAGACCACTAAAAGTCATTAGAAAGCAGTTACTATATTTGAGGTGCTTGTATAAATGGAAGAAAACAGTATCTTAAAGCAGATGCCCATTCTTGCAACTTGATGCTTGTATAGAATATAGTAATGGATTTGGGCATTATATTCTAAGCTACGACCATACATTGGGAAAAATTCTTTTTATCCATGGTTACTACTATAGTTGTGTCTGCTAGACTACTATAGACAATGACATGCCCAAATTTCTACACTAGCATGCAAATGTATAGGCTATTACCTTTGTGTGGTCAGCTTTGTGTTTTCCTAGACTGGCCAAATGTATTAAACTACTAGTTATAAATACTGTAATGCCATTTTGTTTTAGGTATTGACCTAATTCGGGAAATGCACAGAATTGGTGTTCAACCAATGGAACAATGTTCAGGCAAGAAGTGAAATCTTTGCAGACTAATGGATTTTAAAGAAAGAAATCACAAACGAAGAAATGGAAAACAGAAGCTCTGTCTGACAGCAGTAATACAATTCGTCTGGCAATATTTGCACTTGGATGTTAATGTTTAATTAATGAGGAATGCCGGCACTCTATTCACCACGCACCTGTTGATAAACAATGTTCAGAGTATGAAAAACTGTGTGGCTAAGCATCAGTCACTCCATTACATACAAGGCCAGACTGTAATAGGTATTTTAAAGAGGCTATCAATGATTCACATATCAGGCCCTGAATACTTCTGGAATCAAACACACTATAAAGCAGAAAGTAAACACACCAGAACAGATGGACCGAGTAAATATGTATCATAAATACAAAGAAGGAAATGAAAAATGAGATGTGAACTCATAGCACGGATGTACTTGAAAGAAAAGCCGATTCACTTTCTGCTTCGTACACCATTGAGACACTAATAGGTTTATCTAATGTAGCAGTTGTATAATCTTTGCCAACTTTATCCTTTTTGAACAAAAGTGCAGAAAACTCAAAAAAGCTAAACTTTCAAGGACAAAATGCTAAGCTGAAGATATCTGCATTTTTGTGAAATGATACAGATAGGTCTTTGCAAATTTCATACTTGAATTCTTTTTGCAGGCACCGGAACCTTCTTATTGGGTTCTTCCAGATTCTGGGCCATTGGCCAATTCTACAGGAATAATATAAATCCCATGTCTGCATATATGATATATTTCAACCCTGAACCTGGCATATGCTGCAATGCCATGCACATTAACAAGAGGGGAGAATTAAGCATCGGTTATTGTAGGAGAGGTATGGTATGTCCCTTCTGAAATGTAAATAAAAAAATCCTGCTGGCAAAATGATCTATTCCTTGAGTAGAGTTTCACTTTAAGAAAGTCCCTAAAGACTTACATAAATTAGAATTCACATTAACATGTTGTAACATACAAAAATTACTGAAAGTATGCACACTAAATCCTTATTTAGTCAAAATGTTATTATTTGTCAATTCCATTCCATTGTTACATTAGAATTATTGCTAAAGTATCAAGAGACATTTATTGAATTGACGTTACTGTAGGTATACTCACCAGCTTATAGCTGGCCCATGCAACCTATCTTTTGGTACCATGAGGTACTGAAATTTACTAACAATTGTTTACATTGTCTTGTCATTCTATTGCTGAAACTTTAATGAAAATATTGAAACCAGTTTAACCTTATCTATGTTCATTTGTAAAGGAAATATCTATGTTGGGAGCTGCGCAAAAAAAGTTCTCGCTGCAAGAATGCTTGGCTGTTGATTGGCAGTTAGAGAATCTGAGATGTGTAGAAAGAAAAATGACATTTAAAGACTCAAATTCTCCACGAGGGTACAGATGACCTTTTCGAGAGACCATTGGTTTTAAAAACAACTTCAGGCAACAAGTGTAATCAGTCAATGAGCCGCTCAAATTATCCAAGAGACAATAGAACTATGCTCATAGTCAGAAAATAAAACCTGATTTGCAAATCTAGTGGCACTGGGTTTATTTCTCCTGAATGACATGCAGCCTTCAAACAGTCAATTTGGAACAGCAAGTTTGCAGATCTCAACCTACTGAGAACCACAACAGCAAGACAAACATGATATTTTATTTAAAATAGTTGTCCAAAAATGTTAAGTTAAATACAGTAAAATAAATTTCTCAGAACAAACTTGTGGATATAACTATTTTAGTTTCATAGTTCCAATAAAACCTTTTGTGCTCAGATTTTATACATGACTTTTCATAAATCTGGTTGTTTTTTACATCATATATCTGTAAACTACGGCAAACAAAAATGTAAACAAAATAAGAAATGTACCCACTCCCCAATTTTTTAAGCACTAGTCAGTGCCACACCCCGATTATGAATAGAACAAGATGAAGGAACCAAGAGAAGAACAATAGAGGAAGCCAAAAAGGCGAAAACCCTTGGGACACCCCAATAAATTGTTGATTGCAAAGTAATTGATATTTTGTGTGGTGGACATTACTGCAATGATGTGCCAATTTACCTTAAAATTTCCATGATTATCCAAGTAGTGTATTGTATGTTAAGTTTACACTAATGCTGTCTAATGCAGCACTATTTTATTCTTACTCATTTTAATGAATGTGTAAAATATTGTATTATGATCTTCATATTATTTGTGGTATATAGGCTAGACAACATATTTTCACCATCTTCCAGTAAGCCACTTCCCACTACCACAATTTCCCTAAATCAAATCAAATATTGGCTTTAGCGATGTTCTGTGGGCATTAACAATATACACTTTAAAGATACAAAGTGACTTTCTTTAAATTTGATCAATGTCATCATATTCTTTTTCTCTTTAATGTATCTAGGTATAATTTAAAGAGTGGTGTTAGCTTTTATAGAATCTTAGTTCTAAATTATGAATGAAATAAAAAAAACTAAAACGCTTTTAACGATAAGCTTGCCGTTTTAGCAATATCATTGTGGATTCAATCCAAATGATTGCTGTCCATGCACAGAATCAAACAACTATTTATATGCCTTTAGTAATACTTAATGTACTATAAAAGTATTGCATATGAATATTTCTCCTGTTTCAATATGTTTCCACTGTCCATTTTTTCTTTATTGTTTATAAAGCTCTGAAAGTACATTCGTGACTTATTACTAGCTATATTGACGCACGTATTATGACAAACGTCTATGAAAACAAATGTGCTATTAGAGAAGCGGAGACACCAAATTCTTTGTTAAAAAGGGAAAGGATTTGAGTTTTTTGTTGTTCGGAGGGTAAAGAAACTAGTTCCATTCAGAAATCTGGGTGTGTTTGTGTTCCCTAATGTCTGGTGAATGAAAAAGCAAGTAAATGCTTCCACAAACTGAGGAGGTTTGGTCAAAAATGTTCAAATTGAAAAAGAAACCTGTTTTGAGATATACAAATTAATCAATCAACATCTGTAATCTTAGAAAAGCCGGACCTGCCACTTACCAGAAATGGATCAGTCACCTCATAGTCCTGCATCCTAATACAGTCCATACTAATCTCAATCTTGTTCGTAGGGCCTTTTTCTGTTGTGTCGCTGGTAAAATTCAAATCCATGGGCTGAACAGAATGCATTGGTCTAGGGGTAAAGGCAAATATAATACGTTTGGTCGACTTTTGTAAATAACATAATTTCAAAAGCGCGCATGTGGGCATGCATTTTTATTTTAGCTACTGATTCCTAAAGACTTTGGTCAGAGTTTGTTGTTTAAATCTTCAAATTGTTGCCTTTCATATGAATGGGATAAAAGTGGTGTATGTTAACAAAACTGCCTCGGACAGTATCTTGTAGGATTCCAACAGGTTCAACTGTCGCAGCATCTGACATTTTAGTACCATGAAATTCATTTCAGTCTCTTAAGCTGGCCATACACCTGCAGGATTCTCTGTCAGATTTCCTTCAGATCAGATCAGATCTACCAACAACCATGTAATATGAGGACCTTTCTACACCTTCCAATCACTATGTATTGTATCAGGGTGGACACTATACTACATGGTTGTTGGTAGATCAGATCTGATCTGAAGGAAATCTGACAGAGAATCCTGCAGGTGTATGGCCAGCTTTACATGCAAGAAATCTGACAGTCCCCTATGCAAGTGGTCTCGGACAACAAGCATTGACAGTGTTTTGTAACAGGGCAACAAAAAAATGGCCTCTACCATTTTATGTAATATGCCTATAATATCCAAGTGAGAAGAAGCCCTCTCTAGGAACTGCCTGGTAAAAGGCACAGCAAAAGATTGCAGTGGAAAAACTAAGTGAAAAACTGCATATCAACACCAATTTAAAAATACATATTTTCCAAAAATAAATATATTTATGCTCCTTTATGTACTCAAAAAACCCACCTTAGTAAACCATGCCTTTACAGCATGAATGTCCACAAATGGCCCCACCCACCTTTATTATGACATTATTAGGTGTCTTTTCTCTAATTTTCCTGCTGGGGTTTCTAGAACCTCAATGTAACACCGACTTCATATGATAGTCATACAACGTGTCATAATGAATAAAGCACAGACAAATTATCACTAGCTCTGGATAGTTGTAAGAATACATTGAAAAAAATATCATGGCCTAGAGTCATGAGTTTTTTACGGTTGAGTTGGTTGTCAATCTAACTCCATTCAATCCATTTAAGTGTTGATTATAACCAAATGAAAAAGATCTCCAACATAACTTACCCTAAAAACTCCCAAATTCGGTCAAAGACCCCCGGGCCTCTATTTTCTGAGCTTTGTGAAGACTGAGACATTGAGGTTCGGTAATATCTCTCCTTACAAGAGAAATGAGATGATGTGTCCACGATCCTTAGAGAAATCATAAACATATTGTTATACTTTGTTTAAATATACTTTGACATATTTATGAAACAAAATAAACAAACATAAAATACCCAGCACCAGAAACATTAGTATATTTTAGTCTTTTCAGTCAGAGAACTCCTGAAATGTTGATATGTTGAGATAATATATTAGGTTCTCTCTGTGGTGTTCTAAGTCAACAAATAAAGGGTGTCTGGATACACTTAACCTCCCTAGCGCACTGCTGCGGTCCAGATTTCTGTATAAATATCGCCAGAATAAAGTCCCTGATGCCCCAGATGTGCCCATTTGCAGTAACCCTTTCTTCCCTGGTGTGATTTTATATTCATTATTTTTATTAAAAAAATTAAAATTTTATTTTACATAATTGTTTGTTTCAAACATTATTATATTCAGGATGTCTATTAGACCCTTGTACGGACATATTTTGGGAAGTTACAAGCCTACAACATAAAGAAAAATTTACCATTGAAGTCTATGGTGCACTTTTGGTACAGAAATCTGGACCTCAGCAGTGCGCTAGGGAGCTTAATAAATAAATTGTATCTTAAATGTATACAAATGCAACACTTCACTTCTCACTTAAATTATGTGCAGATTTTCTTTCTTGCCTATGACATCAACATTTAAGCCCAGATATAAAAGCCATTCTCTCTATATCTATACCACAAGCTAGAAGATCCATTCTAGTCCTGTTATTAGCATTCCTGGAAATCCTTGCAATTACAAATCAGCCAGTTCTGTGAACACTAAAAGTGGATTGTCTTTGGACATGTCTGGCCAGAATATTATGCATTTAGTTTATCGTATAATGCACAACCAGATAGGCACTGTCTCATTCAAGTTTCTGCCCCAAAATCCACACAAGGGCACCGAGTATATAAAGCAGCCTATTGAGACCAAGCTCCGAGAGTGCCAACCTGAAGAAAACTGGAAAATGGGTAAGCTGCCTATGGCCAGGTCTTGATCTTTCAACTGTTATTATCTGAGTGCAGGTAGCCAGTGAGCCAAATAACACACAGCTTACAGATAGGGAGCTGCAGTGATCAGTGTGCCAGTGTTCCAGTGGGGTGGCACAACCAGCCAATTCCAGGAATTCTGCCGGACCACAAGTGTCTTGAAAGGAGAGATGCATCTAACCAAGTGTCAGAATCGCAAGTAGTAGTTCCTAATTGTCTTATTAACCATCACCTTAGTGGGAGTTATTCCCTGGCAGTGTTTTGTTTGTACAGAGAGACTCACAGGCCCATACTGTTTAGTTTAAACCAGTTTTTGTCCCGTTGAACCCATCTAGTCGTTTTTTGAACTCTGTTTAGACCTCAGTCTATTGTTAAAAGCAAAGTTACACTATGCATGCCTATGGTCATTGGTTGATCCCAGATCCTGTCTGTCTGGAGGTAAAGACAGCACGTGGCTGTTAGACAATGTTTGTCTAAAAAACTGTTCAACTCTGAAGTCTGAAGGAGTATTTGGAAATAATTACAAAAAAGTAATGCAAGACTTGGGAGTACCATTATGAGACATTATTGTCTCAATCAAAAAATACAAAAACAAAAATGAAGACTCTTTTAACATCAAAAAGAGCTTATACCAAGGTTAGTCCAACTGCTAGTAATTTTTACTTCTGTGTCTGAGTACAGCTATAATATTATAATGTAATGTTTGCTTACATTATGTTGGTATCATACTCAATCAACCCCTCCACACTGATTTTTATATGGCGGTATACCCACATACAGTAGTTACTATATATTTCTTTCATTGTAGCAGATTCACTGCTTCTGGTTGTGATAGGGTAGGAAGTAGTATAGATGTATATATATACTTCCGCCTGGGTAGACATGGGGGGTTCACCGACACGTTGCTCTCTCTTCTCTCTTCCCCTTGTGCATTGTCCCCTCAGGTATAGCTCTCCTCCAAGAGCAAGTTATGTAAGGCAAGGTATCCCCCTTATGGGGCAATGAGGAGTTTTACCTCCATGCCCCGGGGCAAAGCCTGGGACAGCCACGCTGCCAGCGTTACCTTTGGACTATTGGTCATCTCATCTTCCTGCACATTTTATGTGTGTGGAACATAACATCATGTAATAAACAACACATCTACGTAAGTGAAATTGATTGTCTTCTCTACAATGTTTTGCCTCAATTGGTTTTAGAACTTCTATACAATGTTTCTATTTAATTATCAGCATTTGTATAAACTAATATAGTTGTGGGAGGAAATGTACATATGTAACATGCGATGGATATGCATTGCATGGGAACAGGTTTGACGATGCATTTATAGCCAACCAGTGCAATTGCAGATCGATATCTGATATCTCATGTAGAGCTCCCTACCCTGAGGAAGCCCATGTGGGCGAAACATGTAGGACAACAAAATGAACGCTAGAAAACCTTACTGTGGATCATGTAAATTATGCATGTGATGTATACCATGTTGGTATTTTTATGTGGGAAGAATTTTTTTTATACAATTTGCTTTATATGCATGATATATGGTCATACAATTAATGACCTTTTAATGACATAACTGTGTGAAATGATTGTGCTGTCTAATGAAACCCCATGTAGTTTTCTGGACATATAGGTCCAAGTAGGGAATTGGTTCATATAGATGAGTACAGTGGGGTGGCACTTATGCAACACCAGTAACATTTGCCTATATACAGCTATAATATAATGTTTAAAAAGGGCATTTCAAGTAGGGAATAAGTATATTTTGTGATGAATTGAATGGCCGAGTGGCGAAAAGCAATCAAGTGGGAATTCTAAGTAACAGAAAGGCAGTGACCCAGTTAATGGGAAAGGTTAAACAAGGAATAGGTGGCTTAGTGATGCAATACAAGACATAAGAGGAGCAGACCTTGTCAGTTACAAGGAATCAACATAAAAATAGTGAAGATTCATAATAATCACTTCAATAATAATGAAAATATGTTGCATTCTAATTGTATATGTTCTATTCTCCAGTCCATCCAGGAGTCAGGATTGTAGAAGTTATTTTGTAAAATGCATCAGACCACTCAGATTAAAGATACAACACTAAATTGCCAATAAAATGTACACTCCCTTATCACTCCCATAAGATTTATCTGGAGGTATTCCGGCTCATCTACAATACAGCCAATTATTTATGACACTTGATGTCATTCTTTCTTGGGGTAATTTAAAATCCTCACTGGAAATGCACAACCTTAGTTACATGACCCTTGCTTTGGACTGAGAAAGCCTTTGGGCAATGCACTAGGTACTATGACCTGATGCCTGAACTCTGGACTAACTAATCACAAAAAAGGAAAGCCAGAGGCTTTTCAACAAAAGAAACTCCCATTAGAATCTTTCAGCACTTCTGAAGCCAACAGATAAAGACGACTTGCTATTTAAAACCAGGATTGGCCACTTCTTATTAAGAAATGCTGTGTCTTTGTAACAAAAAGAGATATTTTCCTAAATCCTAGCTTTGCCTTAATGGTATTATAAGAATGGTCACCAATTCAATTGTCCTGTTTGGAGATTGCTGGAGCAAAGATCAATTTAGGTCTCAAATTTGGGGAGCCAAATGTGGGAACGGAAGGTAATTTGTCAACTTGCAATACAGTCTGAAGACATAGAAACAGTCTCTGACAATCATTAGTAAAATTTTTACATTTGAATATCTCTTGTAGTAAGTCTTTAGTTTCTTGGGACAAGTAAATACTTTCTATTAGCTTCCTAGAATTGTTACATTAATAATGTACTAAACACAAAATTCTGACTAAATTACAACTTAATGGATAAGCTGAACAAATAAATGGTTACTATCCTGTAGTTATTTAAAGATTATATCTATCTATCAACCCATTTCTTTACCACCCCCAGCAGTGGTGGGCAACTGAGTTGATATGGAGGGCCACAAGTGCGGCCCTCGGCATCACTAAAGGGCCGCACATAACATCGATCCCGAACCTCCCCTTATCGACACATCTTAGCAGGTGTTGGACCAGCGGACTGGGCCGGCCACACGTGCGGGTAGGCCGCGGCCTAAGGCTTCAAGGCCTAGTGCGGCGGCCGGGCCTGCCCCACGTGGGGGTAGGCCGCGGTCTTCTGCTGGCCAGGTACATGGGGGT
>CM070035.1:64443129-64456965 GCA_036250615.1 Ptychadena robeensis | reverse complement strand
CGCCTGCTGAGGCAGAGTGCGAGGTAAGGAGACACCCTGGGCAGAGGGGTAACACTAGGTCCCACAAGTGGGACGGCACTGGAACCGGGTCCCGCGATGTCATTCAGCACTCCCGGGACGTGCACCGCCCGGAATTTGATGTTCGCCGGCAAGCATGCCAACACAAATTTTGCGCACCAAGTCCACCACCGGAAAGGACGTGGCAGAGAGCGTGTTGATGGCCGAAACCACCGCAGTGTTGTCGCAGTGAAACACCACCGAGCGATTGGCAAGCTGCGGGCCCACACCGACACTACCACCACTACTGAAAAAAATTCCAGAAACGCCAGGTTCTTGGTGAGCCCCGCCGCCTGCCAAGCTGAGAGCCAAATGCCCTGACACCACTCTCCACCAAAATACGCCCCAAAGCCCACCGAGCCCGCAGCATCGGTGAACCGGTCCAGCTCTGAATTGGTGGCCGGGTCGGCCAACCACAACGACTTCCCGTTGTAGCGGGACAAGAAAGCCTGCCACACCCGCAAGTCCTGCTTGACCAATGACGTGACCCGCACAAAGTGGTGAGGAAGACGCACACCGCTCGTCATGCCTGCCAGCCGCCTGCAAAAAATCCTCCCCATGGGCAGAATGCGGCAAGAAAAGTTCAGCTTCCCCAAGAGGGACTGCGCCTCCCGCAAAGTAATTTTGTTCCGGCCCAAACAATGGAGCAACGTCTCCCGCAAGTCCCCAAGCTTGTCCTGCGGCAGACGACACTCCATCGCTACCTTGTCAATCTTGATGCCCAAAAACCTCAGACAGCGAGCCGGGCCCTCGGTCTTCTCGTGCGCCAGCGGGACCCCAAAGTCCGCAAACACAGAAATGACAGTTTCCAGCAAGGAGACGCAATCCCCCGAGTCCGCCGGACACACACAGAGGTAATCGTCCAAATAGTGGACAATGGAGGAAATCCCTGCCTTCTTCCTTACCACCCACTCGAGAAACGAACTAAACTGCTCAAAGAGGGCACAGGATAGGGAACACCCCATGGGCAGGCACCGGTCAACATACCATCGACCCTGCAGTTGACAGCCCAGCAAGAACTGACTCCTGGGGTGCACGGGGAGCAGCCGAAACGTGGACTCAATGTCGACCTTAGCCAACCAAGAGCACTGTCGAAGGTGTAAGATACGGACACCAGATCCACATCCATCCCATCATTCAGAGACGTGCCATGGGGGAACGAGAGGTGGTGAATCATCCGAAACTTACCAACCTCCTTCTTGGGGACCAAGCCTACAGGCGAGACAATAAGGTCAGGGCTAGGGAGGGACAGAAAGGGGCCACCCATCCTCCCCAGGAGGACTTCCTTGGTCAGTTTATCCAAAACCAATTCCGGCCGTTCCCGAGCCGAAATTAGATTGGAGCAACTCGACCTCCCCAGAGTACAGAATAAGAAACCCATCCCGGAACCCAAAATACAAACCGTCAGCGGCCAAACGGTCCAGGTACTCATTTAGCCAGGGCACCATCCGCTCAACGATCACCGGCGTCTTCCCCCTTACCCAACCCATCGGATCCCTTCTGCCTGGCCCCACTCTTCCCCCTCTGGAAACACTTACTGAGGGGGTGATTGCTGCCCCCCCAACCGGAGCATTCACAGCTGCCATCGTTAAAGCGCCAGCAGACGCCCTTCTTTTGCGAGGCCGACGCCCCCCCCCCAGCGGACGCGCCGGCCCCGGCCTGAAAGCTGCCGTACCCCACCTGTTTAGGGGCCGTCATGAGGCGAAGCCACAAATCAACGTCCTTGTGATCCCACGGAGTCTCCGGCGAAACCGACAGACACTGCCGATAGTGCTCATCGTACTTGAGCCAAGCCATCCCCCCATAGATCCTGTGCGCATCCATAATGCCCTCCAGATAACAATAAAAGCGCAATGAACACCTCAGGCGTCTTCTCACACAGGATGCTCCCCAAAATCAAGAAAGCGTGGAGCCAATTGGCGAACGTCCGAGGGATGAGGCGATAACGCCACCTCTCCTCGTCTTCCTCCTTCTTGTGTTCTTTACCCTTCTCGTACTTTTCAATTGCGTAGAGCTCCAAAGGGAGAAGGGTAAAGATGTCGATGAATTCCCTCTTCCATATCTTCTCCCGAACCTCCTGCCAGACGTGCGCCCCGATGGGCCCCAACGCCACCGTGCAGGCCGCCCCCCCGCGCCGCATCGGAAATCAACAACAGCTTGTCCTTAGGCGCCTCGGCCGCCTCTTTAGCCGCAGGTGCAGGGACTGCCTCCACGATGGGTTCCGGGCCGCCCGCCACCCCCCCTAACAAGGGGGGGACACTGCATCAGGCCCCGTCGGCGGCTGAACCGCCCAGGCCGACTCCGGCCCCGCCGCAGCCCGCCCGGTGGACTGCTCCCACGACAACAGGAAAGATCACAATGAACCCAAAAGACCATCACTCACCCCCTGGAACCCCACCTGTGGCACTGACAACCCCCTGCCCCCGCGCCCCAAGGGCCTCAGTCCCCACTGTGGTACAGAATCACTTAAGGATAGCCAGAAGGTGTAAAGAGGTGTGGGTGTAAAGGGTGCTCACCGACCACAAAGCCGTCCTCCAGGTAATCAGCTCCAGCGGCCGTGGGTTCCCCGGCAGCCAATCGATGCCCAGCGGCGCCCTGACGTCCGGCCGACTCGTCCCGTCCTCTGCGATGCTCTGCCTCACGATCCACCACCGCGGCGACCTGCGGAGACATAGAGGCGACCGCCGGACAACAGGGGGAAACTGCTGCCCCATGGGAAGGACCGGCAACACAGCCCCACAGTGAGCCCGTGAGTCCCCATAGATCCCACCATAGGCGGACCGTGACCGCGGGGGTTCCAACTGCTGGGGAAATGCATCCCCAGTGGGGAAGGGCGACGGAGGGACGACCGCATGGGGGCTCCTGCTGTGAGGCCTAGTCGCGGCAGACGGCGGCGCGCCACCACGAGAGGCCCGCAGCCTATGGTGCCCTCCCACCTCCCTCCGTACGGTTCTGGGCACCCTAAACACTCAATTTCAGTGAGGGTTGAATCATTTTGAACACAACTGTATACTAGTGTTGAGCTCGAATATTCGAATGCCGAATATTTTTCGCGAATATCGGCAATTCGAGAATTTGCCAATATCTCGAATATCTCGGCGGATATTCGCAATTCCGAATATTCGCAATCTGGCCATGTATTGCGAAAATAATATTCGCATTGCGAAAATAATAACAAAGCATGTGACCATTCATTTTAAAGATATTCGCGATGCAATTGCGAAACTGCGCATATTCGAATTTCCAAATATAGAATCGAATATTAGTAGAATTATTCGCGAAATATCACGAATTCGAATATTGCCTATGCTGCTCATCACTACTGTATACACAAAGGATGGACAACAGGACATACAAATATTTTGTCTTAACTTTTTAGATCTCACTAATACAGCAACTAATTAACACCACACTCTCACATTTATCATATAAAACAATTCCCTAAGGGGGTCATCGACTTCTCCTCTCACCCCTAGTGATGGCTTTTAATGTGTATATAGTCATAAAGAACAAAACACACATGCATCTATTATTCCATTTACATAAAATCTCTCAACATCGCTATTACCACCATTTGTACAGTGATACTAATAATTCCAAAGTCGAATATGTCACTGGTACCATACAAGCTATCGAGTGATGACAATTCGATTACTTCATTTCTTTGACGTGCTTCGCCGTTAGTGGCTCATCAGGGAGATATATAGCTATTATAGATATCAAATAATTAGCTATTAATATTTGAACATATATATGAATTCATCTATTGACTATTTGTCTAAATTTTTTTAAAAAGAGTTCAACTTTAAATTGGCTGCACCCAAAACAGGTCTCCTGCCCATCCTCTGGTCAACAAATGACCAAGCCTTCAGATGATAAAACTCAGCAACAAAAAGGAGAAAAAATTGTCCACATAGCGAAAGCAAGGACTGTAGTACACATCTTTTCTTTTATCTATTAGCCTGTATTGAAAATGGTGTGGTACGAGAGATCAAAGCAGAGTACACTGTGCTCTGCTTCTTTTCCCTCATCCCCTTGTGCGAAACACCCAGGAGGTTAACACACACTCAAAAACTAGAGGACGGTGGTCTGCGATTGTAATGATAGTGCCACACCCCAAGTATATACAACATGTAAACCCTACCAAGAAGTGCAACAGAGAACAGGGTTTTTAGGCACTAACAACATATTCAGGCATCAATAAGGTATGAAAGGTCTTTATTTCACAGTATGGACTGTACAGTTAAAACCTATTTAACAAATAGTGAAAATATTGTACATTGCATCAGGCCATATCATAACTGCGTATCATATGTACATAGGCGATGATCAAAGAAATGTTTCACCCACTATGGCTCCCTCAGGGAGAGTGTGAATTACAATCAATTGCCTAGTGCGAGCATCTGAAGCTCATCTGATTGTTAAAATGATGGAGGCACAATCCCAGGTTGGTGTACAGGGCAGACCCCACCCTGTGGCAAAAGTCCCTGAGACAACCGCCCTGATAGGATATTATTGGGGCAGTGTCTCTGGTGAGGCCAATCCCGAGCGGTGAAAACCAACCTGACAGAGGTTAATCAGAGGAAAACGCCTTTTATTACATAGAAAAACAGACCCCTGGGCAGCCCCCGTCAGCACGGTGCAGGGAGTTGTCTGCCTGAAGGGGGCTTTTGCCACAGGGTGGGGTCTGCCTCCATGCACCAACGTAGGACCGTGTCTCCATCATTTTAATAATCACATTACCACCCCCAGCCTGGGAACTGGCACAGGGGTCCATGACGGGGGCGGGATGCCTGAAGATGCGTCAGCCAATCAGCATGGAGGGTGACGTGGTCGGATGGGCGGAGCCGTGCCGGTATTTAGCCGGCGGCGGAAGCGGAAGAGCCCTCTTCGTGTCAAGACGCCGAATTGTCCAGTGTTCCTGTCTCTGCGTGCGAGCATGGCTGCGAGTATGGACGATCGGGTGGAAGACCTGTTGGCGGCTGTGGATGTCGGGCTGGTGGTTCCGGCGGCGGTGGAGTGTCCTGAGGCCTTCGTGGATCGGGCGGCGATGGCGGATCGGGGTCAGCTGCCTGCACTGGAGGACGATCGGGCGGAGGTGGAGCGTCTCATGGAGGAGGTGAGGAGTCATGCCGCGGGTTGGGGGTCTGAGTGGCTGCAGTAGGTACTCTCGATGGGTTCCCAGGTACGGCCGGCGGGCGGTGTAAGGCCACAGCGCGCCAGAGCGGCCACTCACGCGGCGGCGTAGACCATCTGCTCGGCCGGACGACACGAAAGAGTGAGGGGGCGAAGACCCCTCACCTCGGCTTAGGCCTGGCGGGCAGGGAGGCGGAGGTCCCCTCCAGTGCTAGGGTGGGGGGGCCCTGGCATTTTCTGGCTGCTGAATTCAGTGCGTGGGCCTGCTCCGAGCGGGGAGTAGGCCGCGGATGTGGATGACGCTTTTGCAGATGGGCCGGCCACAGTGGGGGTAGGCAGCGGCCTAAGGTCAAGGCTAGTTGCGGGCAGCTGCCCCACGTGGGGGTAGGCCGCGGTCTTCTGCTGGCCAGGTACATGGGGGTGCTTTGGGGATGCCCCCTCCGGACGGGCGCAGAATTTTATCCGGCGCCATTGGGCCTTCTCCTACCCAGCATCCTGGTGTTTATATGGGCCACCCTGTTGGGGTGCGGCCTAGAGGTGAGGTGTCTGGGGCTGCCTTGCCCCTGCCTCTTCCCAGTCGGGACTGTCTTCTAGGAGCCTCGAGTCGCGTGGATATTGGGGGAGTTTTGGGTGGCGGCACGCTGGCGGTTGGAGGGGGGTTTCTAGGGCGCCCCGTCGTCAATTTGTGGGGGTGGCTTCCCCTGCCTCTTCGGAGGGTTTTGCTGTCTCATGCGGTCAGCCCTGCCTCTTCTTTGTTGGGTGTCCCACTGTTTGAGGATGTTGATGCGGCTATTGATGATGATTCCCTCCAGGACGGTGGACTTGGGCTTTTGGAGTCGCAAGGGGTTGAGTCCGCCTGGCCTGGGGGGGTTTCTTCTGTTTTATTGCCCTACCAGCTTAAGGATGGAGGGGCGTCGGCTGCCTCTTCCCTGGCTGTTGAGTGCGGATCTGGAGCGGCCGGGATTCTTCTTCTTCGGCGGCGATGCGTCGTGAGCACCGTTCGGGTGTCTCAGCCGGTGAGCCTTGCACTACACACAACACTCGGTCACCTTCCGGCATTCCTGCCGTTTTTCGCTCTGGTTTTTCCCCTGTAATTTCTCAGTCTGCGGACGCGGCGATTGGCGCAAGCGAAGTGGGTGCTTTATTGGGCACGCTTAGGGTCCTGGTTGAACGGTGGTAACGTCAGGGCGCGGGGTGGCTGGAGGATGTGTGGCGGGCGGGGGGTTCCTCTCCGTCTCCCAGGGGTTCGGTTCGGGGTTCAGGGGGGGTGGTCGGCTCTCCTTCTCCCGCGGTCGCCCTTCCTTCTGCACCTGTGCCTTCAGTAGCGCCTCCTTCGGCGTCTCCGTCGGCAGGCTCTCAGCCTCTCTCGGCCCCCGGGGATGTGTCTGGTGCGGGGGATCTGGCTCTTCCAGTTTCGGATGGCGCTAAGTCCAGCTTGTATATCTGTTTCTCGGGGTCGGCGGGTGCCCACGTAAAGCTGGAGGTTCGAGAAAAAATCTGGAATCGGGAATTCGTGGATATCTTTACTCTCCTTCCACTGTCTCGCTTCGCGATTGACACTTATGTGAAGGCGAAGGAGCATCGGAAGCCGGAGGATGAGGATAGGCGGCGGTATCGCCTCATACCTCGGACTTTCGAAAATTGGTTGCTGGCTTTTGTCATTTTGGGTGGCATTGTGGGCGAGCCATCCCCCGATCAGAGCGTTCGGATGTACCGCTATCTGGAAACTCTGATCGAGGCTCACTCCACGTATGGGGGCATGGCGTGGCTGAGGTATGACGAGCTCTTTCGCCAGCGCATGTCAGTGATGCCGGGTCTCCAGTGGGATCACAAGGAAATCTCTCTTTTGCTGGAAATCATGTCGGCGCCTAAGGCGCCTTATGGATTGTCTTCTGGGACGTCATCTACATCCTCGTCTGCGTCCTTTCCGTCGGGGGCCGGGGCTTCTTCTTCCTCCACCCCGGCCGGTTCCAAAAAGGGGGTGTGCTGGGCCTTTAATGAATCATCCTGCAAGTGGGGCCCCACTTGCAAGTTCCGGCATGAATGTTCCTCCTGTGGAGGGGCAAATAATGCCGCCAGTAAATGCTTTCAGCGTGCTAAGTCAGGAGGTCTCAGGTCGTCGGGTGATGCTGGAAAAGGGGCGGACTCCTGTCCTCGTAGAAAGGATGCGCCCGCTCCTTGACCTGTATCCTGAAAGGGTACGGGCCGCTTTTCTGTTACGGGGTTTTTCTGAGGGGTTTCAGATTCCATCTTCGGTCCCGGGTAGCGTGCGGCTGTGTTCTAACTTGGATTCTACTTATTGTCATCCGGAGGTTTTGGGGGAGAAACTGCGAAAGGAGGTCGCGCTGGGTAGGATGGCGGGCCCCTTTTCTTTTCCCCCGTGTCGGGATTTGGTGGTTTCTCCATTGGGCGTGGTGCCCAAACAAGAGGTCGGCAAATTTCGACTCATCCATCATTTGTCTTATCTGGCCGGGGCTTCGGTCAACGACAGGATTCCTATTGATATATCTTCGGTGTCTTATGCATCTTTTGACTCCGCGCTGCGGCTGGTGCGGGCTGCGGGGTCGGGGGTGCTTATGGCTAAGCTAAGCTCTCGTGTCCCAATTTCACCGCTTGGTACAGCTGTGGGGTCCCCCGGGGGTCTTGATAGTACATGCAGGGGGGAACGACTTGGGGTCCCGACCTTTGCACGTCCTTATGAGGGACATTAAGGTCTTTTTCCACAGGGCCCCTGATGCATTCCCGGACATGGTGTGCGTTTGGTCCGATATCCTCCCACGGGCGCAACGGTGATCTTTGATTCCCAGTCACATTTTGAATAGGTGCCGCATCAAACTCAATCGAGCGGTGACTAAATATGTGCGGTCCTTGGGAGGCATTGCAGTTCGCCACTTACTGGTCGAGGGGGGTCAGGGGTTTGTGCGGGACGACGGGGCTCACCTGACTGATTTGGGGCTCGACGCCTTCGCCTTCGGGTTCAGGGAGGCAGTTGAGGGGGCTCTGTCCTTAGGTGGGTGGGCATCCAGGGTCTGACCTCTGTATGCGGTGACGGATCCGGGCAGTGTCCAGGGGTTCTTCGGTTGTGCAAGAAAGTTCGGGGGCGACGTGCCGGTTCCAGGGCAGTCGCCAAGAAGATAAGCTGGGAATTGAGCTCTTACTGGGGTCAATGACCCATACGGACACGGGGACTCTGACGGGTCATGGAAGGAGTCAATTCCAAGGGAAGACCAATCACCGGACGGATTGACGAAGCCTGGTGGGCAGGGCCTTTCGGTGACATGTAATTGGGGACACTGCCCAGAGGATCTTCTTTTGTTTATTTTTCCTCATGTTATTTAATAAAGCTGTGGCCTAAAGTTATCCACAATTTAAATCGAGAAACAGTGTCAGTGTTGGTTATTGGTTGGGGGCTGACCGTTTAAGGTAAGAGTGGTGGGGCTCTGGGTGTACTAACAGAATCTTCCAAAGTCATCCCTGCCCAGGTCAGGCCCTTAGATGCTCGTTCTGGGCATTTGTTTGTAATTCACACTCTCCCTGAGGAAGCCATAGTGGGCGAAAAATGTCGATAATTGCCTATGTACATATGATGCAGTTTTGATATGGTACAACCTTAGCATTATTTCTTACATGTGTTACAACTCTACGGTGCATAATGTGGATTAAAGACATTTTATACCTTATTGATGCTTGAATATGTTGTAACCCCTGTGCTTAGGATGCAACGCACACTATGCAGGCATGGGTCAGAAAGGATATCATATAGACAGGAAGTTGCTGCAAATAAGCAGAAGATAAGTATAAAATATAAATAGTATATACAGTTGATATATATGCTTGTATTTAATACAAATTGCATCAGCAAACAGAATGACATTTGTTTAGGACTTAAGCCCCCCATACAGCAACTCATGGCGGTCGATCTGCTGCCAAATCAGGTGAAAATCAAAAGCCTAAACTTGTAATTCGGCCAGAAAGCGTCTGTCAAATGAATCTAAAGCCCCCCATACACCTTTAGATCACTCCATACAAATTGCTTTGGATCTACCAACAACCATGTAGTATAGTTTGCTTCCTGATGAATACATTTAGATTGTATTACTATTAGATTGTAAGCCAGTCCGGGCAGGTTCCTCTACTCCTCCTATGTCATACTTGTACCTGTGTGTTATTGTATGTCCACTCTAATGTATTGTACAGTGCTGCGTAATATGTTGGCGCTATATAAATAAATGATAATAATAATGGTAAGTTTGTAAGTTGTATGGGGGCCTTAAGCCATTACAGACATGTCTGTAATTCTTAGAATGATTTAATTACTTTGGATTGGGACACTCATCCCCCGGCCGATTCTCGGTAGGACCGGCAGATCTGCCATTATTCGAAACACATGCAGGGGTTTTACATTTTATTTATAAAGGGTTATGGAAAAAAAAAACTGAAAACAAAACTACACATTTTTTTCCACATGAGTAAGGGTTAAAGTGCTAGAGAAAAGTTATAGCTCCGCCTTGCACCTTCTCTCATTTATTGTCACCTCTGTTACTATAAGCTCATTCTGACAAAGTCCTTGCCACTGCCCTGATGTTTCAGTAAGTAAACTTCCAATTATTATCCCATTAATGGAGGCTGGAGATTTTAACCCTTTGAAGACATTATTGAGTGCTATTAAATTCTCACCGGACTAGATTATCAGCTATGGTGTGCTCACACTGTCACATAGATTCAGCAGTAGTTATCATTAATTTAAATGCTTTTTGATATACATATAGCTAGTTATACAAAACTCAACCCTAATTTTCAATTTGATTGACAGATAACATTGATCAAAACTAAAACCTTTATTAGTGCCAAACACTGTAATTGACGCACCAATGATTTTTACAATTTGATTTTTTGTAAGTAAAGCCCCAACCCCACCTTTAGAGCATTCAATTCAATATCTTTTACCAACAACTATGTAGTATAGTGGCAGCCCTGATAGAGTACATAGTGGTCGGAAGGTTTGGGTCCTCATATTACATGTTTTTTTTTTAAGAAAAGTTTATGTACAGAAATTGTATGGTAAGATTTTAAGGTGTATGGGGGGGGGGGGGGGGGGGGGGGGGGGTCAAAAAGTCTAACAGAAATCGAGAGGTATTTGTCCAGTCTACCAATACCTGTCCAGTCTACAGTGTATTTTTTATGACTTTACCGACTGAAGTTCTTATGATTCTACACTTAATTTGGATCACCTTTGGTCATATAAAAGTAGAGAAAATATCATTGGATTTGAAAAAATCGCATTTTGCTCAAACAACAGAAATGTCCACCGTTGAAAGGTCAACATAGTTGAACTGCTTTATTTATGACTTTCTTATGACATGCTTATCTGAAAATATGTAAAATATTAATATTTTATATTTGCCAAAAAAATATTCAACAAAACCTACATATGTTTCTATAGGCAGGCAGAGGTATCGTGGCTATCGGCGGCCACAAACCATAAAAGGAAAGTGATAGAAAATATAAAAATATATATTTTTAAACTGTAAATTGAATAACAAAGACAGAGAACTGTAATTCTACAGCTTCGACAAACCTGGTAGTGCAATGTATTGTGTGATATTTTGATGATAAACACGACGAGTGGAGGGAAGGGGGTTATGCCACCAATCAGGGTATGGCCCACTTAAAGGATTTCATATACATTGTACGGCTAGCCATGCATTAACTTTTGCCGTTTTTTTATTCAATTGACTTGTCGAATTAAAATATCAAATGTCAATGGAAAAAAAATGTATTGTACCAACACCCAATTTAACTGGTGCCCAAATGGAGAATGTCTGGACTACGTATTTTAATTGACTTGTATCCAATGGTACTATGGAGCGTACACACAGGGCTTAGAAAAAGGATCACATTATAAACAATAGAAATGTAATATGATAACAAACGAGAACTGTAATTCTACAGCTTTGACATATCCAGTAGCACAATGTATTACGTGAAATTATGATATATAGAAGTGACTTGACGGAGTAGTTTACAGAGAAAACAAAGAAACCAAACACTAAAAACAACACGGATACAATAGAAACATAAAGCCCCCCATAGACAGGCAGACTTCTCCATACAACTTTCATGAGACCTACCAACAACTATGTAGTATAGTGACCTCCCTGATAGAATACATAGTGATTGGAAGGTGTAGAAAGGTCCTCCTATTACATGGTTTTGGTAGAAGAAAAGTTGGTTGTACAGAAGTTGCATGGAGGAGTCTGCCTGTCTATGGGGAGCTTAAAGAGGGTAGGGAAGGGGAATACAACACCAATCATGGTAGGCCTTATACCTATCAACTTTTTCCTTACTGATTATGGGAAAAATAACTTGAAATTATGTCAGTGATGTTACTTTCGGTAACTTAAGCCCCCCCCCCCATACACGTTTAAAACACTCCATACAATTTCCTTTAGATCGATCAACAACTATGTAGTGTCCTCCTTGATAGAATACATAGTGATTGGAGGTTTACAAAACTCCTCATGGTTTTTCATGGTTTTGGTAGAACAAAAGTTGATTGTACAGAAATTGTATGGTAAGATTGTAAGGTGTATGGGGACCTTTAGGAGGTAAGGGGTGTTACTCTTGGTCTTGTGCAGATGATCTGTGTGTTGGGAACTTAAAGGCCTCCATACACCTAGCGAGCCTAGCGGTTGCCCACAAAACCTGCCCAGCCAGAGAACGGACATGTCTGTAAATCTCTGGCCAATGCCATTAACGTCCGGCACACAAAGGGTCATCATCACGTTGCACTCCATTACTCGTCTATTGGTCCTGGCTCGTCAGGTGTATGGGGGCCTTAATGGAATAAAAATGTAATGTGCTGCACAATGTTACTGATACAAAAATGATATCTTAAAATGTATTATTTTCCAATGAATAGAGAATGTCTGTACACATGCTACAAAATCCAAGTCACATAATGGTACAATTGATTCAAATCTTTTTATGTTTCGTTTTGATCACTTTTTGACCAATGAGACCATTGATTTAACTGTTCCATCAATGAGAAAGATCACATTGTGATGGCTTACTGTAAGATAAGATGTGTGGCTGTCTCCAGAAGAAATTTAAAGGTTAATCACTCCATACAATTTCTATTACATCTACCAAAAACCATGTAGTGATGGGTCCTCCCTGATAGAATGCATAGTGATTGGAAGGATTAGAAAGGTCCCCTGTACTATGGAGCATGTTGTGGTCTTTAACCTCCTTGGAGTTGCGTCATTTTCACTCCATTTTATCTGGCACAAACTGCACCATATCGATCACGGCAGAGTACAGTGTACTCTGCCATGGTCGCAGAGTACACTGTACTCTCCTCTGATTCCCCGCCCTGCTCTCTAGACATTGCCGGAGTCATCCAGACGCCGGTGATGTGGTCCGGTAAAAGCGACACCGCCTTCATTGATATGGAGGTCAATGGAATGCGAAATTCTGGTACGTTGTTTTGGTATTAGGAAAGAAAATACAGCAATCAATGCAAAATTGGAACATTACTACTTGTCTCAAGGAGCAGAAGGTTTGACTTACTACAAGAGCAGAGAATGTTTACTTTGCAGCTAAAAAGTAAATTCTATCTGTGTGAGGATATTTTTCCGCTTACTAAATGAGGCGAAACTCTGCTGACTTCAGTCATCCAAACACATGCACACAGATATCTTATTTTTTCCCTTGCACATGATGGTCTTTTCTTTGCAAAGTCAACTGAGTTTAGTAGGAATAAGGACACTGGGTGCACAACCTTTTGCAAAGGTAGGGCTTACGCCCACTGCAATGACACAGCACATCTCATTCACTTGAATGTGACGTAATCCTCTTCCATGCTGTCAAAGAAGCTTCCCCTCACCACTTTGTTTACAGCGTGGGTCCCCCATGTTTTATTTGTGGCAACATACAGCGCCGCTGGCAAGGAACATCACTGGGTGTGTTTGCATGGCTTTCCCACATTTTTCCTATTTTGATAGGACGCATTACCAACACTGATGTCTCAATGGTGGCACTAGCCCTTAAATCAGTGGTTCCCCAGAAGTGGTGTCACAAAGTGTCACTCCCTGTATTTTGAAGTGCTGGTGTGGAGTATCACTACTGTGTTCTGAATACCGGCAGTAAATTCTGGCCCAATCAGGAAAGTATAATTAGTGATGAGAAATATCTATCACCCAATCAGTCACAAGTTATATAAAGATATCAAGCCATCATCCCTATAATACAAATTTAACATATAGCACAATGCACCCAATTGTCTATCTCCTCGTATATCAAGAGGCATAGACAATTATAAATGGGACTATGTCTGGCTATGGTTATGTAATCAGAAAGTCACAAACATTAAACAAATGAAAAAATATATATACAGGGGGATGCAGTCTCCCCAAATTTATTCAGTGGGAAACAGTGCAGAGATGTTGCGGAGATGGAAGTGCCAGGATCTAGCGATGTTCTGTATGTGGGGAGTAAAGGAGAGTGCAGAGTCGAAGGTGACACCAAGGCAGCGAGCTTGTTGTGGAGATCTCTGTGCCAACATTCAGGTCGGGGAGGCGTGGGGGTAGATAAAGGGCAAGAAGTGTTCACATTGAAGGTTAGAAGATGGTGGTCAGAGAG
>CM070035.1:64401090-64440902 GCA_036250615.1 Ptychadena robeensis | reverse complement strand
AGAGTGGTGGGGCTCTGGGTGTACTAACAGAATCTTCCAAAGTCATCCCTGCCCAGGTCATGTCTTTTCTCTTTATATCATTTCACATGCACTTAGAAAACATCACCAGTTGTGATGACCGAACAGTCCGCAAGGCGTTCGACCCACCCTGTTCACTGTCGGGAAGAAGGTTACTGTTTTTCTGCTTGCCGGATCTGCTCTTGAACCGGAAGTGACATCAGTGACGCCATGTCTGGATTTCAAAACTGGGAACTGTGCGCTCCAGGTACTGGAAGTGATGTCAGTAACGTTACTTCTGGTTTTTCGATTAAAATTTACCGCAAAAAGGCAGGGAATTGAATCTCCCCACGAACAGGACATCAGTTTACACAAAAGACATGCCCAAGCACCAAGTCCACCTTACCACCTCCATATTGGAATTATTTTTTTTACTTTTCCTCCTTACACATTCAAAAACTCCAGACAGTCCTGTCAATTATGGCTTGTGATCCTATATATGTTATCTTATAATAATCTAAGGAAAATGTGCTCTTAGCTATCTAGAATGATTCCTGCAAACAATTTGAGCATTCATAGGCACAAAGCATAACTATAATGTGAACATTATTTTGATAAAATGCACTTTAACACAGAAATGTGAATGGTTATTTTGGAAAAAGAACACTAAAGATTAATAGATGCAAAGAACATTGAGAGGAAGGATTATAAAACACATCTCACTTTTACGTTGGACACAGGAGGTCGATTTGTGTGCATGTTACTAAAACTTAATAACTTGGCAGAGCACTGTGTACTGGAATTCCCCATACTCAGCAATGCCTGCCTTGCAATGCTTCTAAGGTAGCCGTCATTATTCAGCAGACTACAGCTGTGCAGAGAGCAAAGGGCACATTTCACTGCCAAATACAAGCTTAAGACTGGCACTAGATTTCATGTGGAAATCCCCTCAATAATTGGTCTTGCCTTCTCTACATTCCATAAAGTTACAGGTACATACAAAAATAACAAATGAATGCAGCTCTATATTAAAAATATATATAAATATAATAGTTAATAAACTGTATCTTTTTAAATGCAATAATCCAAGTCCTCAAATTTGGCTTGATATTAGCCTCTAGCACAGTGGTGGGCAACTGAGTTGATATGGAGGGCCACAAGTGCGGCCCTCAGCATCACTTTAGGGCCGCACATAACATTTTCAATCTATAATCAATTCAAACCATCCCCTGTTCGTTGGTGGGATAGTGGGGGGTGCCGAAGAACGCCCAAAGGGCCGCAGGTTGGGCAGCTGGGCTCTTGTACTGCAAAGCCTAGACAGTGGAAATTATTCCAGTGCCGTATTTCAGTGGCTGTCCAGGAACACATTGGTGTTTGGTGGCGTTCTTGGGTACTTGGAACAAACTGTGCAGAATTTAGCCACTAGAATTTCTGATATCACTAGCTATCATTGGATGACTGTTTTGTTTGAGCTGTATTCATTATTGTAACCTATGTTAAATATTTCTAGTTACTATGCTTTAAGCCGATCTGTGGTCTCCATGACCTTACACGCCTCATGCGATTTGAGATTGGCTGCTTTCTTTCAGCAAACGAGGCATAGTGTATCTCCCTTTTCCCTGCTCCCCTCCTCACCAGTTGTTTTTCTTTTCTGTTTTGAACTTGTTACCTTGGTTTGTAATTATATGTATATTTGAGTCTTCTGTTTGACTGTATTTCTTTATTATGTTAAAAAGGGAAACATTTTATAACAAATTCTATTTGAAAACAAAAGAAATGTAAGGGCTTGTCTCGCGAGTGGCCGCTTCCATTTAATTTAGATGGGCTTGTCCTCACTTGGACGGTTCTGAATCTGAAACGCGGGATGATCGCTTCCATAGACATGAATTGACGCGGTCAAAAATCGCATGGACACGATTTTTAACAATCCGGGGTGACTCTCCTAAGGGCTTGTCCACTCTAAGTGGGGACAAGCCCTTAGGGTATTTTTCAAGTTGTTTAGATGTTTAGGAAACAATTTAACTTATTCGAACAAGTTCCTTTAACCTTGTTAGCCCATCCCTAATAGTAAATCCAAAAACAAGAACAAATTGCTCATAGTGATTCTTCTAAAAAAAAAAAAAAAATTTTTATAGATTTTTTTTAAACTTCGTTTTTTCACAACCAGACTCCCCCCCCCCCCCCCCCCCCCCCCCCATTTCACAACCAGATTCCGATTTTGGCAAAGGCCAAAGGTCCTAGCGTGCCTGGTGATCCTGGAAGTAGCTTGTATTGGTGGCCAATGTTCCCTCTGCCACCAATCTGACCACACATATCAATACTATGTTTCCATTTCATCCATTTCATCATCATAAACTAAGAAAGATGATAAATAGTTGCGCACAACCTTTAGCAGTGATTACACAGCTACAGTTATTTTAGTGGCCAGAAGGGCCCTCAGTATGTGTATGGGGCCTGAGCAAAATTGCAGAGTAAAATTGGATCAGTATGAGGGGTGGGTGTTAAAGTTGCGTGTAGGTGTGCAGCTCTCAAAATGGAGGAGTGTGGCCCCCTGTAACAGACAAATAAGACACCTTAGGTTGTGCGCCTCTGTCTTTGTTCTTATTTGTCTAGACATGGGTTAATGCCCATGAGATGAATCAGCCTTTGAGCTCACCATGATGACGTCATCGCGCTGAGCCTGATTTAGAAGGTGTTAGAGGCACAGCACTGCTGTGTCATCAAGCTCAGCCAGCCCACGGTCCCCATCCAAAGCAATTGTCATCGACCAAGATTTACGGTCATGTCCGATATCCCTGTTTTCTCCTGCTCGAAAACATTGATGACCACATTAGATATGCACTAGATAGATGGCCGTTAGCGTGCCTGGGGCTGGAATCGGCCATTGATCTAGCGCATATTTAGTCTTTCATTGTTGTACAGGCTCTTCTCTGGTACACACAACACAACATGTATTAGAAGCTCTAGCAAGTCAGTTAGAGACACTGTTTCGTTATTACTCTAACATTACCCTGGTCTGGTTAGGTGACATTAGCCTGGCTTTAATGGGTCTGGTGGTGTTAGCATTGGCATCATAAATATGGTACCTATTTGATAGCAGATCATCATTTAATAATATAGGAGCATATTGTAGCTTTTATGGGGTGGCTTGTCTTTCACTTCAATAACAAGCCTGTATCTGGTAATTTGCCATAGGTTCAGTTTCAGTGTCATTTCAGTTGGCTGCTAATCTAATTCCAATCCTCTTTTGTAACATAATAGTATTATAAAGTATTCTATAGTATATTCCTCTATTTACAGAACTCTAACATAAGCTGTACTTACATGACTCTGAATATGTCTGGGGCTCCGAATTTTATTCTAAGCTCCATTTACCATAAAACATAAAAATTACTGATTTCCAGTCACATATCTAGGCAATTAAACTGATAAACTTAGACAATATGATACATTTGACAATATATATTAGGTATATTTATATTTGCAATGTAATATTAATGATGGCAAAATAAGAACAGAAATCATGCTCAGCCAACTTTCATAATGTCAGGTAGTATCTGCACAGTAACTTGAAATGCACATACCAAAGAGTTAAGTTGAGCAACATGGCTGAAGATAAGCAGAATTATTTTTAGTAGACCAGAGCTCTGTCTCTGTATTGATTTACATCTGCCTTATGAGTTACAAAGTTGACCTGTCTTGCAGTAAACAATACTTTGCTGAGCATGCTTATAGCAAAGAACATTCAGTGTGCAATACCCAAGCTTAGATAATATTAATAGGCTTGTATTCCTATTAGAATTTGTGGCAATGGCTCCATGATTTGTGTGTACTATTATGGTTACAAACTTTGCTGTTTTCTCATATATCAGTGATCCCTGGGTGGGATAAAGCCTCCACCTCCAGGCCTACATGTTGCCTGTGCATTTTCCACTCTCA
The DNA here is from genome assembly GCA_036250615.1 of Ptychadena robeensis. Lineage (NCBI taxonomy): Eukaryota > Metazoa > Chordata > Amphibia > Anura > Ptychadenidae > Ptychadena > Ptychadena robeensis. Next base: position 64,436,966 of record CM070035.1, on the reverse strand, counting down.
TTGATACAGAATCCTTCTCCTAGGTGAATGTCTGGATACAGAACATTAAACAAGTTCTTAAGGCCCTCATACACGTCTACATTTTTTGTTCAATCAACTTAATTCAATACATTTTTTTCGTTGATTGATTGAAAATCTATGGCAGCCCACATGGTTAGATGCTTTCAGTCGATCCAAAAACATTTGATCAAAAATCTGTTACTACAGTAAGCATAGGTTACATTCAATTATCAATTTCCCTGATCCCCAAAAATGATCTTCAAGTTGATTAAAAGGAAAATCTAGACGTCTATGGGGGCCTTTTTTCACATACCTTGAAAACTGCTGCACTAATTAGGCATGTTCCGTGATGTACCTGTGTAATGTAGTCACCCTGCCCAATTCAGGCGCTGTCCCTTTTGCTGTAGTCCCCTAAACTGGATTTCCTATCAGGCCCTGGGAATCCAGGGGAGGGGCAGTGCAGAGGTGCGACTCCTGATGAGACGGCAGCAACCGGGCACACAAGCCGACTCCAGGAGAATTGCCCTCCACCGTTTATCCCGGCGTGCAGGCAGCCAGGGGACCCAATGGCCTGTGCTAACTCCGTACCCTGCCATGGCAAAGAGCGACCCAGATCCTCGGTTATTTACGAGGGCCTGCCCTGGAGTTAAAGTGACAGACGCTGCCTGTTCTGTGTTGGACTTTGAGCTTTGCTGGCTTCCTTCCAAGCCAGTTGTATGTGACCGTGAGTTCTGACATTTGTTTAATAAAGCACGTCCGTCTACTGTTGTGGTTGATCCTGAACCTGTACACCTGTCTCTTGTTAATGTACTTGTCTCTTGTTATTGCTGCCACTACCAGTAATACCTAAAGTGATTGCTTTTCCAGACAAGTTATGAGACCAGTGAATTTAATTATTAGTTAATCAAAAGTTTATCAAAAGTAAAAATTTTCTTATTTTATAAAATATGTTTTGCTCTCCTAGAAGGGTAGATCTTATCTTGCTATCTAATAAGGAACATGTAGAAATGCTTTTTCTGTCTAAATATGGCCAAACACTATACAACATTTACATTTAAATAAAACGTGTGAATATTAGAAAATAAAAAGCTATTGAAACAAGGCAATTCTCTACCAATGTTTGATTGACAACCAACAGCAAGAGTGCTTTCTGAACTTTACTGTAAGACAACTGCCAATTGGTATAGTAAATAGCAGTCAGAGTGGCTCCTGCTCTGCATCATAGTACTAGTCGATAAATAGAAAGAGGACACCGGGAAAATACTTAATATGACGGTTATTTACCCGACAAAGCTGGATTATATTGGCATCTGAAAGATTGACCTATGACTGAATTTTTTTCTGAAAAATACCAATAGGCTCACTGTCTTTTAGTGTCATTGGTACATATGCGGGGTTTGTCATCTGAAATTCCTATTTATTTTGCAGTGCATTTAATAATTAAAGGATAACATGATGGTCAATTATAATGAATAAAATGTGACGTTTGGATGGATAGGATAGGCATCAAACTGATCCATTATATAGCTGGAGAGTTAAGTGGGCCATAGACACTTCAATACGCGACCATTATGCGAGCCTCATGTTGCTTGGAGGTTGGAGGGCAACCACCTTGACAGATCGACCAGAAAATTCCGCAAGTCAAAAAGCAAAGGAGGATGAAGTGCTAAAGTACCAACACCTCCCAAATATCCCCCTGGGGTTAACCAGGAGCAAGGGGACTTTTAAGGCCAAACTATAAGGTCGAACAAAAGTTATGGAATTTAAAAACATATATCCTGTTTAATACATATAAATTCAAAGACAAGTGTTTATATACAAAACATCACAATGGTTGCTGGTGTTTGGGCGTGCTGAGATGAAAATATGCCTATGCACCAGCAGTATGAACAATACAATAGCTAAAAATGACAATGATACAATGCAATAGAGTACGCCTATGGATAACGGGCTCTTTACATAGAGTCCACCCCAACAGGCATATTTTTTCTTCAGGGGGCGTATCTTTATCCAATCCACAATCTGTAAATAAATTAAGCAACAAACAAACACAACAAAAACGCACAGAAATATGTCAGTCATTATCCAAATGTTTTCTCCAGAGTACTATCTTTTAAACATTAGGTTGTAACTCACATGTTTTTGCTGCGATTTACACTTGTTTCCGATCGGTTAAAACCAAAAACAATCAGAAAGACGGCCCAACCAAGGCAAGGCAAAAAGGGGGAACAAGGGCCAGATGTCCAAGGTACCATCTGCACAAAGGAAACATCGCGCAAGACTAAAATCTCCACAGCTTTTGTAAACACTATAATAATATTAATAATGGGGAAATAAAGAAAAATTCACCACACCCGGTGAGTGAAATAAAAATACCAATGTAGATTTCCGACATCGAATCGTAAGTAGAATGTGATAATATCCTATTGTGATAGTTAGTGTCCACAGATGAAAATATTTATTTATTAAGGTAAGCAAGAGGTGACAAAATATATGAAAGTCCGCAAGTCAGTAACACCGCGATCCGTGCTGGCGGTATTTTTCCTGGTTGTGATACTTTGGATGGCTTTAGAGGCTTAGTTGCAGTCTACATCTAAATCATTGACCATCTCTATTGATTGTTTATCCTAAACAATTTGGTGATATCACCACATTGCAGGGTTTCCTTGCTTGAAATCTTTGGTTCTGCTACTTTATTGGAAAAATTTAGCTTGCTCCAAAATTTCCACCAATCATGAAGTGGGAAGGAGGGTAACTCAAACATCAAAGGAAGCAAAACTCCAGTGTGGATCCAACAAGTGCATAACAATAATGCACTGGTGTGAATGGGCTCTGAATCCTGTCTTAAACCTAATCTTTCACTCAACCATACCCTAACTGTAAAGCTAGCCATAAACGTGTGATTCCGGTGAAGTCACAGGCGTCGATCGATCGACCATACAAGTCTGTACCTACCACCTTAGGCCACCGATTCCTGGACGATTCTGTTACCAGTCGATCGATTCACAAATGTCAATGTCCCTTGATGTGTGCCCGATCGATCAGAAAACACCAACAGGTTGGTTCCCTGGTCGATCCGATTTGGGGGCCATGTCGATCGGTCAGGGTCGATCGGTCAAGGTGGGCTGCACTCGATTCCTCAACAATCGATCGGCGTGCACGCGCCTGGTGATTGATCGGCCAGGAATCAAGTGTGAAATCGACCTGTGTATGGCCACCTTAAGATAAACTTTAATTCCTACCAGTTATGCCAATTTTTTTTCCTTGCCCTAACCTAACTAATCCTACCATCCCTCTGCATAATTTATCACCTACTGAGATCTCATAGGCATTGCTCCTTTATTTATATATGCATAAGCATTTCTGTGCACTTTAACCCTAGAGATTCCCATGGGGTAGACAAACGTTAAAGAAGATGGGGAAAAAGCACCTGTCTATATGCACTACATTCGTTCACTAGAATTCAAGGAAATTTCCAGAAAGAGAAAAATCCCCAATCCGCTTTAGACTGCAACAGCGCAGCAAAAAATAAAAAATGTAAATATCCATATGAGACAACTAAAAGGACAATATGGACGGATAACAGTCTGGTATTTCTGCTCCTGCTACTCGGTACAACACTCTACTATTGCTCCTGCTACAGAAATACATGTCCCTATAGCTGTTCAAAAGCTTTTATAACAAGCAAAAGATCAAAATAACAATAATCAAAATAAAACACACAACTTATGATAAAGACATTTCCAAGGTGAAACGGATCATTGGTTATGGGGGTGGACATTTTTGTAAGATATCTGTTTATCATTCATTCATTTACTTTTGAACTGTGTGGGCCAAAAGCGTGACTGCAGTTCTGGAGGTAACTGCCAGCACCTCCAGCACAAGGGACCATGAGTTCCATTTTCCACTCATGTTCCATAAGTGGTACATATGAAAATATGTCTCATGGTTGTTTAAGGGCATTTAGTAGACAACAATAAAAGCAATGTATTGGCAATAAATGTATAAAATCCAAAAAATCTAAACAAAAGTCCACTGTTCCTATATTATACAGCAAATGCTTTGGCAGGTTAACAAAGTAAACTGCCCAACATAAAGCCCCCCACATTACCCCCGAAAATGATACATTTGTGTTAAATGTTGTTTTTCTTCAAATATACATTTAGAATATTATAAATCTGGAGCAACTCCAGAGGTCTAACCCAGATCTCCTTCACTGTACCATTCATAGCCTTTATAATGAATAATGAATGACCATGTAATAAACAAAAGCAGTATATGCCTAAGGACAAGGACTTACAAAAGTCATTACCTTTGCATCTGCCTGAGGTAGAACCAATTATCTCTCATACCGCTCTTAAAGACAAAATTTCGTTGTCTAACTATTATTATTTATTGACCTTATAAATCCGTTCTTGAGTATCGCAATTTTACTATTACTAGAACTACTCAGCCCCTGCAAAGCAAAAATAATTGTAAAGAAATACTGAATATTTATGATATTGATGCCATGTGCTACAAACCAATGTCAAGTGTGATTACTTATGATCAATCATCTAACAATTATGACAACATTTTACTACATTTAAAATATACTGTTGTAGTGTTTGTTCTGTAGGTTGGAGGTTCTTGTACACTAGTACATGGAGGCACACACCCGCTCGTGCCTCTCCTTCCATCATCATGGGGCAGTCCGTCCAGCTAGGACTATTGTACTGACATAAACTATGCTGTTACTGCAGCTCCAAAGTGTTCTCCAATCTATACCAGGTTCTTATGTCCACCGCCTGCAGGCATAGGGAGATCCAAAGTACCTTCCCAGGTGATACACTTTATCCATTAGATACCTGTAGCACTTCCTGACATTTATAAGCCCAGGCACTGGATGGTTTTTCTGCCTGTGCCAGCGTATAGTTGCTGCTGGGTAAAGATGTTCTCTTTACTATCTGACCTGTGCTTTTTTTTTTACCACTCTCTGAACCTGCTTGAACTTGACTATTCCTCTGCTTGCACATTCTGGATACCTTGTTTGCACTCTTACCCTGAAATTTCTCACAAAATTAATATAAACTGTATTTGGAATAAAAGGTTTGTTAAATCAAAAGGGAGGAGTAAGGGGACATGTGGAAATCCCTCTTTTTTCTGAATAAGTTACTTTGTTGCTAAGAACATGTTATGTTGGATGATTCGATTACAACTGTTTTATAAAATATTGTAAATTTCATGGTGTAAACTAAATAATTGTTGTACGTATTATATGCATAATTTGTATGTTACTATTTTGGTGAAAGTAATTATGGTAATCGTTCCCTGCAGATATCGTATTTTTCGGACCATAAGATGAATGCGAGACCCCCGCGGCCACTCAGCTGCAGGTGGTCGCACCTTGGCTCCCTGCCAGCTCTCCCGGCACGCTGGAGCAGCTGTCAGATGTATGATGCCGGCGATGCCCAGCTCTCCCATCTGAACTGTGTATTTGCCTATGCCAGCAGAGCTCAGAGCCCTGAACTGGCATAGGCAATGAAGAGAGAGGTATAAATGAACTGGCATCTATATCTCTCTCTCTCTCCTGTCCGTGGGAACTGCAATCAATCTGCAGCTCCCACAGACACAGTAACAGCTGATCGGCAAAGGCTGAGAGCAGAGGAGAGTAGGAGACAGCCCGCTCCCCCCTTCCTGCAGATCAGTGTGATGAATAACCTGTTCTGCTGGGGGTACTGCTGCTAGTGACACCTGCTGACTGAATTGCATATTGCATTCATTGAATTCATTGCATTAACCCAATTGATGTGAAAACTTATTAAATTTGTTATTTGTTTTCTGGTTTTCCTGCACTAAAATTTAGTGTGTCTTATAGTCTGAAAAATACGGTACTCTTTCTGGGAGCGGTATTGATTGATCCACGTTGAGAGCTGGATACCTTGATGCCCCAGAGCACATGGCACCCCCTGCTCAACAACTCAAAATGCTAGAAATGGGCATAGCTAAACATGGCATAATCACCAAACTTGCTGGAGATATAGAAAAGGGTCCAGGGTATACTACAAAAAAGGAAGCTTTCTTTGAACTTAATTTATGCAAAAACTACATGTGCTAGAGCTAAACTATTTTTTTTTTCAAATATTCCCACAACTCTTCTCTATTTCTCCAGCAATTTTGGTAATGTAACTACAGGGAGTGCAGAATTATTAGGCAAGTGGTATTAGGATCGCTTTAATTATTGAACAACAACCAAGTTTCTCACTGACCCAAAACTCCCTTAATAATCAAGCTGAATAGTTTTATGAAGTAGTTTTTGTTTTAGTCTTTATAGGTTTTGCTATTTATAGGGGGATCTCTGTGTGTGCGTGGACTATATTACTGTGCTATAATTATTAAGGCAACTTAACAAAAACAATTTATACAACCATTTCATTATTTTATTTTTAACACCAGTGAAACCATATAAACATCTAATCAATTCACAAATTCCATTTCTGACATTCCCACAAACAAAACAAACACAAATCAGTGACCATATCAGCCACCCTTTTTGTGCAAGAACACTCAAAAGCCATGACCATCCATGGGCATTCTGTCGTGTTTTGATCCTGTTCACCATCAAAATTCTGCGTGGCAAGCAGCAACCACAAGCCCTCTGCCAGAACTGTTCAAGAAGAGTGACTGGTTTCCCCTCCTTGTAAATCCCACATTTGATGATTGGACCACAGGTTCTCAATTCCGGGTGTCACATCAGGTGAACAAGGATGCGCCATATCATTATTTTTTTCGCTCTTTTATACCCTTTCTTGCCAGCCACGCTGTGGAGTACTTTGACGTGTGTGATGGAGCATTGTCCTGCATGAAAATCATGTTTTTCTTGAAGGATGCATTGATGTCATTAGACCACACCCCTTCTCATTACAGAGATGCACATCACCTAATATGCTTAATTGGTAGTAGGCTTTCGAGCCTATACAGATTGGAGTAAGACAACATGCATAAAGAGGATGATGTGGTCAAAATACTAATTTGCCTAATAATTCTGCACTCCCTGTATGTTCATGGGCTTTGCAATCAATTCACAAAGTCTAAAAATTTGACCATCTCTACCGCAAACCCGCAAGGTGACCGATCGTTCGGGAAGTGAACGCTAAATCACCCAATGCATGGCCACTAGTTGAAGCAAAGCTGTGTGCTATGTGTCAGATATTATGACTGTAACTTAATAGTTAGTTATTGATGGTGGGCTTATCGCTTTATGATGTGGGTATGTAAAATTTTCAATAGATATCCATCAAGCTGGGTAAAATTATGGCTGGTACTGACAATTTACATTCAGTTCATATAAAACCATTATCAAAGTCCGGCTTACGTTATTGATTGATATGCGTATAAATTGAAACATCTAAGGTCTTAGGCCATTCTATAATTACGATTATAATTATGATTAGGATCGTAACTATGATCATAAATACAATCGTATTTAAGAACATAATTAACCTTCCTGGCGCTACGCCTCCTGGAGTTTGATCCACCCAGATCAAACTGCGCCCGTGTCGGGATCGGGCATAATCGCCCATTCTCTGTAAGCCTGCAGCGTTTCTGCATAGCTGCAGACTCAAAGAGTTCTTCCGGCCCAGATGACGCTAAAGGGGGCGGTGCCATAGAGCTCTGTGTTAATGGAGGGGGCTTGCTTTTCCCCGCACACATCGTGGGCGTCTAAATGACCGGACAACGGGTGATTCCTAGCCCCTGAATCAATTGCTCAGACAGCAGCAACGCGTAATTCTCAGGAGGTTAATCGATCATGTTTAACTCACAATGTGTGGGGATAGGATAGATCGATGTTAGACTGGCGCACGATCGTAAAAACGATTGTACAAAAATGGACCTGTGTATTGCTAGCTTTACACAAGTCAAGCATCTGTTCAGCTGCATGTATCTGTTGTTTCCCATGGAGGACGGCACTGCAAAAAACTGAACGGGTGCATTATTTATTTTTTTGCTGCTTTAAAAAATTTATGAACAACCATACCCAGCAATCATTTTTGTATGTATATGTGCTTTAATAAGTGATTTCCTTCATCTTATAGTATGAAATATATTCACTCTGCTCAATATGCATAAGAGGAAATAATGTGTCACTTTTCACTTTTATACTATAATCTAAAAGGATAAAACTATGCATCTCTTTGGAAGTCATAGATTCAGTGAGGAACATAAGTTTTTGAACACCCTGCGATTTTGCAAGTTCTCCCAGTTAGAAATCATGAAGGGGTCGGAAACTCACATTGTAGGTGTATTCCCACTGTAAAGGCCCCCATACACTGCACGGATTCCCTGGCTGATCGATTCAGCACCGATGGATTCCGGCGATTCCGCCGGCATCCACAGGTGTGAACGATCAGCCAATTAGGGAATCCGATCGTGGCAGCCCACCTTGCACGGCCGGATCCGTGTCCGATGGATCGGCTCCCTGACCGCAACGCCCCCTGATCAGAGCAGAATCGGACCCGAAAAGACCAACAGGTTGGTTCTTCCTCGGATCCGATTCTGTGCCCCCGATCCATCGGATGCGGTCGGACGGGCAAGGTGGGCTACAGAGGATTCCGGCACGATGGATCCGCGTGCACGCGCCCGGAATCCATCGCGCCGGAATCCGGCACGAATCCGTGCTGTGTATGGCAGCCTTAAGAGACAGCATTTAAAAAAAAAATCAGGAAATCACATTGTAAGATTTTTGGAGAATATATTTGTATTGCACTGTTGCACAGAAGTATTTGAACACCTGGCAATCAGCAAGAATGCTGGCTCTGTGACCTGTTACTCTGCCTTTCAAAGGTCTACTTCTACCTGTGGTCAGATGAAAACTAAGTAGAACTTTTTGGTCTAAACTTTGTTTGGAGGAAAAAGAAGGACGAGTTGCATCCCAAGAACACCATCCCTATTGTGAAGCATGGGGGTAACATCAAGTTCTTTTCTGGGAAGGGGAAAGGACGACTGCAATGAATTAGGTAAAGAATGAATGGGGCCATGTATTGTGCGATTATGAGCAACAACCTCCTTCCCTCAATCAGAGCATTGAAGATGGGTCATGGCTGGGTCTTCCAACTTGACAATGACCCGCAGCACACAGCCAGGATAACCAACAAATGGCTCTGTAAGAAGCACATCAAGGTGCTGGTGTGGCCTAGCCATTCTCCAGACCTAAATCCAATAGATATTCTTCAGAGGGAACTGAAACTCTGTGTTGCTCAGCGACAGCCCAGAAGCCTGACAGATCTAGAGGAAATCTGTTTGGAGGAGTGTGCCAAATGCCTGATGCAGTGTGTGCAAACCTGGTCAAGAACTACAGGAAATGTTTGACCTCTGTAATTGTAAACCAAACCAAATATTTTTATATAGATAGATTTTTTCAGGTGTTATATCTCAATATTTAAACAAATATAGTATAAAGGCCAGAAGTGTATAATAACAATTGATTTGTGTGCCACATCCCGACAATTCTAAAGCTAGCCATACACGTGTCGGATTCCATGTCCAATCGATTCATCATCCGATCGATTCCGGCGATTCTGCCGGGAATCGCAGGTGTGATCAATCAGCCAATTAAGAGTATCCATCACAGCATACCACCTTGTCCAACGGATTCCGGGACGATTCCGGGACGATTCCGTGTCCGATTCCACCTCCGATTCCTTCCTCACAAATGGCAACTCCCCCTGATCTGTGCAGAATCGGATCAAAAAGACCAACATGTTGGTTCTCTGACGGATCCGATTCTGGGCCCCTGAACGATCGGACGTGATCGGACGGACAAGGTGGGCTGCACACGATTCCGGCACGATCGATTCACGTGCACGCGCCCGGAATCGATCGGCCCGGAATCCGGCCGGAATCCGACCCGTGTATGGGGGCCTTTACACCAAAAAAGCCCAATATATTTTTTTGGTATAAGATTTGTCGTTATGTCTCAATCATTATGTGCAGCAGTGTAATACAAATACATTCTTTACAAATCATACAATGGGATTTCCTAAATAATAAATGTTGTCTCTCACAGTGGAAATGCGCCTATAATGTGAATTTAAGACCCCCTCCATGATTTCTAAAGCTAGCCATACACGGCACGGATTCCCTGGCTGATCGATTCACCATCCGATTGATTCCGGCGATTCCGCCGGGATCCTCAGGTGTGATCGATTGGCCAATTAAGGAATCCGATCGCTGCATACCACCTTGTCCTGCCGGATCCGTGTCCGATTGATCACCTCCCGGAATGCAACTCCCGCTGATCTGGGCAGAATCGGACCCGAAAGACCAACATGTTGGTTCTCTGGCGGATCCGATTCTGAGCCCCCGATCAGTCGGACCCGATCGGACGGACAAGGTGGGCTGCACGGGATTCCGGCCCGATCGTTTCGCGTGCACGCGCCCGGAATCGATCGTGCCGGAATCCGGTGCGAATCCGACCCGTGTATGGCAGCCTTAAAACTTGCAAACCACAAAATCACAGGGTGTTCAAATACTTCCTCACAGTAACAGCCATAGCCTACACCAACAGCGCTTGTTTCAGACATCAGTATATACAAGACCCAGTGTATTAAGCAAACATTCATTTCACAGGTTGATAGGGTAAAGCAATTGTTAGGACATTGGGTAGGGTCCAGCAAAAGAATTAGTAATGTTTACCTAAAAACCAATTAGCTAGTTACTAAAACTGGAGCACTTACCGGGTGCCATAATACATTATGATCTTTCTGAAACACATTAGCTTCAAAAGCAGCATATCAGTATCCCTGTCGCTAATTACATCCTGGATACACCCAGCTGTTTTCCAGCTGCAATTACATTCAAAGCTCAGAGCATTGATGCCTCTAGCCAAGAAGTCATTGTGCTGCTTGCTGATCCACCTTTTATCATGGATTACCCAAGACACTTCAAACATCCGTCAGGATTCATTCTATGCAATTCACTTGTGTACATAGATTCTCCTGAACGCCACAAGTATGGGGAGGTATTATGGACAAGTGATGTGACTATGACTATGAATATGAGGTAACTCTCATAAAGCTTTCCTCAACTGGATGCTAAGGCTTTTGTCTCTAAACTACACCCCATACTATCAACATTGCCAGCAATAATATAGACCATAGAAAATACAATCACAAATACTATTTTGTAGCTCATATAACATAGAGTTGTTGTGGCATTCTAAACTAGAGATGGTCACATTTTTTTGACCAGATGACTTTGTGAGTGTACAGCAAAGCCCTGGAACTAGGCATCATTATCAAAATTACTGGAAGGGTTGTGGGAACATACAAAAAAAGTGTTGCCCTAGAACACATTATTTTTGCATAAATTAAGTTCAAAGTTCAGTTGAAATGTTGACTCGAAATAGAAACTCTTTATATGTAGTGTTCCCACAACCCTATACTTAACCTACATATCAATTTTGGTGATGATAACATGTTCTGGGGCTTTGCAATTCACTCACAAAAGCCCCCCTTACACATTTAGATTGTGACCCAATTTTTTAGCCGTTCGACGTCATCACGTGTGGTCAATCGTGTGGTCACAATCGACCAGGCACCCTTTGTGTGCCAGAACTGTCCCTCGGGTCCCCCTAGCTACTCGGGTCCTAACAGCGGCCCGAGCAGCTAGGGGAAACCAATGAAAATGTGCTGGGACCCCAGCCATGAGCAGAGGTTGCTAGGTCACTGAGACTGAGTGAGCTAGTGGCCTCTGCTTCCTGAAACAGCACCCTCTCCCCCTCTCCAGCCTCTCCACCTCATGACAGGCATTTGTCTCTCAATACTTGATTAACTAAGGGACTGAAATTTAATGTATCAAATAAACAGGGGGGGGGGCAATGCTATTCACAGACCAACACACATAGACTAGATGAGACACACACAAGGGTGGTAGGCAAGGGGGGGAGGCTCTCCAGCTTCTTAAGGAGAGAGCTGCTGACGGAGCTGAGGAGACATATCCATACTTTGGACGGGCCACTTGGCTGTATTATAGGTGTTGGGACCTACTAAGCTTTACACAATGAATACCGTGTTTCCCCTAATATAAGACACTGTCTTATATTAATTTTAGGTGCGAAAAATGCACTAAGGCTTATTTCTGGACTTAGAAGAGGTGACAAAATGCCTTCTGTCATGTCTTTTCTAAATATGGAAGCTTTCTCTGGGACATGGTAGGTCTTATTTTTGAGAAAGGGCTTATATTAGAAGCACAGGAGGGTATAGCAGCTAGGTCTTTCGGGGGAGGTCTTACTTTCGGGGTAGGTCTTATATTAGGGGAAACAGGGTAGTAGGAGGACCACCATACAAAAACATGAATGGAAATGTTTGCAATTATATGCATAAAGCTGACCATAGATGTTGCGATGGGCACCTTTGTTTGCCGGCATAAACTTTGGATGGGGACACTGGTCCCTATCCAATGGTCCATCAGATGGTGATTTGTTCCAGCGAAATCCGGCGTAGATCGAAGCGTCTATGGCCAGCTTAAAGGATTTTAATTGTTATTAAATATCATATGTTCTGTTATTATGTTACACTGTGTTCTTAGTGATGTTAATGAACATGGTATTATCTGTAGAGAACTGAAGAATTGATCACCTGCACATTTAAAGAAGGCAACATAATAGACATTCCATAAAGGTGGTCATTCTTCTTTGGATTAAAAATTTAAATAAACCAATTTAACCGCCCTAGCGTTATGGATGGCAGCACCTCGTCCAGCGCTCCAACTGCTACTATCGCACTGGACGAGGTGCTGCCATCCAGTACAATGCGGGGCTCTGGGAGAGAGCTTACTTACGCTGTCCCCGTGTCCCCGATGCGACATGCCTCCTCGGCTGCTCGGCTGCTCATGTCCTTCTCCCCCCCCCCCCGCTCCGAGTGACATGATGATGTCACTTGGGGAGGCGGCGGGAGATTTGTACAGTAAATAACATGAAAGCAGTTTTCTATGTAGAAAACTGTTTTCAAACTCCCTCTATGTGCTAAATCTTGCCAGAAGAAAGTCCCTGATGCCCCAGATGTGCCCATTTGCAGTTACCCTTTCTTCCCTGGTGTGATTTTATCACACCAGGTTAGAGAGGGTTAAGTGCAAATGGGAACATGGGAACATGGGAACACCAGAGACTTTTTATTTTGGCGATATTTAGTACATATCAGCATAGTTTTGTGTCCTAATTTTTGTGGTTTTTTTCATTATTTTTATTAAAAAATTTATTTTTTATTTTACATAATTGTTTGTTTCAAGCATTATTATATTCAGGATGTCTATTAGACCCTTGTACGGACATATTTTGGGAAGTTACATGCCTACAACATAAAGAAAAATTTACCATTGAAGTCTATGGTGCACTTTTGGTACAGAAATCTGGACCTCAGCAGTGCGCTAGGGAGGTTAATAAAGATAGTTTGTCTGATTATAGTGTATAGCTTGATAATAACACAACAGCTAGAAGCACAGTTTCAATCAGATCAGTTTTCGCCAGTGTGTATGTATATTATACTTAAATACCAAATTACTGTCTGTCAGTTAGTACCAATCATACTAATAAAGTAATCAGTGCTCCCTTTCCATCCAGAGCTAATACACACATACTGACTTTGGCAGTGACTCTGAACAATGACAGATCACTTGATAAGTATTTAAAAAAAAAATAAAAATAAAGAGTCTCATGCTTTGGTGACATGGTGCATACATAAACCAGCTATGATGATTTCACTCACTCTTCAGGTTCTCTCATACATTTCAGGCAGCCATTCTCAATTGGTCTTGTGGTATGTGGTGAGGTCTATCTCAAAACTAAAGGACAAGGTCTTCTTACATTTCAAGAACTCTTCAAGTGCATCCAAAAACCCCAGACTTCCTTTTTTAGTTTAGGGGAGGGTGGGGAAGGATATCAATTTCTGCCAGTTTTTTTTTTCCAGTCAGAACCTCTGGTAACAAGATTTTTTTTCTCTTCCCATTTGGAAAATCCCAGTCACCTCAGGACAGGAAGTGAAAACAATTCTCTAACACAAATTATTCTAAGTAGTGAGATGCTTGAACCCCTGTCAGCTTTTATTTTTGTCTGAATACCACAGATCTTACCTCACTTTTTGCCCCCTACAGTGAAGCATGGTGGTGGCAGCATCATTTTGTGGGTATGTACCAAGACATCCTGGATGAAAATCTGCTCCCGAGCATTCTGAGACTTGGGCATGGGTTCTTCTTTTAGCAGGACAACGACCTTAAGAACACAGCCAAGATATCAGTGGCTTCAGGACAACTCTGTGAATGTCCTTGAGGGCCCAGCCATAACCCAGACTTGAATCTGATTGTGTATCAACACTTCCCATCCAACCTGATTGAGAGGTGCTGCAACGAGAAATGGGTGAAACTGGCCAACGATAGGTGTGCCATGCTTGTGGCATCAAATTCAAAAAGACTTGAGGCTGTTATTGCTGCCAAAGGAGCATCAACAATGTATTGAGCAAAAGCTGTGCATGTGATTTCTCAGTTTTGTAGTTTTCAAAATTCTGGGGAAAACATGAATGTAGTACATTTTGGAACAAGGCTGTAATATTACAAAATGTGGAAAAATGGTGTGCTGTGAATACTTTCCGGATTCACTGTAGAGTCAGATAAAGCTAACTTTACGTCTTTAGAACCCCTCTATACCTTACCATTGCACACTGATTTCACCAATTCCAGTTACAGTAAACAAGCATAGAATTGCACTTTACTATTTAATGGATTTTATAACCAAGTGATTTTATGTACAGGCTTTAGTTTGTTATAGTAAGCAGACTAAGAAATCCTAAACTGCCAACAGAAAAATCAACCAATAAAACAGATTGTTAAATTGCAAGCTCAATATATCTCTATCCTACAACATAACAGGTTGTAAGCTTTTACATATTCTGTATTGTTCATTTGTATAATAATAGAACGCAGCCTTGTACCCTTATCAATATTTTTATCCTCCTTCACATACTAATACATGTAATAGGAACATTCATAACTGTGCGTTGAATATGCAGATTGGAAAAGATGCATATTTTCATTGGTGAACATACATTATCAGACCATTCTAAAAATTATTAGTAAAGTAGCTCTAATAGCAGAAAAACTAGTATATTTTTGAGCAATGAAAACTCTTGAAACTATTAGCCACTTTTTCTGGCCCATTGATTCAATGTATTCAAAAGATATTGCCAGCAGTTAGGCATTTAACATTTTTTACAGGGAGAAGTTGGGTGTGGTATGTTCTATGTGTTCTCAGGTTTCCTTGCGATAAAGAAACTCAAAAAACAGATAGTAGTTGTATAATAAAGTATAATAAAACTTCAGTTGTAGAAACTGAACAGAAAAGGCTTAAAGAACATATCATTGAGTGTTGCAAAACCTATTAACTAACTGTGGAAGTATATGGCCTAATTTATAGGTAATAAGTGCATTGAGAGGCAATACTCATGGCACTGTTAATTACAGAGACCATTAGAGAAATACTGATCACAGATCATCACATAGATGTTTTTTTCTAAAAGTCTTTTTACATACTTTTAATGCAGAATATTAGTATTATAAACAATGTAAAAAGAAACAAATAACTTATTTGTTACATAAAACACACCTTCAACTATTAAAACATCAGGTCAAGTTTACAACTAACATAATTAAGAATGAACAAGATCCCAACACCTTCTGCAGAAGGATCTACTGCATGAACAATAAGAGACCTTAATGCTATGTTCCCATTGCGTTCGCCCGCCGCACGATTAAATGGCCTTGGTTTAAAACCATGTCTCAATTTCTGAGACGCGGTTTTTAACTACTACCATTCACGTCTATAGCCGCGGTTAGTTGCCCGGGGAAGAGCCCCATTGAATCACATGGGCGCGATTACAATCGCGCAGCGGGTGTGAGCACATGTGGGAACATAGCCTAACACTGTTTACACCGTGTATATATTTACATATATCTCAATCAACATAGAAATCAGGATCTTGGTCTAAGACTTCAGCGACCAATCAGAATTTATTTTCGTTGTCTGCTGTTTCACAGTTGATAATGAGGATTGTTATGTTTACTTAATCAAAGGCTAAAATAGTATTAACAACAGTTTGAATTATTGATAGCTCAACTTATGAAAAGGTTACCAGAGTCTAAGTCACAAATAAATATTTAGCTCCTGTGCATTTCTTTGTAGGATCAAAGTAGTCTAAATTTGTCTTTGCTCAGGGTGAAGTTCATGGAAAGCAGTCCATCTAATTAACACTAAATACAGTAGCTTCATATGTTAGAGAGACCTTCCTTCTCAGAGATAAAATAACTGTATGTTAAATATGTGACACTCATATATTGTAGGATGAAAGTGGGCTAAAATTGGCTTTGGTGAGGATGAAGGTCATGTAAGGTAATTTAGTCATTTATGTAATTAGCCTATATGTGGAAGAGGACTTCCTCTCTTTAGTTCAGGTATTCAGATTCTACATCAGGGGTGCCTAACTGATGGATTGTGGTCTACGGGTAGATTGCCAAAGTGAAGGTAGCCCTATTTTTTTCATCTTTATTGACACAAGGCCAAATATGTACAGTATTGTATTGTGCCATACAAGGTAAACAATATATATTTATATTTTTAAGTATACTCAGTATATAAAAGTCTGGAGAACCCTGCTTTACATTGTTGTGCACATGTGAATGTGGTCTAATATTGTCTATGCTCAGAATGAAATTTATGGAAGGCAGTCCATCTAATTAACACTTAATACAGTGGCCCCATATGTGGGTGGGTACTTCCTTTCTTTATTTCTCAGGTATATAGACAGCTGTAGAGTATCAGGAAAAGGCAATACTGAGCAACAGAACAATCCTTATTCACATATATATATTTATTACAATATGTTTACCGATCATAAAACAACAAAACGCATATGGAAACATTGTAAACAATAAATGTACAAAGCAATTGCTGAAGAAACCCTTATAGTAAGGGTTATTTTTATCTAAAAAGGCTGCTAGCATTTTCTGATCGTATAAACATCATATAAAAGAATAAATGTGTCTGCCACTTACCGTGATATGTGTGGATCTGGGCAGAATGGCAAAGCTGTACAGGATTCAAAATTCATTTTCTTTTGCTTCTTTTGGTATAAAGGTATTAATAAATATCTAGTCGAGATGTACATGAAGATATAAGGTTTGAAGACCTAAAGTTTAGTGGCAACTGCTTGAAGTAATAAAAGTTTTTGACACATGTCAATAGGCGGACCTTGTTACTTCATCAGCCAATGAAATCCTTCATGTGACAGAGGAATTGATTCTTACCAACTGGGCAGCCTCATGTATTTATTTGTTTTGCTTGGTGCCTGCCTTGGAAAACACGTCACTTCCAAAGCTAAGGAGATTGTTGTGGTGGCACTATGTAAGCTGCTCAGTCATTGGTCAAGTCATGGATGAATTAGAGGCTTAATTTCACTTCTAACCGTTGAAACGTTTGCACAATATGACTGGTCTTCCTGTGCTACTGCGACTGTAAATTCTAGTTGGAGCCTTTCTGATTTCTAAGCCACTAATACACTAACACAATTGACAGGGGAATTTTCCTGTGTCCTTTAGTATACACCAACTGTCTGTTGTGGTCACAGTTTCAGTGTAGGAAGCAAAGTAGGGGGAAATTCCTCCACAATAAATAGATTATGCGTGTCTCCCCAATGTGAACTTGATATTGCTGTGATAGTTTCTTTTTGTTCTTTTTGTTGCAAAGTAATAAGATATTCTTAATGACTTTTCAAGTATTGGTTTATCTGCAATTAGAAACATAAAATATGTAATCATATGTATAACATAGGAGATAGTTGTGAAAGACAAAAGTGACACTTACATGAAACGGATAGATGATCAGTTGTGAACTTCTGACTCTTGGCATGTTTCTGTGGCTGTACATCTACTAGGTGAAAACTCAGTGACTATGATCTGTAAGCCTCCTCTAACTCGGTTCCTACATAAACTCCCACCCAAACAGCCTGTTGTAAGCCAATCTGGGTTTTGTGGTTTTGGAGAATGAAAGGAAATATGAATCAGATCAGAATTTAAAATAGATTCCTAGAAGAAAAAAAATAGGACCATTGTATCTATGCAACTGAAGTGTTACATCCCTAGTGTCCTAGTGGTGTCCTACCTACCGTGTACCTGTGTGATGACAACATCAGCAAATGCCATAGTCATGAAACATGTTGGAGTACTGCAAATCATTTATGTCGTGTCGTGTACAGAGTGCCATGTGGAAATTCCTTCACTCTGCTGTCCATGTGCCAGAGTGGTCAGAAAGCTATTTAAAACTTGACATTCTCCACCCACAGGCAGCTTGATAGTTCTGAACATCTGTGAATTGTGAATCCAATAAACTTGAAGTTTTGAGCAGCCGCCAGCCAAAATAGTTTGGATGACAATACGGGTAGACTGCAAGACAATATGGGGAGCACACAAAGGAGATCCATTTCAAAACTAATTATAGAACCAGTAATTGATTTCAGAACTTAAACACAACTTTCAAGAAGACTCTAAATAATAATACAAACTAAAAAGGTATATAAAGCTTATTTATCAAGTTATCGATCCATTTTTATTTTGCTGATCAATGACTGATGTGTCATTTTCATCGAAGTCACCAATACTGCCTGGTGTAACAGTTCTTATATGCAAACTGTTGTAATTGTTACACCGTTCACATAATTTGGATGTACCGTATTTTTCGGACTATAAGACGCACCTGACAATAAGAAGCACCCAGCAGGTAAACCAGAAAAGAAAATTGGATCAATGCAATACCTAATTCCACCACTAGTACTATCATGGCACTCACCTCATCTTCCTCACTGATCAGGGGAAGAGGGGGGCTTTGGGGGAAAAGGCTGCAGAGTCTCTCCTCTCCCTCTACGGTTGTGTAAGTCAGGGCTGCAGAGAGATTGCAGCTTCCACGCACAGGGCAGGCCATGGGCAGATCTCTCATCTGACCTGGGAGCCAAGGCGCGACCACCCATGGCCGAGTGGCCGCAGGATTATCACATTCGGACTATAAGATGCAGGCACTTTTCTCAGTGAATATGATCTGTAAGCCTTCTCTTACTCGGTTCCTACATAAACTCCCACCCAAACGGCTTGCTGTAAGCCAATCTTGGTTTTGTGGTTTTGGAAAATAAAAGGTAATATGAATCAGATCCAATTTAAAACAGATTCCTAGAAGAAAAAAAAATAGGACCAGTGTATCTATGCAACTGAAGTGTTACATTCCTAGTGTCCTAGTGGCGTCCTACCTACCATGTACCTGTATGATGACAACATCAGCAAATGCCATAGTCATCAAAACATGTTGGAGTACTGCAAAGAAAAGCTTTACTAAGTAAAACTAAATTTTTTGAATATACTTT
This sequence comes from Ptychadena robeensis, assembly GCA_036250615.1. NCBI lineage: Eukaryota > Metazoa > Chordata > Amphibia > Anura > Ptychadenidae > Ptychadena > Ptychadena robeensis. The sequence goes on along the minus strand of CM070035.1, from coordinate 64,417,536 downwards.
TCAAAGGGACAAAACCAAGTAAATCCTTCTTTGGATGCAAACTTAATTTAACAGCAGTAAAAGTTAGGCCTCAGTGAGCATTTAAAGCTTCCTTATTTAGAAGATACATATACACAGAGGTGCACATAAGTGGTATTATTGTTACAAAGCTCATATTTAGATATTTGTTAGTACACATATGAGCTTTGTAACAATAATGCAGTTATGCATAGCTAGTTTTTGGCCCATTTTGAGTACCAGAGTACCACTTATGTGCACCCCTGCATATACAAAGGTTGCCCTTTTGAAAGGAAAGCATTATGCGTTCACAGCTGTCTTTATAACATTCAAGATATAGCTAAATCCTCTACTAGATAGCAGAACACCTACTCATGTACTTCATATCTCAGTATTAATCAGTCTTCATGAACACCCTACTGTCATCTTTACAGCCTCCACACATACCATACAATGACAGTAATATTTTTTTATTTTAACAAAATAAAACCAACAAGACAGAAAGCTAGGAGCCTATGATTTAGCAGGCTGGACAACAAGCTCATGATTATGTCTGGCGACGAATTATCTTAATTGCTTGCTACCAATAAACATGACATAAGTTTTCTTGGCTTATAACTGTTTAAATATATCAGTTCAATGGCTCATAATTGCATGGACATACAGTAATAGAGACTGAGGGGATAGTACACTTAAGCTGCTCATACACGTGCAGATTATATTCCTCGATAGATAAGGGACCGGCTGCAATGTGAGGACGTCAATCATGCTGCAGCCAGACCCTCAGAGGATCGGCCGGCGTGTGTGAGTCCAATAACTGTCTTCGAGCAGGATTCATTGATCTTGCTCAAAGATAGGAATGGCCACATTAGATATACACTAAATAGATGGCCGTGAGGGTGCACGGCGTACGAAGCGGCCATCAATTTAGCACATATCTATGCGTGTATGTACTGGCAACATTTTTTTTTCTTCTTTTGTGAACCCATGTTATTTGCTGTGTGAAAAGCAAAATGGAATTTTTCTTAATTTTCTGGTTAGTTAGGTAAAGATTAGGTGTGATAACTGTAAAGTATATATATGGTAAAAAATTACCAGTAAAAACTTAATAAAGTGTGTCTTTAAAAAAATATGTGCAGATTATCGTTGCTGGACATAGTCTCTGCCTAATTTGTAAGGTTTATTTCTAAAGCTGGCCATACACCTGCAGGATTCTCTGTCAGATTTCCTTCAGATCAGATCAGATCTACCAACAACCATGTAATATGAGGACCTTTCTACACCTTCCAATCACTATGTATTGTATCAGGGAGGTCACTATACTACATGGTTGTTGGTAGATCTGATCTGATCTGAAGGAAATCTGACAGAGAATCCTGCAGGTGTATGGCCAGCTTAAGAGCTACATGTGCTTAAATAAAAGGTAATGCATGACCACAAAACACCTTTTTTGCTTATTTCTGTGTAATGTGGGGAAATTGGAGGAATTTCCCACTGGCCACCTGTTTTGTTTAGAGAAGGGAAAGTCCCAAACAAGAACGCAGTAAAATATAAAAATATGGTATAGTATACAGTACAGTATAGTTTACACATTATTATTTTTCACTATAAAATGCATTAAAGATACTGAATAGGCTTAATTTTCTTTTTTGGTCTTATACCAGTCAAATAACAAGGTGGTATGTACAGTGATAGAATATTTAGAATAAGAAACAAAAAGTTCCCCTCTGGTGGGACTTTGATTGGAATGCTTTGATCTCTATTAGATATCAGATCTTGGTTTAAAATACGAAAAATAGGCTAAAAAGCACAAGATTGTACAGACAGAGAAGAGGTCTTTTACCCACTGCTGGTGACCAATGGGTCTTACACCCAGCAGGTGGATAGTTGTGATCGCCAAGGAAGGAAGTTGCCGCTCAAGCTAGTCCGCGTGTTCACAGAGAGGAGGATCCACAATGTTTTATGTGACACCACTAAGGCCACACCTAGCACCAGCAAGATTCATGAGCACAGCAAGGTGCACAGCCTGAGGAAGCCATATCTGGCGAAACATGTCGCTCAAGCACCACGCACTGTAATTTTACGGAGCTCCATAAAATAGAGAGGCATTGTCCAAATCTATACTAACAAAATTGTATGTTCCTACAACTATCCACCTGCTGGGTGTAAGACCCATTGGCCACCAGCAGTGGGTAAAAGACCTCTTCTCTGTCTGTACAATCTTGTGCTTTTTAGCCTATTTTTCGTTTTGTATAATTTTTCTCTTTTGGTTATTATTTACAAAATAAAGAAAATTATTTTAAACCAAGATTTGATATCTAATAGAGATCAAAGCATTCCAATCAAAGTCCCACCAGAGGGGAACTTTTTGTTTCTTATTCTAAGTATTCCGGGATGGGAATGTTTTGATGAACTAAGAATGCAGGTTCAAACCAAACAATCCTTTGCAGTGATAGAATATTGTATAGAATAATGTTTTTGCCCAGTGAGATACAATTACTGTTCCACATAGCAGTTCAGTCAGGGTTTGTGTAATGTGGTGGCACACAATTACTACCAACACCAGATATCCTGTTAATAGGCTTTATTGAGTAATCCAGAAAACAAGCCAAAGGTCATACACAAGAGGTCAGTCCAAATAAGTATGGTACAGATTGATAAGGCAGGAGGCGTGGTCAGGGACAATCCAAAGTCAGGGCAGGCAGAGATCAGGCACTGTTGGCAATTAAGACCCTTGAATAAAAATAAGTAAACCAAACACAGTAGCACACCCAAGCACACTGTTAAGCAGAAGCTATAACGGGCAACATGCCTTGGTCATTTAGCCTGCTGCAGAGGCTCCCCTGAGACTGCCTGTGATCCCTGGGGTCACTGAGGAGAATGTGAAATCACCAGCAGGGTAAGTACCTTACCGTTTGTGTATCCATTATATGTACATTATGCAAAATAACATTTAGGGCCAAGATCTATTCATTAGTACCTGGGAGTTAGGCAGATATCACAGTGAATATTGCTGTCTGAATATGAGAATATTGCTGTCTGGTGAATGCAGACGTGGGCAAACTAAGGCCCGGGGGCCAAAACCGGCCCTTGAGTCTTTTATTTGGCCCTTGGTTACAAGACACTCTGGCTATCCTCATTCCCTGCATTAAGTCAAGATAATACTTAGAGGATAATTGTTTGGATTATTTCCTATAGGCCATAGTTTGCCTGCAATAGGGTGTTTAAGCTTCTCTTTATAATTTTTTTAAAAAACATTTTCTTTTTTTAAATATCCTGTCCTAGCCATGAAGACATAGGACCCATTGCAGGCTCTTGGTCCGGCCCATATATCACATTTAAAAACACCAGAATTCAAAAAACACGTGCAGTAAAAAAACGGTTGCGGTTAAAAACGCGACCCTCTGATGTTAAGACAATAAGCAATAGCTTCATCACTGCCTCTGATGTTGGCTTCGCAAGTCTCATGGGATTTAAAAAACAGCTGGAGATCTCAGCACATACTGCATGCAAATTCCTTAAAACATTTGCAGCATCAAGCAGGCCAGTTTTTTTGGTTTTTTGGATTGTGGACTGCCTCTCTTCATTATTGCAATTTGCACAACAAAACACTAAGGAATTAATATGCAGAGTGAAACTGTGCTACTACATATTGTGTTTAGAGATGGTCGAATTTTTCGACTTGCTAACTTTGTGAGCTGATTGCAAAGCCCCTGAACAAGGTATCATCACCAAAATTACTGGTGATGTAGAGAAGGGTTGTGGGAACATTTGAAAAAAAGAAGTTTTGCTCTAGCACATGTACTTTTTGCATACATTAAGTTCAAAGTTAAAGTCGAAATTCCGATTTTCGAAATTTTTACTTGACTTTGAACCTAATTTGTGCAAAAACTATTTGTGTTAGAGACATACTTTCTTTTTTGTAGTGTACCCCCAACCCTTTTCTACATCTCCAGCAAGTTTAGTGATGATACCATGTTCAGGGGCTTTGCAATTAACTCGAAATCGGCGAAATGGTCGAATTTTTTAAAAAAAATTCGACCATCTCTAATTGTGTTTAAAGTTGAATGTTTCCAATAGAAAAAAAAAACAATACAGGCAGAACAATTATAGAAAATAAGTATATGTAAAACAGGCGTTGTCACATTTTGCCCAGACAGAACTTGTGAAGTTCTACAATAGGGTGAATAAATATGAACTAACATTTTCTGATTCCGTGCATAGCTGGTAATTTGTGCCAGAAACAAATGTATTTTCACTTATCATTGTCGCTTTCTGGGATGTCACACTCGGCTCCCGCGGCTTGGTTAGTTTGGGAGGAGTCAGCTGGAAGAAAGATGATCCTTGTCTCCGGACTCCAGACACAGGGAATTTCAATAGCTCCTTTTCTGTTTATTATACACAGTCATCTCAACATCTCACTATTTGATGTGCAAAAGAAAACAAAGCTTGACAGGGTATGTGTACTGTGTGAAGTCAATGGTGCATCAAGAAAGACTCAACTTTTTTTTCTTTTTTTAAAGTTTGAATCAGCTTTTCTCAATGACACTAATATTTTCCAAATTGTAGTTTTGCAATGACGCAGTTGATCCAATACATTATGATTCGGTAAAGCCTATAAAAGTGGCACACTTGTGTGAAAGGAAGGCAATTATTATAAAAGAAGGTTATGCAAACCAGTGGATGTTTTTATTTCCTGCAGCGCCCCACCCCAGTACATCCCTGGCCTCACCTCACTCAGGAATCCTGAATAATCACTGAATCATAATAGTTTGCACCAAGCTTTACACTGTTTCCAAAGATACCGGGAAAAATGACAAAAGGGTTTTAGATGTTTCCACAAACAACAAAAGCAAAGCACCCAACTGTCTGTCATTACAAATGTTTCCTTACCTGAACTGCACGCATTTCACGCAACTTCTAGGATTGGAGTACAAATAAACACCCGTCCTTTTAACCTCAGCTCATGTTGTATTTCATATTATTATATTTACTTCAGCCGCGCTTTCAAATGCTTTAACATGCATATCCCATGTTTCAAACTCTACTAATAGTGTGTTTTTGATCTCCATTTCAGGAGAGAAATATTGAAGAATACAGAGTTTCCATAGTACAGGTAAAATTAAATAGAAATTGAATGTGTGTTTACTATTTGTAAAGTAAGGTTCCTTATTACACCAGGTCTCCCATGTAACATAAAAAGGTTAAAAATCTCAAAGTGTTGCTGAGGCAAAGGCAATGGTGTAGCATCTTGGCTTAGATACCCAGCAATCACAGGAGGAATGATATCACCATCCGCAGAAGCTAGGTGAAATGTAATCCTATTTGTTTAATGCATTCCTAACTAGTATTGAGCAGCATATGGCATATTCGAATTCACGTAATTTTACAAATATGCAAAGGAACATTCGAAATTAGTAAAATTAGTTTTGACTGTAATCTATTGCCTTTCATCGTGCGCCTGTTCCCAATTATTCATGATGCAGCTTTACAGCATCTTTTCTTCATTCTGTGATCTTAGCCAGTACGAGCACTATGTGGATTATACATTCGCAATGCGCACAAATATGTGCGATGTATGCCGGTAAACAATGGTGAAGCATAATATGACTAATATCCGCCATTGCGAATATCCAAGCGAACATTCGCTAAATATTGCAAATTCTCAAATGTCGGATATTCGTGGAATATATTCGAATTTTGAATATTATCGCCCAACACTATTCCTAACACTGTTAAGGCTGCCATACACGGCACGGATTCGTGCCGGATTCTGGCGCGATGGATTCCGGGCGCGTGCACGCGGATCCATCGTGCCGGAATCCCCTGCAGCCCACCTTGCCCGTCCGATCGCATCCGATGGATCAGGGGCACAGAATCGGATCCGAGGAAGAACCAACCTGTTGGACTTTTCGGTCCGATTCTGCTCTGATCAGGGGGCTTTGCGGTCCGGGAGGCGAGCCATCGGACACGGATCCCTCCGTACAAGGTGGGCTGCCACGATCGGATTCCCTAATTGGCTAATCGTTGTGGATGCCGGCGGAATCGCCGGAATCCATCGGGTGCTGAATCGATCAGCCAGGGAATCCGTGCCGTGTATGGCTAGCTTTACACAGACACAACAACCAAGCAAAAAGTGTAACAACCTCAAAATTGTCATATCAGTCAGAAATGTTTATATTCAATATTAAAGTTTGATAATCCAAGACTTAACAGTTATATAAACCATATTGACAAAGGTATATGTACTTAGCCCCCTAAATGTTGGATTAAAGTGTTTTTTCAGACCAAAGGTGTGCTCTAAGACTCATAGATTGAGGTCCCATAGGAAATCAGCTGCATTAAAATCTCACTGTCAAGTGTCAAACTAGTGGCATGTGGACACCATTTGGCCTGTAGACCAGGTACAGTCAGCTCCATCAATATTGGACATTGACAACATTTTAAAATATATATATATTCAGAATTCATATGCTCTATATTAAACACAATGTGCTTTAACTGCAGTCTGTCTGCTAATTTGAGGGCATTTAAATCCAATTCAGGTGAACGGTGTAGGAATTACAACAGTTTGCATATGTGCCTCCCACTTGTTAAGGGACCAAAAGTAATAGGACAATTGGCTTTTCAGCGGTTCCATGGCCAGGTGTGTGATATTCCCTCATAATCCCAATTACAATATGCAGATAAAAGGTCCCGAGTTCATTTCAAGTGTGCTATTTGCATTTGGAATCAGTTGGTGTCAACTCTCAAGATGAGATCCAAAGAACTGTCACTATCAGTCAAACAAGCCATCATTAGGCTGAAAAAAAAAAAAAAACATCAGAGAGATAGCAGAAACATTAGGCATGGCCAAAACAACTGGAGAGCTCAGCAACACCAAAAGACCCGGAAGACCAAGAAAAACTACTGAAAGAATGAAAGTGGCTAGATGAAGAACACCCTCTAGGAGGTAGGTGTATGTTTATCAAAGTCAACAATCAATAGAAGACTTTAGTAAATACAGAGGGTTCACCAAAAGATGTAAACCATTAGTGAGCCTCAAAACAGGAAGGCCAGGTTACACTTTGCCAAACTACATCTAAAAAAGCCTTTACAGTTCTGGAACATTCTGGAACAACATCCTATGGACAGATGCGACCAAGATCAACTTGTACCAGAGTAATGGGAAGAGAAGCATATGGAGAAGGAAAGGAACTGCTCATGATCCTAAGCATACCTCCCAGTCCTCATCAGTGAAGAATGAGGGTAGAAGTGTCATGGCGTAGGCATGTATGGCTGCCAATGAAACTGGTTCTCTTGTATTTATTCATGTGACTGCTGATAAAAGCAGCAGGGATTCATTCTGAAGTGTTTCAGGCAATATTATAAGCTCATATTAAACCAAATGCTTTAGAACTCCTTGGACGGTGCTTTACAGTGCAGATGGGCAATAACCCAAAGCGTACTGCAAATAGTTTTTAAAAAGAAAGAAGTGGAATGTTATGCTATGGCCAAGTCAATCACATGACCTGAATCAGATTGAGCATGCATTTCACTTGCTTAAGACAAAACTGAAAGGAAAATGCCCCAAGAACTAACAGGAACTAAACACAGTTGAAGTAGAGGCCTGGCAGAGCATCACCAGAGATGAAACAAGTGTCTGGTTATGTCTATGCATTTCAGACTTCGGGCTGTAATTGACTGCAAAGGATTTGCAACCAAGTATTAAAAAGGGAAAGTTTGATTTATGATTATTATTCTGTCCCATTACTTTTGGTCCCTTAACAAGTGAGAGGCACATATGCAAGACATGGCTTGTGAGTTTGGTGTTTTAGAACTGAATGTATAGGCAAACATTTTCATATATACACCCAAATCCTCCTCAGAAAAGCGAAAGCTACAATGGCTGTAAAGGTTGTACCAGTTTTGTGCTACATTAGTATTTAGATATAAATGTCATAAAAGTACCTGTAGTTGTGATGGGAAGATGCACTAATAAGTTGGTCAATATAGCATAGAAAAAAGTGCTCATCAAACACTATTTAACATCACTGAAATAAGGAAATAAGCTCTGCATTTGGAGGTTTGGATAATAACCCAAATCATTGACTTGGCAAGGTTTGAATCCAGTTCTGGTTTAACAACCCAGGCGGTTTGTTCCATGATATGGAGGTGGCATCGGTTTCCCAGCCCACATAGGTGGCATTATTGATGATGCCGGCCATATGTAGGGGAGGAAGGAGTGCCGCTAGGGAAAACGTTGAAAACGGCACGATACGGGCATACTGCCAGGGAGGTTAAACTAATCATCAACTTTTGTTAGATATATCAACTTGTGCAAGTTAAATGCCAATTATTATTGAAAATAGATTCATGGTTTTACCACACAGTGTGATTGATTCTATTTTTTACATTTGATTCCTTTTCAGTTAATGAAGATAAAGGTGTGTGTTTATGCTCCAAATTTCGACTGGGTACAAGTTGATCAAAAAAGAAAAAAAAGATATTCATACAATCAACAGAAATATTTTCGCCATGACTGATGATCGCAGTAAATTTTCTTCCAATTTTATGCTCAATTTGCATCCGTTTTGGGCAATCAAATTCAGAAAAAAAGGGCTGATTTACAAACAATCAAACTTTAGTTTTCACTGCAGGATTATTCCTATCCCTATCCTCTCAGACACCATCATTTCATAGCATAGGTAAGATATCTTCATGTCCAGTAAGCTCTTAAATAAAGCAATGAGGTCAACGCACAGGATAAGGCAGTTACTATGAGAGTGTTTACTTGAAGGTACAGAATGTTGTCTGATTCGTCAGTTCAGAAAACAGCATTAGCCAATCAACACACATTTGTAATGAAAGCTGCTGATGTACCATATTAAAAATCTGGTGTCCATGACCTGTGTCTTTTTTAGCACTCCTGAAAGTGTACACTGTAAATTATGTCACTAGATAGGTGATAAATATATCCACTATAGCAACCATTAACTTGAGAGTTTCCAAATGATGCTGACATTGCACGTAAAAGATCTGCTTCTATTTTGGTCAGGTTAAACAAGATCTACAAATAAAAGATGCTCAAACTGTCAATGTCCTGATTCTGTTCTCTTGTTAAGTGTATCATCTATTGTTTTGTGATATTTTATGAGTTTAGAATATAATTATTTGTTTTTTACCTTGGTATTGACGCTAAGCAGTAGTATACATGTGAACCCACAGGCTTATAGGGGACACATTATCACCGAACACTAATAATGCACCCCCATAACACAGGCAGAATATGCCCCTGCCGCCATTTGCAACAATTAGTTAACACATCCATCACACGCAGTGCAGACATAGCTTATGTTTGATAAAACAGTATACATACATAACACATTTCGCAATATCTGTTTCTTTAAAAAACGAATATTGCTCTGAAAGTTAAGCAGGAAACAAACGTATAGATATGGGCCAGATCGATGGCCACTTCGAGCACTGTGCACACTCACAGCCATGTATCTGGCCCATATGTAATGCGGCCTTCCCGGTTTTGGGCGGGACCAATCAATCCATCAATTCCGCTTGAAAACAGGGATATCAGACATGGTTGATGTCCATTACATGTTGAGAAGTCCCCAACCAAAGCAGAAGTTCTGTGGCTGGCTTCTCCCCGCACAGCACACAGCCTACGAGCTATGGTCAGCACGCACTCTGTGCGCTGTTCAGGGGAGGAGCTGTGTCTCTGTGTCTGCCCTCACTGGCTCTGAGCTGTAGACAACCAGGAGAGCAGACACCGGAGCAGCTCTCACACTGGGTGTACCGGGTCCCCATTGAATGGGAATTGATGTGCACTTTGGTCCAGCAAGCTTCTAACTTGAAACAAGCTGACAACACTGCTTCTGCTTCATTCTAACACTGAGTGGAGTTGTCAGAACTGCTTAGTTCTACTCTGCATGACTTCAGAACATCACTGCGCTCTCTGTCTACATAACATAAGAAGATGCTCTTCAGCCCTTACCTGCACTGTTACTAAAGATGTGGCAACATGGCCTGTTTCCAATGGAATTTCAAATACTGGCAACTAACATGTTGCCAAAATGGTTAATTCCTGTGCCTTCATATAATAAACACTAATTTGTTAGCAGTATTGACTTCTATAAACATAATCTTAATAGTAAGTAATCATAACACATCATTCCCATCCCCAGCCAGGGCACTGTGTGTGCAGGGGTGCCTGGGGCGGGATGGAGGAGGATAGCCGGGACCAAAAGTGACTTAACAGGGATTGGCCACGCTGTAAGGGCATAAAACTTGGTGGCAGAAGAGGATTAGCTTCTTCTTTCTTAGTCACAGCAGGTGGGTCCTTAACAGTGTCCAGGAACATTTTGGTTGGTGGAACCTTTTTGGAGTGACGTGCTGGAGGGAAGGCAGTCACCAAGCTGAGGAAAAACATTGAGCTCTTACAAGGGTCAATGACCCACAGGGTTTTTGGAACTTTTGAAATGGTTAAAGTTGGATGGAGTAGTAGGAAGGTGGACTAAAAAAAATAAAGTGTATTGTACCATGGTCATTAAGGGGTTAACAATGTTCCTATGAAAATGTCAGTGATTGTGTTGTTGTTGGGCAAAACATAAGGTGGGAGGTGACAAGGTAATGTTCTGGAACATGTGATGTTGTGACCTTGTGAGCCATCTGGGAGGAGAATAGAAGGTTATATGAGCTTAGTGTTTTGTGGCATCAGGGTCTTCGTAGCAGCAGGAGAGAACAGAGCAGAGGTGTTATGGATCCAGTGGGGAGCAGGCCTCAGGCCTGTGGATCCGAAAACCAGGCTTGGACTAAAACTTAACTAAGGCCTCACCCTTGTCCCCTGCTGGGGCAAGGGCATCCATAGCCTAGGAGAAGTCACTAGGGTAAAGACTGTTACTGGCAGAGACTGCTCCCAGATGGCTCCCAGGGGGATGATGGGGTGTACCTGGCACTGTGATGATACTGCAATAAAGGGGCACCGTATTTTCACCAATCTGACACGTGTCATGGACCCTTATTGCGGGATGTGCGCAAGGACCTGCTAAACATAAGAAAGCCTGCTAAGCCGCAGTTACAAGTGAGGACCGTGAGGCCTGGCTGCCTCTTGAATGGAAGTGGGGTGTACGCCAGTGAAGGCCTAGATTACTAGTATCATTGTCTTCATTGGAGTTGTTTTTAGAGTTGGGGGAACTTAGAGGAAGGGTTGGTTAGTTTTATTAAGGAGATAGGTGAGGTTGCTAACTGTGCTTCCTCCACAGCTCATCCCTGCCCATTTAACCAGTCTCATACAAGTGTAAAATGAATAGCTATTGGCTGCTTGCTCTGTATACTCATTTATTTGATAAGCCCAAAGATTTGACTTTGGGTTTGTGCCTAGAGCAGAACACACCTTAACCATAATTCTGGTAAAACATGCTGGCACATGTACTTTTCCATACTTAAATGCTGGTTGTAGCTTCTGAGCTTATAATTGCTTCTAAATGTAATGTGACAAAAGCAATGCCCATATTTTCATAGTGTGTCTGACAATACCATGCATGGAGTACAGGGAAATTAACAGAGTTCATTAATACTTTACACTATGTAGCACCAATTCCTACATATACAACCAAATGAGTGATTAATTGTATTCTCCACTGGATCAACAAATTATAAAGTGAAAATAATCCCGCTTCTAAATGCTTATGTCTGCCTACATGTTATGGTTTTCTTTGATAAATGAACCGTGACAGTGGCCGGCTGCAACAATCCTTGTTGACAACTCAAACTGTGTCTGATGACTATCTCACAGCATTTTAAAACAAACACCAGCACTTCTTTCAGCACACATCACAAAGCCAATGACACAATTTAGGATGTATGCTGAAGGATTAAAATGCATATTTTAAGGTGCTGATGATATGAAAGGATATGAAAGTCTTCTTTATTATTGACCAGGACAGGTGTCACATAGAAGTGTCTAGCAAGTTTTCTTGTTTTGTTTCTTCACCCTTTTATAAGTGTTTTAGAAAACCCACTCACAATTTAAATATAACTGACCACTTGCCTTTAGAGGTATTTGCCAGGATCTGGAATTAAGCTTGTTGTAAAATTGTGTAATAACCATTTTATTTGTTAATGAATAGGTTACATTGTGGAACAATGCGGTTTTCTTACTTTCCAATGAATAATCATACTAGTCTATTATTTTTTATTAGGTTATCTCATGGAACCATTGTAAAGCAATATGTCATATGCTTAAAAACTCTTCCTACAGGGGTGTCATTAGCCTACCTTTGATTTAGTGTGTTCACCTCTGGGCCAGCATTTGTCTACAAAGATGCATTTGGATTGGAATGCCTTGACAACATATGACAATATGTGGATTTAATTATAAATAATTAGCAGTATTTTTTAATTTGTTTAACACAAACTTTGTTGTATTTGTTCAGTGGGTGCAAAAGATAACTAAAGACCCAAACATATTGTCAACTCTACCACTCAATGTTAAGAGGAAGATGGGTAAGTTTTTGTAATCCTACCCAAGGATTACAACATGAATCTTTCATAAACCAAGTACCATGAAACCCTCTCTCTTCCTTATTAAGTCAGTGTTTTAAGAGGAGGGCACAGAGCCGGAGTGTTTAGGTACAAGGCCAACATCAACAGCAGCCTCAGTTGACACAGAATTGCAGTGCCTGTGTAGCTGCTCCACTTGCATGGAGTTAGGGCAATAGTTATAATAAAAAAAGAAAAGCTTAAATAAAGTAAACCAGTGCAGCCATCATTACTACGGGCTAGTTAGCTGAAATATATCACATTTAAATTATTGTGCTTGGAAACATTAAAATTCTTTCATTATAAATGTATCTAACCTTTCCAGTTTCATTGTTAAAGCGGACCTACCACCAGGAATCTATGTTTTCATGAATGGCACTAGAAGTGCCAATAATAGGGAGGAATGCAGTGAAAAAACCCCAAATGTACCTGTAATGAGCAATTTAGGAATATAATCAGCCTCTTCACTTCCTGGTTAATGGGCTCAGCAAAACCTGGCAGCACGTCACAACAACACATGATTTTTCAGTGTACATGAAACACATGGTGGTGCAATATCGCGGGTGGCCACTGGGGGCGTTCAGTGATCTTCAATGGGAATTTTCAAAGCAGCTCACTGAAAAATCACGTGCTGCTGTGACGTGGTGCCGGGTTCTGCTGAGCCCATTAACCAGGAAGTGAATAGGAATGGCTGATTATATTCCTAAATTGCTCATTACAGGTACGTTTTGGTTTTTTTTCACTGCATTCCTCCCTATTATTGGCACTTCTAGTGCCATTCATGAAAACATAGATTCCTGGTGGTAGGTCCGCTTTAATAAGGATCATTCAGCCCCTTCTGAATTTACTCATAGAACATGTTCAATTGACATGGGTCAGTAGTTAAAGTAGAACTACAGCCCAAAATAACAAGATAACATTTTTTGATTAAATAATGTATACTATGAATGATAACAGGATTATATAATTTGTGTTTTTGTATCTGCTTTGAGTTCAGTGTTATTTCGAAAGTTGACAGCTCTCTGCCCCTATTGTCATGTCTTTAAAGATCAGAATCGTATGAATAAAGGAAATGACAAAACAGCAGGCTTACCAACCTTTTCTCTACAACTGATATCACTTATTCCATTTAGAGAAAATCTTGACATACCACCTGAGCAGTCTTCTGGAGAACCAGAGGGTGAAATTGCCAACAGAGAAATAGTTATCAAAGCAGTGCCAAAACTCTGAAGCATACACCTCAAGGCCTATCATTTTTAATGTCCAGTGACACATTATATTCAATGGACTTAACATAAAAATGTATGTCAACATCCATGAGGGAGGTACGTGAACGGGATATAGGCAATGATTTATCGAATCGAATATTCAAGCTCAATACTACAAAATAATACATGAAAAAATGTTATACTAAGGCCAGCGTTTAAATAAATAGGCACAAAAAGCTGGCCATACACCTTTAGATCTCTCTGTCAGATATCCTTTAGATCTACCAACAACTGTGTAGTATAGGGTCCTCTGCGATTGAACACAGGTAGACTTGTGGCACCCATACACGTCTAGATTTTTCATTGAATCAACTTCATTCAATCAATTTTTTTTTGTTGATTGATTGAAAATCTATGGCAGCCCACATGGTTAGATCGACCCAAAACAATCAAAAATTTGGAAGATTTTCGATCGAAACATGATCAGACATGCTGGAAAATTTTAATCGGTTGTATTTAAATTGAACCTTGATTCAATTACGCTTTCAGTTGATCCAAAAAATTTTTATCAAATATCTGTTACTACAGTTGAAATACATTGTAATCAATCACAAATTTCCCTGACCCCAATAAATGTATCTTTTTAAGTCAATTGAATGGAAAAAATCTAGACGTATATGGGGGCCTTTGATTGTTTAGAAAGTCATATTACATGGTTTTGGTAAAACAAAAGGAGTTTGAAAGGAAATCTGACAGAGAAATGGTGTATGAGGGCCCTAAGTTTGGTTGGTTTGGAACCATGCAAGACAGGCATTTCTAAAAAGAACAAATAATAAGACTTTTCACAGCATTTATTTTGATGATCTATAAATGTGAATAAGGAATGTTCATGACAGCTGACTCTAAAACCGTAAACATCAATAAGTTTATCCCCCTTCGCATCCAGCTTCCAATCTTCCAGGAGGGCTTTCCATAAGATTATGTCTGTAGGGATTATTTCCTATTAAACTAGAGGGACATTTGTAAGCATAACCCAAACATAACTACTAAGCTTTATAAGGGTGATTTGTCCCTCCAATAAACACATTTCCATTGCTCCAGAGTTAAGAAGAGGCATACTTTACACCACTCCATCTGAAGCTCGGCATTGTTATTGTTAATGTACAATCAGAGCTTAGATTTAAACCCAATATATACACAAACTTGACATATTAGAGCAAAACTTATTGTTTTCAAATGTTTCCCCAACCCTTCTCTACATCTCCAGCAATTTTTGTGAGGATACCATTTTCAGGGGCTTTGCAATAAGCTGACAAAGTTAGCTAGCACCATGCGAATTTTCGCCAATGCAAATTTACGCCAATGCACATTTTGCAATCACTCCCGCATGCGAAAATTTTAAATAAAATGGCGACATTCGCACGCGAAATAGCGGCATGGCAAATCAAAAGCAAAGTGCTTTTTTAAGTTGAAATTTCGATTTCAGTCAAATATCAGGCTGATTTTTGACTTTTTTGGCGAAAAGTCGAAATGACCCCATCAAAATTCGACTATACAAATTTTCGGTGAAAAAGTCGAACTTTCTACTTAAAAATTTGCACTGCGAATTTTTCGACCATCCCTAAAGTTCATACAGTGCATTTGAGTTCAACCAATTCTTGCACAGATTTGTAAATGCAGACTGTATGACTAGGTGCTTAATTGTATACAGTTGTGGAAGTGGATCAGAATAAAACACCTGACTTCAGGGAATATGAGATATTTACCAATACACAACTAACTGTATAGATCAACTGTCGCCCTATAGAAGAAGACTCTAATTCCCAGTAAACTGATAGAATAAATATTGGTTTAATCTTCTCAATATACCAGTCTAGGTTGGTTTCAAGCAATAGGTAAACCCAGGAAGAAACAGCTAATGCAAAAAAAATTAGTCAAATAAAGATAACTATGAATTTATCCATTTCTTTTGTTTGAAAGTTTTTACTCAGCTCTTAGTCTACAGGTTATATGTAATTAAAGAAATCCTTGCGTGCGTATTAAAATTCCATTCCATTCCTTTTTATACATTACAGTTTTATGCCACTCCCAAAGCTGTTCTAATGTTTACTCTACCTGTAGAAAGGTCATTGATTGGGACTTTCTTTTCTTTCATGAATTAAAGAACTGGATTTATTCACAAAACATCACCAACCCAAGGGCTTTTGGCAGTTGGTCGACTATGTAGACAAAGGAGAAGCTTAACTTGTGGTGCTGATAACTTTATATAGAATAGTCGTAATGTATTGTAGCATTTTATTAATATTATAAACGTAAACATTATATGCACAAGTAGTTATATATAATCACTTACATTGCTTTGAAATGTCTCTTCCCCTGTTTGGTGTCTGCATTTATGTCACAAACCTAACAAATAAAATCAGCCATCGTGTGTGGCAATGTACAGTGGAGGAAATAATTATTTGACCCCTCACTGATTTTGTAAGTTTGTCCAATGACAAAGAAATGAAAAGTCTCAGAACAGTATCATTTCAAAAAAGACTTAATACTTGGTGGAAAAACCCTTGTTTGCAAGCACAGAGGTCAATTGTTTCTAGTAATTGATGACCAAGTTTGCGCACATTTTAGGAGGAATATTGGTCCACTTCTCTTTGCAGATCATCTCTAAATCCCTAAGGTGTCGAGGCTGTCTCTGTGCAACTCTGAG
>CM070035.1:64376110-64386681 GCA_036250615.1 Ptychadena robeensis | reverse complement strand
GTTTGAGGATGTTTTCAACCCAGCCTGAGATATTTTCGGTAAGTGTTCCAATACCTGAAAAAAAGTTGAATTCAATAGTTTGAAGCCTGCAGTAGCCATTAAAACCATACCAGGTGATCTTGTCTTAAAGTACTTTTTCAAGCACTTCTTACTAGGCCATTATTATTTCTAATATTTGCTCCTAAACACTGCAAATGGTGGCCTCAACCCATGTTATATAAACAGAGTACAACACTAATTACCATTAATAAACCAATGGTGAGCAATGATGTGTGCAGCAATGATGAGGCTCGAGAACATCACTAGATGGAAAAAGAGAGAAAACCAGGAATTTTACCAATAGGTATATAGGTTGTTTTATCAAGCAGAAAATAACATACGGTAAACATAATTTACATGTCAATATTTTTATTCATTAATTAAAAAAAAATGTGAATATGCAAAATCCATTATTATGTTATTAGGATAGCTTAAAGTATTCAAACAGCAAACATACAGTTAAAGTTAGCCCCCATACAGTTACAGTTAGCCCCCAAAAAAGAACTTGCCATAATTGAAGAGCTGTGGCACCTTAGCACCTGGTGTCTCCAAGAACTAATTTTCACTCATCCCCCCCCCCCCCCCCCCCCCCCCCCCCGCCCATTGGATAATGGGTGGTTCATTGTTAAGTTTTCCCAGTTGTTGAGTTGTATATGTATACTTTGTCTGCTTTCTGATAAAGTTGTAAAGTGTTTTGTATTTCACACCAGTTCACTTAATCAAATTGAATGAAACTGGCTGCAATATTAGTCAAACTATGTAAAAGCAAAAGCTATAAAGCAAATATTGTGTTTCCATTCAGAGACCAGAGAGTTAAAGTCGACATCTGGTGAAACAGAAGCCTCAGCTGTTTTATAAATGACATCTCACAGGGTCAAATGTATCCCTTCTCAAATACATCTGCTCCTAGTTTGTCACAAACGAAAGTTGCAAAGTGTACAGGAGGATATGACAAATGAGAATTTGCTACTTAAATGACTTAGGTCTCAGTGTCTAAATATTATATCAAACAGGTCTGCAATGTTCATAGAAATCTAATATAATAATACAGATGACAATCTTGAAAAAGTGTTTACTCAGTTATTTGTTACAGAAAGAATAAAATATTTTTTGACAAATGCAATAACAGTATATAAAAAAAGACCACAACAGATAGAATAACAAAGGTCTGTCAACATTTCACACTAGAGTTTCACTTTGTAATAATACAGGGAAGAAAGTATGCTCTAACACAATTAGTTGTTGCATAAGTAAAGCCCCCCATACACCTTACAATCTTACCATACAATTTATTTACAATCAACTTTTCTTCTACCAAAACCATGTAATATGAGGATCTTTCTAAACCTTCCAATCACTATGTATTCTATCAGGGGGGACCCAGCACTGCATAGTTGTTGGTAGATATAAATGAAATTGTATGGGTTGATCTACAGGTGTAGGACCAGAAGGAAGCTAGCCAT
Source organism: Ptychadena robeensis (assembly GCA_036250615.1). Lineage (NCBI taxonomy): Eukaryota > Metazoa > Chordata > Amphibia > Anura > Ptychadenidae > Ptychadena > Ptychadena robeensis. The sequence continues at coordinate 64,385,179 of CM070035.1, read as the reverse complement.
TCTCTTTGCATTTCTCACCATTTATACCGTGCATTTAATTGAATTGTGATATTAGAATACAGAATTTTTCTTCAGTGTGAAGGATTATATCTTCACAACTTCTTTCTCTGCTAGAAGAGCTGTGAAGCAACAGACACGGCATAGTGCCACCTGGAGTTGGAAAGGAAAGGTTTTTTTTTACTTCATCATAAGACTTTACTTGTCAGTGGATGGAAGAGTTGAGTGTATATTGTAGCACTCTGGCCTTGTGAACACACAATTTAGGAAAAAATAGCAATATACAGTCAGGTCCATAAATATTTGGAAAATCAACACAATTCTAACTTTTTTGGCCCTATACACCACCACAATGGATTTGGAAATAAACGATTTAAGGGTAGTTACATCCAAATCAGGTGAACGGTGTAGGAATTACAACAATTTGCATATGTGCCTGCCACTTGTTAAGGGACCAAAAGTAATGGGACAATTGGCTTCTCAGCTGTTCCATGGCCAGGCGTGTGATATTCCCCCATTATCCCAAAAACAATGTGCAGATAAAAGGTCCAGAGTTCGTTTCAAGTGTGCTATTTGTATTTGGAATCTGTTGCTGTCAACTTTCAGTGAAGCAAGCCATCATTAGGTTGAGAAAACAAAACAAGGTGGCAAAAAGGAAGGAACCCACATATGAGCTCAGAAACACCAAAAGACCGGGAAGACCACAGAAAACAACTGTGGTGGATGCCCGAAGAATTCTTTCCCTGGCGAAGAAAATACCCTTCACAACAGTTGGCCAGATCAAGAACATTATTCAGGAGGTAGGTGTCAACAACAAGTCAACAATCAAGAGAAGACTTCACCAGAGTAAATACAGAGGGTTCACGACAAGATGTAAACCATTGGTGAGCCTCAAAAACAGGAAAGCCAGATTAGAGTTTACCAAACAACATATCAAAAAGCCTTCACAGTTCTGGAAGAACATCCTATGGACAGATGAGACCAAGATCAACTTGTACCAAAGTGGTGGGAAAAGAAAAGTATGGAGAGGGAAAGGAAATGCTCATGATCCTAAGCATACCACCTCATCAGTGAAGCATGGTGGTGGTAGTGTCATGGCGTGGGCATGTATGGCTGCCAATGGAACTGGGTATTGATGATATGACTGCTAACATAAGCAGCAAGATGTATTCTGAAGTGTTATGGGCAATATTATCTGTTCATATTCAGCCTAATGCTTCAGAACTCATGGGACGGCACTTCCAGTGCAGATGGACAGTCGGACATACTGCAAACGCAACCAAAGAGTTTTTTGAGGGACAGAAGTAGAATGCACCTGACCTGAATCTGATTGTGCATGCATTTCACTTGCTGAAGACAAAACTGAAGGGAAAGTTCTGCAAGAACAAGCAGGAACAAAAGGTAGAGGCCTGGCAGAGCATCACCAGTGATGAAACTCATTGTCTGGCGATGTCTATGTGTTTCAGACCTCAGGCTGTAATTGACTGTAAAGGATTTGTAACCAAGTATTAAAAAAGGAAAGTTTGATTTATGATTCTGTCCCATTACTTTTGGTCCCTTAACAAGTGGGAGGCACATATGCAAACTGTTGTAATTCCTACACCGTTCACCTGATTTGGATGTAAATACCCTCAAATTAAAGCTGACAGTCTGCAGTTAAAGCACATTGCGTTTGTTTCATTCCAAATCAATTGTGGTGGTGTATAGAATTGCCAAAAATTTTAGAATTGTGTCAATGTCCCAATATTTATGGACCTGACTGTATATTGCCATGTGCTAGATAAAAATTTAAACAATTCTTAAGCAGAGAATTCTGAAGGTTGGTTACTTTAAGGCATGTGCCAAGAGCTGGCTCCCAAGCACCTGCCCATTAGATGATCTACTCATTCTGCTCCTCAAAGAACAGTCTGTCCTGGCACAGCTGTCACAACCTCTGCCCAGGAGTCCTACCCTGTTACATTGTGCCCAGAGCTCATTACATAAAAATAAAATCTCCCATTCATAAGTAAATGTCCCCACCTGCTGAAAGACAGTTAGGCACATTGCACTGCTTTTCTATGTGCTGGGGGGGCACAGTGACTTTTAGGGGACAAAGCCAGTTCCTAGTCCAAATCAGGTCTAAAATGGAGAAAGAAGGAGAAAGCAAATAGTAATTGTAGGATGGAGGTGGGGGTATTACTATACTTTCTTTAATCCCCATTAATTCTCGAATTTCCTGATTCAGTCCTGCTTTTTCTACTAACATTTTAGCACCCATGCTTGGAAAGGTTCTCCACAGCCCTGGAGACTAATATCGGGAACACACTGTATGTTGCTTGTGGTGCCTGTATTGGGTTTGTATTTTTGATGCTGCCAGAAATATACTCATTTTTGAAGGCTTGGCATTTTTCTTTATCATGTAAGCTATCTACTTTGCAGACGTATGCCAACACTGGATTATAGTGTATGAATAGCAAACAAATTGCTAGGTTATGACAAGGTACACTAGCAATGCTTTGCCTAGAAGGCCTGTTTCTACTTCCTTGAGGATTTCACAAGGCTGTCCCACCCTCTACGGAAATCATTACATTGTCATATGATGCATTGTGAAGTGCTTTCAATTGTCTGAGCAATATCCTGCCATGAATTTGCAAACTATCTGAACATTCATTTACTTTGTAGATGTGCTTAATTACATCAGGTCAATGCGTTGGTAGTTGCACATTTTTCTGATTGTCACATGTCAGGGGTGCACATAACTTTTTGTGAGCTACTCAGATGAGTACAAGGAGATGGTGTGTGGTACTCTCCCCATATGTAGAGGGGTTTTAGGGTAGAGTTAGGGTAGAGTGAGGGGTAGAGTGCTTTCTTCCTCACTGTCCTCTGCTTCAGCTACCTGCATGGTAGATTCTGCAACCTTTCACAGTTATTAACATTTTCATGCAGTTATCCAACTAACATAAATTGTATACATTTAACATTAAAAACTCAAAGAATGTTGGCAATCTAAAAATATTTACTTTTACAGTAGTGTATACATGATAAAGTGAAGTTGTTTGTACAGCTATTTAATGTGTTCAAGCTTTAATTTCAATTGAAAAAATCTTGCAATACCATGTTTAGCCACAAGATTTGTCCTTAGTTAACATTTGCTATTAATGTACAGATGACATCACTGGCATCTTTCCAAAACAGATGCCAGTGATGTCTTCTGTACATGACATCACTGGCATCTCTTGTCATGTACAGAAGGTGGGGGCACTGTGTGCTGCAGATTTCTCCCCTCTATGGCTGGCAGCCAGACTCCTCTGGTACACCTGATAGCTGCGGCTGCCTGGACCCGGAATACTTTCAAGTTCTTACAACGCAAGTGCGCTTAGTAACATTAATGCAGGTATGCATAGCTAGTTTTTGGTCGTCTTGTGTACCTGCACACCATTTATGTGCTGCCCTGATTTTAGTTATCACAATTAGTGCCACCATCTCACAATTAGTGCCACCATCTCTATGAATAGTGATGGCCGAACTTCGTCCGTGTCCGTTTTAAAAAAGTCCGCCGTCCGTCCGTTCACGGACACATTCAAATTCCCCGCCTCTAGGCGTCACATCCGGTCCCTAGAACGCATCCTGGAACGCATAGTTCCTGGTTGTGTTAACCGGATGTGACGTCAGTGTTTACGAGCCGGAACCTCACTGAAAGACCGGGTTCTCTACCTGGTCTTCAGTGAAGTATTCTTCCTGCGGCGGGATCTCGCTGCTTATGATCCCACCGGAGGAAGAATAGAGGGCTCCTTCTGGCCGGCGAACAGGGCGGGTCGAACACCCGTACTGTCCGCCGGCGAGAAGGAGGGCGAACATGCTTGTTCGCGGCCGAACTGTCCACCTTGCGGACAGTTCGGCCATCACTATCTATGAATGGATACAGTAAAAATAACATTATGTAGAGTATTGCATGATATGTTGTGAAATATTCTACGCATGAACTGGAAGAAAAGTTCATTCCGTGTGTATGGGAGGATATTGCTGGGATAACTGTGATGATAATGTTCTCTGAACTTATGTTATGAACTCCACCTTTCCTTAGACAGAGAAAGAACCGCACATAGACACCATGCTTCTCTTTACTCAGGAAGTCTCTACTCCAAAAAAACTTTATTAAAGGACATTTTATTAACAAACAGACAGTCACATGACAAAAGGTCCTTTGTGAGAAATAAACAACACAATATTACTTATATTAACCTCCTGGGCTCTATGCACGTCTTTTAAAAGTGTGCCACGGTAATTCTGCAATACAGTTTACAGTCCTCATTATCATTATTAAGAAATCAGCACAATTGATCTATTTCTATGTTCTATTTGGTGCTCTCCACATGTCCATATGACTTTCTGGTTATATTGTAAGTCTACTAAATACTGTAGGTTGGAACAGTTCTTCCAAGCAGCAAACGTAGGGGAAGTTTGTCTCATTTGTTTTAATGCAGAGCCGAAATTACAGATTTGGGGGGGGGGGGCAGTGGCACCAGTCATTAGAACCAGGGAGAGGAGGGTCTGCGAGGGATCTTGCTAAATTATTCCTTACAAGTGCGTTGTTTTTTTTAGGGGGGTTATGCATTCCTCCCTATTATCGACACTTCTAGTGCCATTAATATAATGATTCTTGGGGACAGGTCCACTTTAGATATTGGTTAGAGCATATGTACATGTGAGTATACGATGTCTATGTAAGAACATTTTGAATGAAATAACAGGGGCTGGCCAGAGAATTTGCCTAAATTCAGTTGTTTTATTTATTTACACAAGTGTATGTGAATAATTAATAACTGTCATGGAATGTTCCCTAGAAAGGAATAAAAGCAGATCCCCTGCAAACATATATATGTAATATTCAGCTTTTGTTTTAATCACTTAGTAGCTGTGAGCTTGAATATCATACAACAGCTACAGGAGGTAAATGAAGCCTGCTGTCAAAATTCTCTTCTCTTGTCAGGGATATAACCATCCCTAACTGGCTCAGCTCAGTCTAATACATTCTGCCCCGCGGGTAGAGAGACAAAGACAGGTGTACTAAGCATCTTGATAGCTTGGAGCAAAGTGTCTCGTTCTTCTCAGAAAGGCCCCTTACGACCTCCAGATCCAAATATAATGATGGGTCAGATTTCTGAGATCTCAACCAAAGGAATTGACACCTCTTACAATTCAAACACAAGGATGGAAAAACAATTTCTATATTCAGTATCTAGACTTGTCAACAAATATTATTATAGTGATAAGTAATAAGCAACAGGTTTACATTGATGGAAACCTGCATTTTTGGATAATATTCATCAGTTTCAGTACCTCATCCTTTATGATGAAGAAGCAATTATATTATATCTGTTGTCAGGGCTTGAAATATGCATGTATATAACACATATTTCTTATAGTAGCTGTAAGCAAGAATACAAGGCTGGGCCTACTCTTCATTTGTTTCCCCGCATACACCATGCAGTGACCGTGGGCAAGACTGCATAGTGTAGACCCCCCCTGTTTTCTCCTACTGAATGTAGGAAAATGTGCCAGCCTATACTGCCGCTTCATGACCCGTGGCGCGGTACACGCGATGGATCTACAATGCCCGGCCAGATCCGCGGATGCACTGGTAATGCTTTTTCGGGCGCGGCTTGTTAATGAAAAGTATAGTGTGTGGTATTGCCGACATGGCAAATACTGCATCCTAAACACTATGAAATAGCGCCTGAATAGCAGGCAAACCATAGGCAGCTGGTATGGACACGCTGGTTAGTCCAAAACGCCACCCACGGTTTCTGGGGCTGACTAGGGTAAACCCTGCCTGAGGCTGGGCCTACACTACTTTTTTTGCACGGTTTTACCTGGGGAAAACCCCTATGTCTACCCCCTGTGTTACCTTATCTAGTCTATACTGGTGTGCCCTGACTGTGTTTGGCAGTGCAACGGAATCTGTGACAGATTCACAACACAAAGTCGGCTGCTGGACATTTGTGGCCGCAAATGGGTGCTGTGTGTGATGTGTTAAAACAGTGCCCCATGCGTTTTCGGCCAAGGTTTGCTAAAAGTAAGTGTAGGCCATGTCAGCATTACCACGCCCTATATACCCTGAAACAGCAAGCAAACTGCGGGTGGTGGCTATGGACATGCCAAGCCGACATGTTCATAATGCTACCCGTGGTTTCTGGGGCTGCCTAATGTAGACCCATCCTAAGAGTAACAAAAAATAGTATTGTACCATTTATGAACTCATCTATAGGAAAAAAGTGGGCAAAAATAGGAGGCCAGGAATGACAAACTTAAATGCACTGTATGGTAAAATTTGAAACTTCCAAAAGTCGTGTATTCCAGTACAAAGAAGAAGAGACCTGTGCAATTTAAAAGCGTTCAGCTATTTTTGGACTGGTCCATATATAAAGCCTTTCACAGAGTCAAAGAGCTTTATTATATGTAAGTGTGTGTCTGCACTTAAGTCTTTACATTAAGAGCTCATTTTCATGGGCAGTTTGTCTAGTGAATATGCTTTATTACTCATAAAGATTAATCATATCTATAAATGTGTTATCAGTCTGCAGTATTGGTATCAGAATAGTAAAGTGGGAACATAGCCTTTGACTCAATGTCTGAATATTACATGTCTATTCCTCTCTTTACCTTAGTCACTCCAGAATATTTATGAAATATAATGAGAGTGGTACTCTAAAGTTTACAAATATCCTCTGTTTCTATAACTTCACATGACATGGGAGGACTGGCGGGGTGCTAGCTGCACCCTGAAAAGATCTCACCATCCTGCTATACTTTGAGCCTCAGAAGCCCCCCAGTGTTAGGTATCTGCAAAGTACTATACTAGTTTTAGCATACCATTACAGTATACAGTGTGTTAGTTACTTATTCTTAGCACAATTATACAATCAGACTTTATCAATATATTTTATAACTATGGGTAAAACATACACATATATATATATTTTTTTTTATATAGTATATAAAGCTACATTTTAGGATACATGGATTTGACTTGCGGAACTTGAAGAACAATCCATCTAATGTATTTAAGTACAGATACTTATGTTTTGTTAATAGATCCATGCATTAAGCCAGTGGTTTCCAAACTTTACTTGCAGGGCCCCCTTTTCTACATTATCGAGCCCCCCTCCCTATTCAAACACAGGTAAATAATGAGGGCCTGCACCCCCCTGGAATACCTTCGCGCCCCCCCAAGGGGGGCCCATCCCTCAGTTTGGGAACCACTGCATTAAGCAATAGCTTACATAGAGCTTACATTTAGTACTGCATGTTCTCATAGGAAACATTCTCCTGCCACAGAACTGATAGACAAGCACATATTTCCTTTCTTATTATATTTCTCTATGCAGAACATCAGTATTAAAAAAAAAGCTCTGTTCGCTGTCTTGTAACACAAAAAGGGAAGCTTATAATGACAATTTTGGATTTATATCTGGCTTCCTATTTTGCTATATGTATGTATTGTGCCACATCCCATAAAAATATTTGAATGACAATCGCTTAAATTTTCTGCCTATGAAAGGGATTCTGCAAGGCCAATCTAATAGAAATTAAAGGTTATTTAGAACAAAGTTGACCAGAATTTTTCAATTAATATTTTTAAAACATTTAGGATATTATCATAATTCAATTGAAGTAACATCTACACCAAATTAAATAGATGCAGTTAGTTATTAGTAGAGATTTTTTTATTCAAATAATTACATTTTATGAGTTAGCTGCAAAGCCACTGAGCATGGTGTCATCAACAAACTTGCTGGATTTTTAGAGAATAGTCCAGGATATCCTTTAATAACGCAAGTACTGCTCTAACACAAATAGTTTTTGCATAAACTAGTCTAATCAAATCAAAGTCCATAAAAAAAATTGACTTTGACTTATTTTATGCAAAAACATCATATGCTAGAGTCATAGTTTTTTTTCAAATGTTCCCACAGCCCTTCTCAGCATATTTGGTGATGATACCATTTTCAGGAGCTTTGCAATCAACTCACATAGTCAGCTAGCCTTAAATATTCAATCATTTCAAGTTAATAGTTTTACTAAATGCTGCCTCATCAGTTTAAACCTTTGGAATATTTAATGGAATATATATTCAATCAAATTGGTGTACAATGACACAGTGAGCCAAGACAACTTGCCAGTTAGATCAAATAAAAAATGAACCTGTCAGCCAACTGAGTGGAGTTTTCCAGACACAACACTGACAGCTGGTAAGCACATACATAAATTAAAACACAATATTTCGGGTTGTGGGACATGCAGACAGAGCGGTGACAGTAACAGATGCAGGATACTCCACCAAGAGTATGTAGAAGATACTGGAAACTTCCATTGCATGTTACACATAACTGGGACAGGTGTGAAGTGTTTACTCTGAAGTAGGAAGGCTACTCAAAGAGTGTGTGTTCATATTACCTATGACCCAAGTTGACACAAAGCTTATTACCAAGGTAACAATAAGCAAACTATTTTGATGGACAGAACATTGGGAAAATGTGTGTGAGTATTTAAATCCTATTATAAGCTTAATTTTCTGTTTAGATCCACTTTAAGTAAGTTCAGTTTAAGTGAAGGTGGGAATTATGGACATGTTAGCGTTGGCAGTTTGCCCACTGTTTGGAACTGTTTTTTTTTGTGTTTAGGGCGTGGTTTTTGCCATGTTAGCAATACCACGCCTATTAATTTATATGAACAAAACATGGGCGAAAACACATCAGACCCACGATGCTTGTCCCATTGCTAACGTGGGGGAAAAAACATAGAGTAGACAGGCTTAAATTGCAGGGACAGTTACAAGGTGGTTGCCGCTCAGCTTCTGCACTGTAACTATGCCTATGTGAAGTGGTTGACAATATGGTTGAGTTGGTAAGTAGGCACCTGTTAATTAACCACCAACAAATCCCTATTGTAAGTCCTTTTGACAACCATGGGGCAGAAGTGACATGTTGCGCTTGACCCTTGGTTGAGGTTTTACAGTTGGGAGCAGCAAACAGGTGGATCTTGAGCTCTATGAACTTTATATGAACATGTACTGTATAAACCTTAGGTAAC
>CM070035.1:64364467-64375197 GCA_036250615.1 Ptychadena robeensis | reverse complement strand
ACATCCCCCGAAAATAAGACATAGGGCATCTTTGGGAGCAAAAATAATATTTTTTGGGAGCAAAAAAAAAGACATTAAGACATTCATATTTTCAGGGAAACACAGCAGCAACATGCCACAATGTTGTATATGGCATGTGCAGAACTCTACAGCAAATGTTCCGTGAGTGGGGACCTAAATAGTTATAGTAAATATAGTATAGTTATAGTAAATAAAACTTATTGGTGACTGTTCTGGTTAAGGTAGTGCTCTTAATCATGAATATTGTACCACAAACTGGTATTTTACACCTTCCACAGAGCAATGGAGGGCAATAGACTACGTTAGATTGTGGTGTGCGGTTTGAAAATTCACTTTTTGTACTATTCGAAAAAAAAAATATAGCATGGAACATGGTCTGGTGTTGCTAAATCATTGATCAAAATAATGTAGACTAAAGTTCAATGTATTGCAGGATTATGTACTTATCCGCACAATAAGTACAGTAAATGGTGATACCCAGTGTGGTCTGGACACCAGCTGCACCTGCCTAGAGAGGTGTCTGTAGTAGGACACAGCAAAACGTACAAAAAACTCCAGAACTCCATGATCTACAAATTTTTTTTTTTTTTTTTTAATAGATACACTTTGGAAAACAGCAGTGAAATACTTGCAGACACAAACACATGAAGAACAAAAAGATTTACAACATGTTGCGATTCTACAATGTTGTGATTGGTGTGTGCCAATTCCTGAAAGAATGAGATCATTCCTGGTAGGAGAAGAAGACTAAGATGAAAAATTTAGCAGGAGAGGATAGAACCATGAGTACCCCAGCCCATAGAGTTTTAGTAACCCTTATTCGTTCCAGGTGACAAAACATCTGGTTGGTCTGCCAACTAATGTCAGGAAAGATGGAGGTTTTCCTTTTTTCAAACTTTAGTTAAAAGTAATAAATAAGAGGTCCTTATTGGTAACATAAGTTTATAATCATTTCCCTTTTTTTAATAGGTCAATACTATGAGGGCACACCTTTCTTTAAAACACTCAGTAGTAAAGTAGCTTAGTATTAAATGAATAATGTTCTAAAATATATAAATAAAAGGATTTATCTGTAAGCAACAGTTATTGGGAAAAACAGCACTGGATGACTGCTCTCTCTACATCTTAAGAATGTTATGCAATGAAGAAACCATTTATAAACAAGAAACACTAATGCATTCTCTGGACCCAAATCATTATTGGATGGACTGTGAGGTAGATAATAGTCCTATGGTCTACTTATTTAAAACTCCATATTCTTTTTGAATATCATGGACACCATTTCCTTCTTGTTACAGAGGAGAAGGATCATCTAGATCACGGGCAAACTATGGACTGGTTAGCTTTTTAATCTATGCTGCGCTCCCCTCCACTCCTCTCTGCTTTACTTTAACAATGTGAAGACACCATTGATGTCATCTATAATCCTTAATCTGACAAGAAAAGGTCTCTACACTGCACACTGTAGCAGATTACAGACGTGGGGATATGGGTCAAATCGATGGCCCTTTCAAGCGCTGTGCGCGCTCACGGCCATCTATCTGACCCATATTATCTGCACCCACCCTGTTTTCGATCAATCCCGCTCGAAAACAGCTTTATTGGTCATGACAACAATTACGGCGATGTCCGATGCTTTGCTTAGAGACCGCTGGTCTCCAAGCAAAGCTTCAGCTGCCGGCGAGAGAGCAGAGCCGTCTCTCCCCAGCCAGCCGATAACTGACAGCAGCGTGATGACGTCATCACACTGCTGCAGGGAACAGCCGTCTGTTCACCCCCCAACATTTGATCAACATTGTCCAATCTATCATTGGCTGGTTAGAAACCCCAAAATTGGTCTAAAGTGATCTGTCATTGGCTGAATTCCCTTTAGATAGATTTCTGATAAATGAAAATCAACAGTGCAACAGTACAGAATCACTTTCTGGTCATGTGTATTTCACTATACAATTCAATGTAATTGACTAGTAGTATCTTACTTAAGCCTGCCATACACCCACCGAGCAGCGACCGATTTTGCCACCGACCGATGAGCAAAATCGGCCACGATTGGGGGTGCCCACATGGGGCGACAGATCCCTATCGCCACACAGCTCGGTCTGCCAGAGAACGGACATGTCCGATGTTTTCTGGCCGATGCCGGCCGATGCCATTAACTTCAATGAAGACCGGCATTTTCATTGAAGCTAATGGCCGGCACACAAAGGGTGCCCACCGATGCTTACAGCTCGGGAATGCAGCGTGATGACGTCATCGCGCTGCTTTCTAGAGCTGATCTTAGCAGCTCTGTCGGCCCCCACTCGGTGTGTGTGTGGGGGCCTTTAGTAAAGCAAATTGACACAGATCCACATATGTACATTTTTTCATGATGGCCAAGGTGGTTAAATTTGGTGAATGTTTGTGATTTACTTTTCGACATGAAACAAACATATTATGTGTAGGGACTTCATCGCCTTCATCAGAGTGGACATTGTCTGGTTCAGCTGTTTACATCAGTTCTACTTGCCATGTTAATATCTTATCCAACATCTCTTATTGCTCATCGCTTCTTCCTAGCTGATGGCAGCCTGGAATACTTGAAAAGTGTGGACAGATGATAGTAAGTTTGCCAGTTGGATACTTCTCAATAGTATTTACACACTGCTAGGTTTAAGCACACCAGTGAATTTAGAATGTGCCACTTGGAACAATGCTGATATAGCAACCCTAAAGAGAAATGATAAGTTTACAAACGTTTCACTTGTTTTATATAAGGTTTCTATGGATATTATGTGAGTGTTTATAAATTACAGTAACTGAATACTATATATATATATATATATTGATGTACATATATACAAAATATATGAGAGGCTGCAGATGTACTTGATGGAATAAGTGGGAGCTACTGTGCGGCGTCCGTTTCAATGAACATCCATAAATAAATATGAATCAATTGTTAATGTTAACCAATAAACGTTCTTCTTAAAAGGAAGCTTTAGTAGTTATTGGTAAGGTATAATTTTACATTATTAATGTATATATAAACACATTAAATACTGTGCTTAAAGCAGGAAGAAAGGGCAAGTGTGATAATCTGACTGAATGATGTTGACAGGGTCTGAGACTGCAGATCTTGTGCGGTGTTACCATAAATGATCCAAACATGGACCATTGGAAAACAGGTTACAGGGTCCAGGGCAGGGCTGGAAAAAACTTTTTGACTTATGGGCCACAATGGGTTTTTAAATGTGACATAGGTGCCGGACCAAGAGCCAGCAGGGGCCGCCCGGCATAAGGGTCCTATGTCCTCGTAGCTAGGACAGGATGTTTTAAAAAAGAAAATACATTCAAACAATTATCCTCTTCACTTATTGCAGGGAATGAGGGTAGCCAAAGCGCCTTCACACCAAGGTGAAAAGGGGCCAAATTGGAAGACTAAAGGGTCAGTTTTGGCCCCCGGGCCTTTGTTTGTCCACGTCTGGTCTAGGGTGTCCCAGGCTCAATTCTGCCTGTTAAGGACCATGGTTAGCCCAAACATCTGACCTGTGTGGTCACCTATGGACAAGACATCCCCTTCATTTTATCACTCAAATGGCAACCACGCAGGACTGAGCTTCTGGGATGGGCGCTGCCAATGAGCGTACAGTGGGTAAGGGGCATGGAGAAGAAAATGGTGTGAATGCTGAGTGTAAGAAGGTCCTGAGGTGATGGACTGCCCTGGTGGATGCTGTGTGGAAGCCAGTTTTTATGCATGACAATCTGCTGAAGATGGGCAGCTTGTCATAGACGTGCCCAGTCTGCACTACAGACTAATGGAGGCACAGCAGTGCAGGATATACCCTGCGATAAGAAACTACAATGGGCACATTGAAGCAATCAAAGAAAGTCACCTGGTTTGACCTGCTTTGGCCTATTCAGTACTGGATGGGGAAATAGGATAAAATCAAGCATCTGTGGGATGTTCTAGAATAAGCATGTACTAAGTATAAGAGTCTGTTGGATTGCTGTATTTATCATAGCATCATATATGCATGACCTCATTATGAATTTGTTTTCAGTCCTTTAATCTCTACTTTCTGTCTTTTCTGGCGTTTTTAAAATAGTTATGCTCGTTTATAGAGATACTGGTCACCAAATACCTGTAGATGAGCTACTTCAGCCTTTTGTGTTGTCACATTCTCTTTGTCCAATGACCACAGTGACGTGTGCAAATTATAAATGGTTGCAATATTGCCAACAGTTAGTGCTGTGTCTAGAGCTCAAGTGAACCCCAGATCTGGTTAGATACAAGGTCCCTTTATTTGAAAAGCCCTAGGTTAGACAATAGGTTAAAGGTATTGAGATTAAATCTATAAATATACAGCTTGGGTGATCAGGAAAAGAGTGGCAGAAAGCAACGATGACCCATAATGTTGGGTCCTAGTATTGCAGGTGAGTCCGCTCAACATTGAAAAAAGGATGCATGGTGCAGAAAACAATGACAATGTGTGCAACTGTGCATGAACAATGTTCAACTGAAGCTAAATCACCGTTTAATAGGGGGACTTCTTCAACTGCCATTCAATCTTACCTCTTTAATAGCAAAAAACAATATCTGTAGCTGACCTTCTTCCATGATAATAAGTAAATAATGAGATAATGAGTATGCTCATTATCACCCAAGGAGTTTTCCATGAAATAAAACAAATGAAGTATATTATGAGTGTATTGCTATCTACATATTGGGAATTTCAAATGTTACTATGGTTTTGCAAACTTTGCAATACTGAACTCACTATGAACCCAATGAGTGTCAGGAACCAAACGCAGAGAATGTGCTTGTAAGATTTAGTTGCTGCATTTAATTGGCATGAGGCGTGAAACGCCTGCAATCCACACAGACATTCCCAGCATTCCATCACTGGCACATTAGGACTTTGCATAGTCCCAGATATAAGCTCCTCTTTTAGAATGTGCTCATTATTTGAATGCTTAGAAAACAGCTGGCATGATTCATTACCATATCACAACACAAACTGTTTGTGTTCTGCTGTGTGTGTCAGTACATGTGTACAGCACAGGAAATTAACATCCACTTCTCGTAGGAGGAAGATGGGTGGCCTTCTAATAAATATTGTTTGCATGGCGACCCCCTGGTCTCTGACCTGTTCAGATTCTCTAGGTCAGAAAATGAATGAATACTGGACTTAGAGTATAACAGCCAGAAAACCATCATTAACATTAAGGCATTAATGTAATTGCAGCCTTCATATTGCTTTCATATCAGATTCTCTTTAATTAATTTGCAGTGCCTTGATTTACATGGTAATGTTGAACCCAGAAGATGCCCTTTGGAAATATTTTAGAGTCTGAAGTGAATCACAGCAATTATGTCATCAGTGCAGTAAACGAATCCTATTAAATAAGAAGCTTCTCTAACACCAGCCATGATAATCCGCTTCATGATGTCACCATCTTTTGATCTAAATCTATAGGGTGGGTGAATTAAAAGAACTATGAAGGTTACAATTATAAGTATATGCTTTGAAGGCAAGACATCTAGAGACATCCTCTTTTATTTAAAAGAATTTCAGCTTATACCATGTTATTTACCAAAAAGGAAGTTACAGGGATGTGAAGCTACTCATAATAATGAGCAACCCAGATCTATAAAGAAAAATTAGACATCAGAATGTTATGTGAAGCTGTAGATCTATATGTTTTTTTTCATATCTACCCCCTGTAGAATAATGAAAAAAATTATATAAACTCTGTATATATTGCCTGTATAGATGGCATGACACTGCTTTGTATATCATGTACATATCTCTTTAAGAAAACATTTTTATTTGGTAGAGGCTGCTGGAAGCATCTAAAACAGTGGTTCTCAAACTTTTTAGATCCGTGACCCCAGAGGTGAAGTCACAAATAGTCACTTCCTACATTTTGAATGCAGAAATGCTTTCGCAAAGTATTACTTTTGTGTTTTTAAATACTAGAAGTTACATTCTGGCGCGATCAGGCAATTGCAATGTCCCCTCCCTCCTATTTTCCCATCCCGCTTGTGCAAATGATGTGCATGGTGGGAAGATAGAAGGGATAAAGTGTTATGCTCCCACCTATCTTCCCACCCCGCTTGTAGGCATCAGGCATGTTAGCAGCAGCTCTGATGCTTCCAGAGAACTTGGCGAGAACCCGACCCACAGGTTGATAATTACTGGTCTAGAACTTGAGGTCATTCTGATGCACCTGTTATTTTGCTTTACTTATCTGCCCAGTAACTGCTAGTTCCCAATTCTGGGTAGAGGGTATAAATGTAACTGCTTAGATTTGTGGGCTTTTAGCTACATCTGAGCTTGGAGCTCTGTGCTTCCACCAAGCAGTGCACTGGTATGACTACACACCCATGATGTATGACAGGGGTCCCCTTTGGACTAGGGCAGTCCTTTCCTCATTTGAGTGGGTGCAGGCAACCACACAACCACGGGAGCCAGCAATGGCTATACTCAGCTAGGGCTTGGGTGAGTCAAGAGTATCTCCTGTAACGGTAGCCATAGACAAGGCGATTCTCCCTCGATAGATGAGGGATCGACTGCAGCATAATGACGCCATCGCGATGCATCCGGCTCCTCAACTGATTGTTGGGGACCTTTTGTGTGCCAGCCAACATGCAGCAGATTCCTGGTTGATCTGTCTAGGTGGCCCACACAATTTGTGGCCTGGCAGGAATGCGCACGGCGATAGATGGGTCGAAAAATCGTCCAGTGTATGGCTCCCTTTAGGGCTATTTCAATCAAGTCTGTCTGTTTTCTCCTGTGCCTCTATGTGGGTAAGAGCCTCAGCACCTTCCAGCAGCTGGTGTAATATACTGTTTGCAACTTAGTTCCCAAGCCTTGGACCCCATCCCTGCCTGATGGGTGGTGATTTGTACTGTGTACAGTATATTCCCTTTAAGTAAAAAGTTATTTCCCTAACCAGCCTGCATGGACATTGTTTCCCTGTTACAGCCATGCGACATGTGACAGTATCCTGATCCTTAAAAAACCTGGTTGTCCTGGTCAGTTACCCCTGGCAACACTACACCCTTACAAAACAATCTCTGTCAATGGTATTTATTATGGTAGTACTACCTTTCCCCAGTGTCATATGACAATGCTTAGGCTTATGATTGGCTTCAAGGCTTAAATACTACATTATGGTAGAAAGTCATGTTATCCCATACCAAAAACAACCAAGCTTTTTGTAATGATGACTACAGACACTTGGAATGGGAAACCCTTGATGGGTGACTATAATATGTCACGATGGTGCCACTTCACACTGTATTGACAGCATGTATTCCTCTGTTGCCTCCCACGCTTTCTAAACCTATTGACATCGAAGCAATTATTTCAGGTGCACACATGGCAGGATGTTGTAGAATAGATGACTAATGCTCCTATCATTAAATATTAGAAGGATATCACTACAGTCTGAGCAAAGCTCTGTAAAATATGGCAAACAAAATTGTGTTACATTGTCAATTTTTTTAACAAAATAAATATCAAATTACTAATTATCCCAGCATTTTGCAACATGATTCCACAGAGGTTAATGATTAATCACCTTGCGCTCATGCAGAAATCAGCAGTTGATTGCACCCATAGACTTGGACTTAGACTTTTTTCATAATGGGGGTAATTTTTTTTTTTTTTTAAATCTAAAAATCGTCTGCCCACTGTTTATTGGCTAACTGACGTCATTATAGAAGCAAGCTTTCGGGATGTCGCAGATCCCTTTTTCAGGCTTAATAAAATTCTGGTTTTAGTAACTCACATTCATACACAAAATAACATGGTCATAAATATTTTAACAAAGCAACTGTTTTGTCTTGACACACTTGAGAGTTAGGAAGAGTTATTGCGGGTGATAGAGATAAGAGGTTCAGCTGTGATATCCACCTCCTTCAGCAATTAAAATGTCCATAGACCTGAGAAGCAGAGAAATATGGCAACATAATATATAGGAAACCTAAATAGTAATGGTCTCGTAAATTAACAAAGATTAGGCATGAATTGCTAATTGACATAAAGTTGAGGAGTCCAGACACATTATTGTTCATTGATGAAGAGTTCCATCTCTGATAATTTACTCCTTAGATTGCATATAACTTTAAAAAAATAAGCTTCTTTAATTAATGTTTTTGGTATTCATAATGGCATATGTCAACTTGCATTTTCATTAAATGATACATAATTTATAAGTTATGTTATAGCACAATTGGCCTTCCTTTTTAATTGAGGTCATTCCTCTGTGTTGGCCTCTCGTGTTCCCACACAACTGGTCACTCTAGGGCATTTACGTTATATCTATATCTTTACGAAGCATAGTCCTAAAATTATTTACCAATATCCAAAAAGTATATCACTGAACATTAGTTCAGTTATTAAAAGAAAAGCAAAATCTTGAAATGTGACCATTGGCAGAATCTCATATATCTTAATCATTTACAGTACTAAATTTGCAACAGTTGGTCAAATCCTGACTCACTTATTTTTAAATTATAAACAGAAATCCAAGTACAATTCTACCTTATTATGGACAATAAAATCCAGTCTTATGTTACTTTAAACAAAAGTGTTGCTTGAATGCTACTTAGCTTTGTTGTGTTAGCATTACCTTTACCTTGGCGTGCATTTACCCTAACCCTAATAACTGTATTGCAGATAGGAATATGATTATAACAAACTGAGTCCAGATTTATTCCCAACCCCCCAAAACATATAATACTGATAGGTTACCTGCTTCATATGACATTATATTATAAAGCTCCACTGTCCGTCATGAACCCTTACCCGCTGTTTGGTGGTAATGTGTTTTTATTTAAATAGAAAAATGCTGACGAGGTCATTGATGTTTAATTCCCAATGGTGCTGCAATAACAATGCAGGACCCTGCACAGCTAAAAAGTTGACGCACCAGTAGATCCCAACCCATTCAAATTAATTGATTGGGTTGTGTTCATGTCTTTTCCACCAATGTGGATGAGCATTAAAAGCTGGGACCCCTTAGGCTTAGAAGCCACTGATGTAAATGATTCAAAGTACTCTTTGAAGTGCTAAACTGCATGCTTGCTTGATACAAATATGGCAAATAGAACTCTAGTAAAAATAGAGCTCTAGTAAAAAAAAAAAAAAATAGAAAAACTGCAATATTATATAATATATTATAACTGCAATATTAGAATATAGTTTAACCTAAACTAGCAATATTTTATTAATTCTAGTATATTGTGGCTAAAAAGAAAAATAATTGGAATAATTTTCTCATCCATGGTCATGATAAAGGGGGGATTTTCTTGTGATTATAATGCCCCATATATGTTTTTAATTGAATTAAGGCCTCTAACAATACAATTACCTAATGTGACTGTTATAGTCATTTAAAGCGAAAGCCTCTTAGAATCCATTATACAGGAAAAGGATGATTCATCTGTAGTCATGAAGCCAAATGTGTCGGAGAGTTACATATTTATTGTGCTATTGACTCCTGAGGGCAGGGCTGATAATTCCTGTGAAATAATCCTAATAAACCAGAATTGCATCAATCAGTGTATATCAACATTACTCAAATATTTCTACATTCAGGAAGGGAAATGGTAATATGTTATTATCCTATAGCGTAGGATGCTTTTGCATCTATCAATCCTCTGTTGCTCAATACTGCCCTAAATTGAGCCCTCGTGTGCAAGGTGAAGTATAACTTACTTCTCTGTCAGCTTATTCCTGTTTCCCCCAACATTTAACAAACCAACTAGTTTTTTTTCTTACATGAATTACAAGGCATGGGTATACAGATACCCGGGGTTTCATGGCATTATCATTATGCAAATAGGATTTTTGGGGTAAAAAATTCACTTATAGTCATTTTATGTTACTTAGATGGACGCCCATTGATTGGATGGGAATAGAGGTGCACCTCTTTAGGTGCCCGATTCCCAGTCAATCCTTTGTATGGGAACGCTGGTCCCCATCCCCAAGAAATGACTTAAGAGCAGGATTTACAGACATGTCTGTTATCTGCTCGACAGATCCCACTCGAAGACAGGCATCCATGGCTAGATTTGTTAATAGATTATAGCACAATCGAGCGTGGTGAACGCTGATTAAAAATCAAGCCGTGGATGGACACCTTAAACCTTGGCACAATCAAGCCTTCTTAAAACAGAATATACATATATATATATACATGTCCCAACCCATCACAAATCCCAAAAGTTAAGGGAAAATACTCACTTTAGGACAGTGGATGGGGCCATGCAAATCATTCCTTTACACTCCATCAGTTAAATGCACATCCGGAAGCACTGGTGTACAGTGCAAATATAGCCTTATGGTACAGAGACATTTATTCCAAACTGCATGCAGCTATTTCAGGTTAATTGGCCATCATCAGTGCATGGAAACCATGGCTCTATGGAGTAGGGCTGGGGAGCCGAACATGAAGGTTATGGTGGGAAGGGGTTAAATCGAAAAACCCTCAACTTAAGCAATGTGTGGCACAGTCAAAAGACTTCAATGGTAAATTTTTCTTTATGTTGAAGGCCTGTAACTTCCTAAAATATGTCCGTACAAACGTCTAAAAGACATCCTGAATATAATGTTTGAAACAAACAATTATGTAAAATAATATATATATTTTTTTTAATGAAATGAGAAAACACAAGAATCAGGGCACAAAGCTATGCTGCTATGTACTAAATCTTGCCC
>CM070035.1:64338260-64349976 GCA_036250615.1 Ptychadena robeensis | reverse complement strand
CCCCCCCCCCATAAGTCATTCTCATTGACAGCCACCTCTTTCATTAGTGGTGGTCCTGTCTGGTGGCATAAAAATCCAGACAGAACAATCATTCATATATCATGATCTACAAATGTCTGTCTGTCCAGGACTAAAATGTTTTTGGAATGGTCTATGCACTTCTGAAGTAGTGTCACCTCTGTTGGCCAGAGTCTTTGTAACTGTAAGGTTTCAAGGATACTTGATCTTTCATTAAAAATACAAATAATAGACACTTTAAAACTAATACCTACGTGAATGTACAGCTGATTTTTTCCTACATTTCCTTCAGAACAGGGAAATAAAAACATAGCCCCCAGCAGAAGAAAACTATTTACGAGGACAGTTCTGCTGTAAATGTTGGGTGTGTACAGGAAGGTATGCACGCAGATAAAGACACAGCAATATATGATGTTGCATTAGGCCAACTAACATCTGAAAGCCTATATTACTGTAAAAAAAAAGAAAGAGTTCCTCATTCTGCCTCAAGAAATGTGACCCTTTGTTTACATTAGGAAGACAAAGAAGGTAAAAGAGCTGGCATCTCGGAGGGTATTAAATGCTGTTTTGCTGACTGAATGACCTCAAATGGAATATTTTCCATGACAAGAAGAAAAGACGCTGGCACGGTGTCAGACAATAAGATTGCACAGTGTCTAGAGTCTATCCATAGCCGGAGGCTCTTAAAAACCTCCAGGCAGGTGCTCCTTTATCTGCTCTTTGCTCACCTGGCTTTTAACCAGCATGCTCCTAAGACCTCACCTACTCTCCATTAACTGTTTGTTAGCTTTGGCCAGCAAGGAAATGAAATAATGCATGTATGAATCAGCCTGGGGGCTAAGGTTTTGGCACCTATTCCCAACCGAAATGCCAAAGTACACTGACCTGAAGCAACAAGCTTTATCTTTCAATTAATGCAGAATAGGAAAACACTTCTAGTCTAATATTGGGTAATAGCTACAAGAGTACTACTGGTAACACACTGAAGCCAGCTATGCTCCGTCAAATCATATGCTCTATTCACCTGCACAATTCCTTGACATGACAAAGGCATGAATGTGATCCCAACTGTACGCCACCAATACAGATACATGTAACTGACAATATTTTTTGCATATCCAAATAGATAAAAAAAATCATATATTTTAAGAACTGACAAAACCAGAAATGATTGTAAGCCCAATCAGGCAGGGTCCTCTACGCCTCCTGCCTCATAACCTGTACCAGTGTGTATTATATTGTGTTGTATCTCCACTCTAATGTATTGTACAGCGATGCGTAATATGTTGGCGCTATATAAAGTAATAAATTATGATGATGATAATAATAATAATAATAACAACCCAGAAAGTTTAGGGTAGGGCCTACTTCATTTACTCTGTTTAAATAAAATTGTACACTATAAAATCATAAAATAATCTCCCAGAGGTCTCAAACTAATATAAAACCATTCATGAGCAGGTCTAGCTGATCAAGACAACAAGCAAGAGAGGTCCACCTATTGAAGGATAGGTTCAGATGGTTGGTTGGAACCGTTTGGCACTCCTGACTGTAAATCATAGCCAGGGGTCAGATGCAACATGTTCATCTCACTCACAAGTTCCCACAGAGATAGAATGAGAGTATTCAGGGTGATTGACACCCGGCCAGACACATAGTTGTAAACCACTAACTGTCCATCAGAATTAAGTATTGGCTAAGAATTTATTAAATGAAAATATTTCCTTCTTCCTCAGCTACTATACTGAAAGGGTGACTTCAAGCTCCTTCTAGCAAGATCCTAGAGGATGCCAAGCATCTAAAACACCCACAATGCCAATACAGCATGATGCTGGTTGTAAACCTTTGAAGGATAAGTTAGGATTCAGTGGGTCAATAATGGCAGCTGGTATTAAGAAGAGTGGTGGACTTGGAAAGCATTCAACACTGGAAGTGGTGTTGAGAACTAGTGATGGACGAACATCAGCTTGCGAACTTCTGCAAATACCCACCATTCGCAGGTTTGCGGCAAACCTCCATTGACTTTAACAGAGGGCAAACTTCTCAAACCTTCAGGTCATATTTCTAGCCAAAATACCAATAACAAAGTCAAAATGGTGCAACCACCTGGACAGTGTCATATCAAAAGCGTATCAATGGCTATATTTCTCCCCCAAAATATGGATTTTTTAAAATGCTGTTTCAGGTTTAATGGCCAGAAATCACATCTAGGTTAAAGATTTTGCCAAAAGTTAGCTGGAGTGGGCTACCAGCCTGACCGTACCTTCTGCGCGCAACACATTTAGTCAGATCTCTCTGCAATGCATAATACAGCATACCCCTTCCCCAGAGAAGGATGGATGGAGTATAATAGCAAAGTAGCTCAGCAATCCCTCAATCAGCAGCAGCTCTCCCTATCTATCTATTACTGGAGAAACATGTAAAATGGCAACCGGGCTGCTTCTTTTATAAAGGGGGGGGGGTGTCCTCTGGGAGGGAAAATGTGTTATTTGCTTTACTGTCCCACCTGACTATAGGGTGAGGGGTCTCACTTTGTCTCCATGTTAAAGGTATAGGGGGCAGGTTAAACACCCAAAATGTTCGCCAGCATTGCGAACTGCTAAAATGATTGTGTTCGCCGCAAACTGTCTGCAGGGCAAACTTTTCGTCCATCACTATTGACAACCCACTGCAAAAGCGAAGACAAATTTTATGTTGTGTTGTATGTATGGAAGGGTTACATGTGAATCGCATGTCATTTATGGCAAAAGCTATATTATATATATACATAGTATATAAGAGATGAGAAGAATATGGACAATTGAAGTTGTTGCAATGAATATATAAATTGATCATATAAAAGAATACATTGACCAAAAATTGTGGATTAGCAAATTTTTCCTACTACCTTGATTAGGGTGCTGTAAAGACAAGAGCACGCTGTTAATATATCCGATACAAAACATAGTGCTTCCACTTTTCCACTCACTGGGCACTGTCCCAAGATTTAATCCTACAGATAGGCTATCAATGTCAGGATGAAAAATTCTTTTTAGGACATGCCACAGACTTGTAACACGGGGCACTGCTAATCCTGTAAATCAGACTTCAGTGCTTCTTCCAGTGTTTTCATTTTATGACCTGAAACTTACATAGATTGATAGAACAGTTACAGGAAGGTCACACACAAACTTTTCAACGGTATAATGCTTTGAAGTTGGGAAATCCGATTTATGAATTTGCAGTCCCATGCCATATTAAATCAAAAATAATCTATGGACTATTTTACGGCTCACAGGAACCTTCCTTCCCATTTGGTTTATACAGACAGATATGATATAGTGAGAAGAACTGCAAATGAGCACCATGAAACCTTGTAGCCATTGCAGCTCCCAAGCTACCATACATCACACACAGCCAAAACCGTTCAAGTAGAAGGCCAATGTTTTAAAAAAAAACATCAAAAAGCCCTCAACTTGAGCAGTGCATAGCACAATCAAGCCTTCTTAAAACAGAAGGTATTTACACACCCCAATCCAGCACAAATCCCAAAACTTTAAGTGGAAGCCTGCGTCTTGGGACAGTGGGCGGAGCCATGCAAATTATTCCTTTTCGCCCCATCAGCCAAATGCACATCCAGAAACAGCTGGTGTACAGTGCAAATATAGCCTTTTATTCCAAAACTGCATACAGCTGTTTTAATAAAGAGAAGTACCCGTGAAGGTTATGGTGAGAAGGGATGAAAGGAATCAAAAAGCCCTCAACTCGAGCAGTGCATAGCACGATCATTATATTTTAATGAAATAAACTCATGGCTTATAGTGCACATAATAAGGAGACCTATCTTTAATTCATCTGGTTTAAAGTATTTTTCTGCCAAAAAGACTGTTGAAGTGAAGTTACGGCATACAATATCAGTGACCCAATGCTTCTAATGTGTAGCCTGCTTTCCTAACTCTGTCCTGGGGGTGGCTTGAAAATGGTACATTTTAGGGCTCTTCATGGAAACAGATTACTTTTCATTAGGTTGTATATTATGTTTAAAAATGTATGATTAAATCCCCAGACGTCTATGAATAATAGAATGTCTGTATTGATGGCTGTGAATAAAATAGCTAATGTAATATTTAATCCTTGGGTACAGATTACTATATTGACTGCACAAGGATTTGCTAATTCTAATTGCATGCTCTTTTATTCAGAAAAGAGACATATTTATTTAATTCTCCTAAATACCCATTGCATAGCCACATGCAGACCATCTCCAGTGTGCCATGTCATTATGGATGTTTCTTATCTTTGGGTGTGAACTACATCCCCCAAGAGCTATTGCAGAACAGGTGGCACACATGCATTCCATTGGGATTTTCTTTGCCTGGCATTGCTCCCTGCATAGCAGCCCTAAATGCTACACAGAACCAGAGGGCACCGTGAAAAATGCAGATAAGCTAAGTGTACCCATTCTGATGTGATGGCAGAGAAGACTGGGTCATATATCTGTGGTGTCCATTGCAGAAGTGTTTACACACACCTGCACCCTAAACCTTTTAGTTACGGACGGTAGAGGTTAAAAACGTTTTTTGGGCACTTTTTTTTTCCCACAATTACCACAAATCTTTAATCTGTTTTCTTGATGGTCTATATTAAGTCAAAGTACTGATGTTAACACATAACTTTATTTCTTTTTTTTAATGTACACATTAACAGTTTTATTTTATTAACCGAATAGGCATTGGTTGTGATTATTAGTTGATCATTTTGGCTGAGCCATTTTAAAAGTTGCCAAAAAGTCAAAAAAGTGTGGGCATGCCAGCTTTAAATATTCTGTAGAAAATATCCTTCTTTTACCACTGTAGGTTTAAGAATTGGATACACATTTTATTTGGAATGTTAAGCTATTGAAATTGTAGCTTTTTTTCTATAAGGGCTGAATTCTGTCTGTCAGCCCTCTAATGTAACCAACCAGGAGGGATTTGTAAGCTTTAATATACAGCCCAATCAATATCCGCAGAATCTTTGTCATGTTTTATAAGGGCCCCTTATCTGCCTTTGCTTTGTGCTCTGTGCACAGGATACATTTATTTCTTAAGCTAGCCATACACCTTTAGATCTCTCTGTCAGATATCCTTTAGATCTACCAACAACTATGTAGTATAGGGTCCTCTGCAATTGAACACAGGTAAACTTAATGGTTTAGAAAGTCCCTCATATTACATGGTTTTGGTAAAATCTGACAGAGAAATCTAAAGGGGTATGGGGATCCTAAGGTGAAAAAAAATGGAAATATTCCTCTATTTATTACCATATACGCAGCCTAGGGAGTATTAAATAACTAGGATTCCATGGGGCTTTACCTGACCTGTAAAAGATTCACTTTAGAGTTAAAAATGTATTTGCACAATTGATGACAGATGTAAAAGTAAAGGGCAAGGTTTTGCGTTTTACTGGGTGTGTCAATACTGTAGCTTCCATCATTATTATTTTTTTAGTTTAGCGAAGTATTACCCTCAAAAACCCACAAAATTCCACAGTAAAGGTGTCATTTCAAGACCAGTTTCAACATGTCATGTTGTGCACAGCCTTTCCTCAGCTTGTTGAATAAGTAAGAAATGGTCATTAGCAAATATAACATGACTTCCTAACTTGTCAACATGAGGAAACCTTATACCAGTACTAGCGCATGTTTTAAAAGAATAGAGATGGGGAATTTTTCATATTTCAACATGTATTCAGAATCTATTCAATGATTAGGGTATTGGTGCCTAGCTGATGCTATTTATTTTATATGGAGAAAGGCTTTAATTTTATTACAGCAGAAGGGGTAGCTCTTCAGTGAGACACTATTTGCACTGAATTTGGAGTGACAAGAAATTACCTAGGCCACCATGCCTTCTACCACTAACACAATGGCATAGATACCATTATCATAGATGGCAAAAAAAGAAATGTCTAATGTGCACACCTGCAAGGTTTTCTCAGTAGGGACAACTTTTTTAAAGTAAGAAGATTTTTTTTTAAATATACTGGTAATCTATGCAAATAGTTAGTGATTTAAATATTGGAAACTAAACGCAAGAGCTTTCTAGAATAGCAGAACCTGTCAAAGTTTTCAAATTTTCCAAGACTCTCTAGTGTCAATAGTAGATAGATGCACAATTTTGATATAGACATCAAAAATTTAACACACTGAAGACAATCAAACCCACCAGCTGCTGTGCTT
Source organism: Ptychadena robeensis (assembly GCA_036250615.1). Taxonomy (NCBI): domain Eukaryota; kingdom Metazoa; phylum Chordata; class Amphibia; order Anura; family Ptychadenidae; genus Ptychadena; species Ptychadena robeensis. Next base: position 64,343,759 of record CM070035.1, on the reverse strand, counting down.
GGTTTGCTCAGTTTTAGCATGTGTAAGATTGTATACTGTAAGCCAATGAGGATCAAATGAATTGAAATTAGGGCATTTTTAAAAATAGGGCTTGTGCCCACTGTGTCTTTTTCCCTGGTGTGGACAGTGTGCACTCTGCCCTAAGTAGTTTTTATTTGGGGAATGGCGGGTCTTCATTGCTACACCGTTCAGTCCATTGATTGAAGATCAATGGACATGTCTGCAAAATGCAGAAAAGCAGCGATCGGTGCTGTTCAGGCACTGCTTTTCCGTGTAATGCTAATAAATAGGGCACGCTCCTGCAGATATGGCAGAAACACTCCCTAAAGGCCCCACACACATAGTGTGCTGGACTTTAGTTTAGATTGGGACGCTGGTCCCCATTCAAACTAATGGCATCGGCCAGAGATTACGGACATGTCCGTTCTCTGGCCGATCAAGCTTTGGGGGGACAGGGATCTGTCGTTCCATGTGTGCACCAGCAATTGATTTGGCCACTGACCGGCGGCCGCAAGCGTGCACACACGCACACACGGTCCTTAACCCAAGTCACCTGCAAATCGCCCGCTGCATCTCTTTTTTTCCTGCGCTGGATGTGTGCAAGTGTAAAAAGCACTGGACACATGGGCTAAAGGTTAATTTTCAGCCATCCCAAGGTAAGCTAATTATTCGATTGCACAAGGGAGGGAAAAATGGAAGGACTAAAGCCTGCCATACACGCACCGATCAGCGGCCGATTTTGCCCCCGACCGACGGGCGTGCGTGCTCAGCCGCCGATCGGGGGTGCCCACATGGGGCGACAGATTACTGTCAGCCAGAGAACGAACATGTCCGATATTCTCTGGCCGATGGCAGCCGATGCCGTTACTTTCAATGGAGAGCGGCGTCTTTATTGAAGGTAAAGGCCAGCACACAAAGGGTGCCCGCCGATGCCGACAGCTCGGGACTGCAGCGTGATGATGTCATCACGCTGCTTTCCAGAGCTGATCTTAGCAGCTCTGTCAGTCCTGACTCGTTGTGTGTGTGGGACATTAAAGCCTGCCTTTACTCACCAAGCGGCGGCCGATTTTGCTGCCGACCGATGGGCGTGCGTGCTCACGTTGGTCGGCGTCAAAATCGGCCGCCAATCGGGGATGCTCACATGGGGCGACAGATCCCTGTCGCCACACAGCTCGGCCCGCCAGAGAATGGACATGTCCGATGTTCTCTGGCTGATGCCATTAACTTCAATGAAGACCGGCATCTTCATTGAAGCCAACGGCCGGCCCACGAAGGGTGCCCGCCGATGCTTACAACTGCTTTCCAGAGCTGATCTTAGCAGCTCTCTCCGCCCCCACACGGTGCGTGTCTGGGGGCCTTAAGCCATGCAATGAAGTTATTATGGGATCTTAACCAAATTACAGGATGATAATCAAAAGAAAGGCTAAACAAAACTTTCTTTTTTTTAATCTGATTCACATATTTGAAGTTTAACAACTTTTTAGTTTCAAATTATGTATTAAAGAGCATCCATGTAACATGACTGAACACTTTATATACAATGTTGTAATAGGTTGCCTTGACAAATGGCCCATTTTCTTGCACTCTGATATGAAGTTATGAGTCAGCTTATTCAGCACCGGCTGCTGCTCTCATTCAGGTATCTGCATGCTCAGCATAGAAGTCGAGCTTCAATAAGCAGCCTCATTCAAGATGATGGCACCATGAGACAGAGCGCACACATTTCCTGGACTCTACAATTTCATCTCATCATCTGCCAAACCACTATCGCCACGCTAAACCGTTATGACACTGACAAACAGGCTGACATAGTAATTACCATTGCATGCAAAGACAGCATGTTCTGCGTATTTACAGGCTCCTGCATAAGAAGCATAACAAATACTTAATATAGTTTTAAGAAAATCTGTATTGCCGTATACAGTACTAGAGGAGGATATTAAGAATAATAAAAGAGTAAAAGTGCAGGTCATCAGCCATCTGTACGAAGTACCAACTGTCTAAGTAATGAGCAGCAACAACTGTAAGCAGCCTTACCCAGTAACATAACTAAGGGAGATTATATGTAAAAGTGCTGAGGTGTAAGCATGCGTCATAATAAAATGATAGGGAGAAATTGGATTTCGGTATTTGCCCTTCTCTGCAAAGAATGCAGAGAAATGCCCAACAATCCAGCAAACGATAAGCCCTGTCATCAGACTACGTTTGGCATTAGTTTCCATACCACACCCTGAAGAAACATGGGGCATTCTTGGAGTGGTGCCATCAAGGCATGGTCATTAGAAACTTTATGGAATTTGTTGCTTGAAATCCCAATAGTGGCATCTGGAACATGATCTCATGTGGATGGCTTTAACTCACATCCCTCTTAGCTACCATGCAACACAAACATCATATTGAGACCCTGATGGACAGAAGCAAATATACAGATGTTATTGTACAGAATTTTTAATTTTGCCCACACATTTTTATCTCATTATGCCATAAAATTTGTGAAGACCACTAGTCTCTCTTGCAACAAAGTATACCTACAAAACAGTACTCCCACCCCTATAGTTTATGGTTGGGATGGTGTTTTTAACTAGCTTCACCCTTTTTAACGACATTGATTATTATGGTCAAGTAGTTCAATTTTGCATTTATCAACCAAGAGGACATTTCTCCAGAAAATAAGATACTTATTGTCATAAGTAATTGCATACTGCAGTCTGAATTAATGGGTTTGGAGTCTTTCTTGCTGAGCAGCCCTCAAGGTTATGCTGATACAGCACTAATTTGACATTGGAACTATACATGATACCCAGCTAGTGTGAAATGGCCCTCAATCTGAAACTCTGCAGTTTGACCTGCAGCGAAAGTTTGGGAACCACAGGTATAGATGAATAAAGAAAAAAATCCCCAAGAACAAACCAGATTGGAGGAGGTCTAGATTCTTTCTTAGGCCTTAACATATTTCCAGCTAAGCTAGTTGGCCTAAATTAGAAGGATATTATCTAAATTATGAGTCTGTTTCATGGCACAAGAAACCAAGTGTAGAAAAACCCGTGACCCACTGGACTTGTTGTACTGTCTGCAAACAGAATATATGCAGAATATAAAGTGTGTACATATAGAAATCAGTGGATTTCATCCTAATTGTATTTCAACTACGGACTACCTCAAGCTGCCATTTAGTCCAATGTATACTGAGATGGCATGCGATGACACTATGGGTTGAGATTGCAAAACCATGTCTGCCTAATGAGCTGTACAAGCCTAAAGGTATAATACAATGATCAGAAGAGCAAGACCACAAAATAATATTTAGCTGAAGAGAGAAGAATCAGTGTGTAAATAACATATACAAGAAAGTCATTGTCAGCAGGGACAGCATTATAACAACCCATTTATAAAGGAAGCCTACGCCATATAACGAAATATTAGCACAATAAACACCTGACAAAGAAAGAAAAGAAGTGGAATAATAGTGTACACCCTAACAATTATAGACCAAACATCCATTTTGGAAAGGACTAGAGTATGTTGTAATGTCACCCAACCTTATGAGACACTTAAATGCGTACACAAAGTGTGCCATACCCGTTGACAGAATTGTCCCCAAACTGTGTGGCTAACCACAAGTGACAATAAAATAATACACAAAGCGGGCTTCTGTGTAAAGAAATGTCATAGATCTGCTTGCAGGGCAAACTCACAGAACCTCATTGAGGTATGTAGCTAAATCCTCATTACTATGTCCCCACAATCCTTATCCAGGTAATGTAACATTTCAGGCCAGCCATAATACATTTGGGTGCAATATCATAGTTATCTCATGTTTTAACCAATCCGGGCTTAAATGTGGCAACTGTACTGCCACGGACCTACTGTCACTAACATGGGTTCCAAAATGTACATTAATAAATGTTAAGAAAAGAAAATGGCCCATTATTACCACATACCCATACCGGTCAGGTTTTTGCCTTCTAAATAAGGGAAAATTTACCAGAAGTGACGTCACGGGCATCATGCAAGCAGTCACTTCTGTGTTCCAAAAGCTGAAAGTGATGGTCAGCACATCATCCCAACAAGTTGGGAAGATACCCTCCTAACTTACCATTCGCACATATTCTGGAAAAATGGGGAAAATAACATCTCCCCCAACTCCCCCCCCCCCCCCCCCCCCATTCCTCACTTTCTCACGATCCTTCTGGATTAGTATTCCCATTAACTCTGTCAGTAGGCTCGGTTACAAGGTACAAATGAGACTACTGGCAGTGTTCATGGCCAATTTACAGCAAAATTACTAATCCGGGATGGAAATGGGAAAGCGGAAGAAAAACGGTATGGTTACTATAACCAATCCTGAAGATATACGTGAGCAACACCTGAAGAGCTTAGTAAGGAAGTTAAAACTCAGTTGCAAATAAGTCTTTCAAATGGACAATGACCCCAAGCATGTCCACAATTCATTGAAAAATTGCATAATAAAAACAAGGTTATGGTGTTGGAGTAGCAAACAACGTCCTGACCTCAAATGTATAAAACATTTGGAAAAGTAAGGAGGTCTATAAATGTGTTTAAATTACAAAACGTTGTTTTGGATGAATTGGCCAGCAACTTTTTAAGCTTGTGTAAGACTACTAACAATGTTTGAAAAGATAAACAACGAATGCAATGCTACCAACCATTAAGAATGGTCTGAACCTTTTAAATATTCATTTAGAAGTATTTGATCTGTAACCTGGCTTCCCCTTTAATTTTTTTTTACATAATATTAAATATGTTGCTAGTTCCTACAAAACAAAAAATACTGTATCATCTTAAATGAAAAGCATGTCAAATCAGGATTTAATATCATCTTCATAATTTCCAAAAAGCACAGTTCTGTGCCCAAGCCTCATGCCTCACCCAAGAACACCATGAGCTGGTACTGTTACAATACAGGGTAGTCATAAAATCCAGCAAGTAGAAGCTTGCCTACATGTGAACCTTGATGCAACGTTTATAATTGCACATTTATGAAGTTTGTTTCTCTTGTTTATTTATTCTGTATGTATTCATGTTATACCATTATTAACACAAGCACTGGGGATATAGTCTATACAAAGGTTGTCTTTATGCCCATGTAGTATGTTGTCTTCATGTAATTGCCAGCTCCCCTCCCATTTCCCTATGGCAAGTCTGGAAACTCCACGGATATTAACAGAGGTAGTAGGTCATTTATTTGTGAATCAATGTCAATAAACAGAAACATAACACAGACAATACTGTCATACACCTACATCTGGAAAAACATTTTAGCAGAACACATGATCATTTCTGTTTGCCATCTCAATGAAGGAAAGAAAACTAGTAGGCATAATTGCCTGTTGTCCCTGCCAGCTGATCCTTTACCAATACTGACATATAGTGGGAAAAGCTGTAGATTTGGGGAACGCTCTTTGAGGTTTTGGTGAATCAGATTCAGTGGGGTTCACCATGAACATCAATGGACAAACCTGGTAGCTACAGTCTTCC
>CM070035.1:64298267-64308935 GCA_036250615.1 Ptychadena robeensis | reverse complement strand
GAGTCTGGCTGTCAGCCATAGAGGGGAGAGATCGTCAGCACAATTGGCATCCCTCCCACATTAAATAGCTGTACAAACAACTGCACTTTATCATGTATACACCACGTTAAAAGTTCTTTCAGTTTTTATTGTTAAATATATACAATTGTTTCACTTGGATAACCTCAGGGAGACATGAATAACTATGAAAGGTTGCAGTTAAGGAATTGAAATTGGGAATAAAAATTACTAATCCAAGAGTGGTCTTCTAAGGGTGTTGGAGATCTGGGGGTTACATGTTACAGTAGGCATATGTATAGTTAAAATCTGACAAAAGAAAAACAATGTTGGAATATTGACAGTTGGAATATGACTATGAAAAGGTTTACTTATGGACTGCAGGTAGTCTCAGGGGTTAGTTACTAACCCAGAACATTTCTAGGGTTGCACTTCGGAGGTATGAGTTCTGGGGTTCACACGTACTGTGTACTGTGAGAGTTACATTTGACCCAAAGCCAGCTGGTGACCTGTGGATGGAGACAGATAATCTGAGGATCAATCAGAAACAGGAAGGTCAATCTGCAGCAGAATCTACCATGCAGGATACAGAAGACAGTGAGGAAGACCACCCTACATATGGGGTGAGTACCACACACCATCTCCTGGTACTCATGTGAGGAGCTCACAAAAAAAATTATGTGCACCCCTGACTATAGGTGCATCTTTCATGTGCATTTTTTCAAATGAATGTAATTGACTCACTAGCCACCTAACTATTAGAATGTAACCCCAAATCGGGGAGGGTCCTCTACTCCTCCTGTGTCATAAACTGTACCTGTGTGTACTATCCTACGTTGTATATCCACTCTAATGTATTGAACAGTGCTGCGTAATATGTTGGCGCTATATAAATTATAATAATAACAATAATATTTGGTGAAAGTGATATTAACTAGTTTATAAATATGCCCATCCATGGTCTATGACGGGGGTGGGCAAGCTTTTTGACAGAAGGTCCTGCAAGGGCCACCCAGCATCCTTTAGTCTCATAGCCCAGACAAGAAATATATATGTATAAAACAATATTAATAAATACAGGCTATTGATAGTAAACATTGTATGCCAGGCAAACTATGGCAATTAGGAGACCGGAACAAGCATCCTCTAGGCCAGTGTTTTTCAACCTTTTTTGGGTTAAGGCACACTTGTTTCATGAAAAAAATCGGAGGGCACCGACGATACGCATAATCGCGGCGCACTTCTGGTCCCCGCCGCAGATGCGTACCAGCAGAGCAAAAACACCGCCCCTGGTCTGTGGGGACGCGTGTTGCTAAGCAACCGCATCCTCACAGAGCCGGTCCGTGTATAACACGGATCGGCTGTATAAGTCTTATCGGCACACCAGGAACCAGGAACCGGAACAGTGGTTGAAAAACACTGCTCTAGGCATTATCTCCACTTATTCCAGGGAATGGGTGGAGGGGAGCTAGACTGCCTTTACACCCAAAAAATCTAAGGTTACATTCAATAAATGAACAAATGATGTTCGACAATGACAAAAAAATCAAATTGGCAGTTGATTGAAGAAAAAATCTACATGTGTAAACCTAAGGGCCAGTTTTGACCCCCGGGCCTGAGTTTGCCCATGGCTACTCTAGAAGTATTAAGCTAGCCACACACGGTTCGATTTTGGTTCAATCGATGCTCGATTAGATACATTTTTTCATCGATTGAACGAAAATCGAGAACTGCCCACATGGTACGATCGACGATAATTGTTCGATGAAGGCAGAAAAATTTATCGAAATTTTGATCGGACATGTTGGAAAATCATCGTCGATTGTGCCAAAATCGTTTTATAATCGTCGATGTTTGTGGTGTTTCTCCTGGATCTATTAGATTCGATAACATAGACCACTTCAATCTGAACTTCAATCGTTTCCATACCAAAATCTAAGATTTTAGTAATATTTTGGAATCGAAATGTCACCACAATCACAAACTCAATGTGGGGTGTATGTTGATGCGATTAAGATTCCTCAATCTAATCGAGCATCGATTGAACCAAAATTGAACCGTGTGTGGCTAGCTTTAGGGTCCCCATTCACCTTTAGATTCCACTGTCAGATTTCCTTAAGATCTCCTTTTGTTTTACCAAAACCCTGTAACATGAGGGACTTTCTAATCCATCAAGTCTACCTGTGTTCAATCGCAGAGGACCCTATACTACATAGTTGTTGGTAGATCTAAAGGATATCTGACAGAGAGATCTTAAGGTGTATGGCCAGCTTTAGTGCTAGAAGTATTTACGCTTCCAGACAATTTATCTTGATAAGTGGCTGTAACTAAAGAACTTATCACTGTATTTAAAGAACATCTGTAAACAAATTTTCCAGTACCCATGTTGACTTCAACAATATTTACTTATTTTCGATTAATTAAATCAGAACAATAACCACTCATAACAACCAGCTATGCCTTTATAAGCCAATTACAAATGCAGGAATTGCTCATTAGACAAAGAAGACCCCTGAGAAGAAGAGGATATGGCAGCACAGTACAGGTGGAACAATTACAATTACCAAGTATGTTCCTGAACACACTAATCATGCCCAGTTAAAATGCGTTTGCTCGCCTCAAATCATCACATGCACGCATTATGGCTTCCTGCCATTAATAAATAACAGGGATGGTTGAACAACTTGCATAGTTATAGACGGCAGTCACATGATTAGATACAGGCCTGTTCTCACGTTTTCTATTATACTAAACAAAGATGTCACAAACACCCTAGAAATACAATACAGGGTGGAGTAACCCCCCTACACCCCAGATATACTCCTTCCAGCCCCTGAAAGATTTATAAACCTAGAATATAGATTTTATTTCCTTCCAAACAATGCACACAGCCCCACTTCACATTGCACTTTGCTTTGTGGCTGATGAACTAATCCCCAAAGTGTAGACACTAAGCTACGAGCAGTCTTGTGGTTAGAAAAGGGGATGTTAGAAAAAAAAAGACAAGGCACTCAACCACTATATACATAAATGAGTTCCTTAATATGGCTGAAAAAACAGGGGTTTAAAAATATGCAACCCAGTTCCTGACAACTACAACTTTAAGGTGGGCCTACCACCTCTGATTCTCCCTTCTATTATAATAGGGCAGCTCGGAGGTCAAAAGTAAAAAAAAAAAATACCAGTAAGGCTTTAAAAATACAGCCACTCTCCACCTCCCCAGTTACGTGCCACCACTATTGCCACACCTACCTTCCTATGTTCCCATGCACCCGCAGCCAGCCACATCTGAATCAGGTGACACGGAGGGGCGGAGAGTAACCCGATTCAGATCCGGATTGGTGGAGGGAGTGAGCCCGGAATAGTCTCACTTCCCCATCTTGCAGCCTGGAGGAGTGGACACTCCAGGCATGGTGGCGCGGGAGCGAGCAGGCTGGAAAGGAAAGTATATAAGACCTGATGTAGGCGAGTTGTGTATTCATGTTTATTTTTTTAAGGGGTTTACATCTGCTTTAAGTTGCCAATTAAAAGTGACGGATCAACAACTACTGTTAAATAAATACTATACTTGTGGAACCTGAGAAAGTCCTACATTGGAAGTCATGCCTGCTGGATAGTGTATATTATATACACTGTATTTTTGGAGCTATAAGACCTATGTTGCCCCTTAAAATCTATAGGTAAATGTCTGTGCCTCTTGTGGTGCCAATATAAAAAATATATATATTAATTTAGTTCCAAAAGTCCTGGGAGCAATAGCTCTGCATCCCAGGAAGCTTGAATGGATTTCATTCCAGCCAAGCCAAAAGGCCATCTTGCTGTGTTAGAACTAGTAGTACACATCAACTTATGGAGAGACACATTTTACAATCTGGCTCTAAAAACTCACACATAAGTACCTATTTACATAAAGCTGGAAAGATGACGTGGCATGATACATGCTGTATATAATTATCTTACATGTGAATGGCTGTGCTGCTCTCCAAAACTATGTTTATAATGTAGACACGAAGGTAAAATATTGGCAAAAAAAAAAGAGACTCTTCCATCTACACATATTCCAAAGCTCTTGATTTTAACACCCTGACCTCTATAGCTGAACTTCCTTGAATATTATACTCCCCAGAAAATGTATGTACTTTCTTGTTACACTTTATTGGCCCTAAATACAGAGTCTGGAATGTCACTGGTAGGTTTTATAGTTATGGTATGGTTTATATTAAATATTGTGAGAGCTACATAATAGATTAGCCACTACCCTACACATTCATTTAATAATAAATGAGAACATACTGCCAAAGGTTGTCTCTGTCCCAAAATACAATCGCTTTGAGTAGAATTAGGCTGGATGTGCCTCTTGCCATCTCCCGCAGTCTGCGAGTCAGATGCATTGGCCTATAGATACAGCAGCACGGGGAGGTACTAAACAAAATGATCATGTTCTGCTATATACAAATAACAATACAGACCCCTAATGCACTATTGTAATGGTTAAATGACAGCCAGTGTATGCCTGATCCTAACCCAGGCACTTTTAAGAATAACTATCATTTAAGGTGAAATTCCAGCCAGCACCATGGGCTAAAAGTGGCAATTTCCACAGACATTAACTCCAGCCTCTACAGGGTTAATGTTACTGCATGAAACCTATAATAGCATGCATTCTAAATACTAAATTCTTGAACACAAAACCATCTTGTGTCTTTTTTGTTTATACAATTATTCATGTTCCCAAGACATCCAATAACAGCCTCACTGAAGAGACGTTTCCAGTGTGTGTTAAATGAAGCTTCCATAACACACGTGGGGTCCGAATTTATATTTAATATAACATGTCTCGAACATGCAGCAGTTACATTGAGTCCAGATACAATTAACACAAATGTACTTGACAGTCAAGGCTATCCACACCCAAACTATGCTTTCTATTATGTCTGGTCTATAGGTGTCTCTTTTCAGCAATCAAACTAGCCATGCCACATTAACATAATGAAACAAATAAACAGAATACTTTTATATGTCATTATATCTTATACATTACGTAAAAACTTCTTCAGCTACAAAATACATGCTAGGACAATTGGAGCGGTCAGTGAGCTAAACTGCACATATACAGATTGCAGGTATTGCAAAATTGATGACATACACCCATACACGTTTAGATCACTCCATACAATATCCTGGGTCCTCCCTGATAGAATACATAGTGATTGGAAGGTATATATCACTGCTATGTAGTGCCGGGTCCTCCCTGATAGAATACATAGTGATTGGAAGGTATATATCACTGCTATGTAGTGCAGGGTCCTCCCTGATAGAATACATAATGATTGGAAGGTATATATCACTGCTATGTAGTGCCGGGTCCTCCCTGATAGAAAACATAGTGATTGGAAGGTTTAGAAAGATCCTCATATTACAAGGTTTTTTGTAGAAGAAAAGTTGATTGTACAAAAATTATATGGTAAGATTGTAAGGTATGGGGGGCTTTAGACATTCAAAGTGGATTTCAAGCTTAAGGGGGCTTCAAATGTGCATTTCAACATCTCTCAAAAAGTTACTACCCAGAAGTGCCTTCCTAAGATGAAGGCTGGACTTGGCTTTAGTTGCAGCCCAAAAAGCCAAAAGATAGCCATATAGCCCAGGTGCCCAACCTGTGGTGCTTTGGGCGTTCTTTGGAAACCCCCCCCCCCCCCCCCCCCCCCCCCCCCCCCCCCCCTCAGTCGTCCACTTGCCCGCGAAAAACTGTTAATGCATAGGAACTCACCTGTCCGCTGATCCCCCACTGACAGGTACTCGCCCAGGAACTTCTTAGAGTGGGAAAAGGAGGGGAGGCGATAAACTTACCGGATAGACGTACGTAAAAGCCAATCAGTGGCCCAGATGGTGGCTGAGCAAGACCCTTGTCTCTCCTCCTCTAGTTTTGGCGGGGGATCAGGTGAGTGCCTATGCTCCCACTATTCCACCAATAAACAAATTATTATTTAAAATGATGGTCTTCTTACTAAAATGTCAGTATAGATTGAAATTGTTATGTGCGGCCCTTTAAGCTAGCCATACATTGTCCGATTCCATGGCCGATCGATCACTCACCCGATCGATTCCGGCGATCTCAGCGGGAATCGGAGGTCCGATCGATCAGCCAATTAAGTGTGTCCGATCGCTACATACCACCTTGTCCCACGGATTCCTGGACGATTCCGTGTCCGATCGCTTACTTCACAAATGGCAACTCCCCCTGATGTGTGCTGAATCGGATCAGAAAGACCAACATGTTGGTTCTCTGTCCGATCCGATTCTGGGCCCCCGAACGATCGGACGTGATCGGACGGACAAGGTGGGCTTCACGCGATTCCGGGACGATCGTTTCGCGTGCACGCGCCCGGAATCGATCGTCCCGGAATCCGCTGGGAATCGGACCAGTGTATGGGGACCTTTAGTGATGCTGAGGGCCGCACTTGTAGCCCTCCATATCAACTCAGTTGTCCACCACTGCCATATAGCATATATGTAATATTAAACTCTACCGCTCACTAACCGAATTTGATCTCTATCCCTGACAGCAGGCTGCCTGTCTCCTGTGCCATGGCAAACCTAGGTTTCAGCAGGGCTAGATTTAATCGGTAGCCATGACACTGTACCCACACAATGAAATCTGAAACAATTCTCCAGAACAATCAGATCCCATGTTTAACCTTCCTAGCGCACCGGCAATCGAGGCAGTGTACAAAGTGTCAGTTTCTCCCTCCCTCCGGGGCTCTTCACGCAGCCGGTGTCATAATTGACATCAGCTGTGTGAGTGGGAAAGCCGGCACTCCTCCATTAACATGGAGGTCTATGGCGCCGGCCCAACCCCCTGCCCCCGTCCGCGTCACCGTGGTGCCGAAACCCCAGAAATGCTGCAGCGATGAAGACAATCGCTGCAGCTTTCCGGGGAGGCATAGGGTCTCCCCGCCACCGGCTTCCCCTGCGGTTGAGAGGACCCTGTTCAGCGAACGAACAGGGTTCGTCTCAACCGCTAGGGAGGTTAAACCTCCATCTTGCATTCGTCAGTCAGTTGGAAACGTGTCATGTGACATGTTAACAATGCCAAGCACAAATGGTAGAGAGTAGTCATTCCATAACAGAAATCATGGTATTAACCTCCCACCATGACATAATTTGTTTGTTGGGGAGATTCCCTTTTACATCCTGCCCTGGGTACATGACACAAAATTACTTTGCATAAACTATCTTAGATGTTGTCATTGGGTTGGATATCCCCATTAAACTTTCCTCCTCACCTCTTGCCTGATTTTGGTCTTAATGAAAATATTGTCAGTTATATAGATCAATTTCTTTCCTAAGCCCTATGCGCATGATCCATAGAACAATAGAGTATACTGATAAATCCATCAAAATGCCTAGAGACCAGGAGACCCGGTCAGATACTTGAACAAAGGGTGTGCCCCAATACTCTGGGCAACAGCGTGATGCAATCGGTCTCCCCCAAATACGACAGCCATGCGTGTATGGGGGCCTTTAGGATGCTGTGTGCAAGATCTGCTTGCATTACATATAGAAGCACAGAGACCCTGTGATTAAGTCACTGTGTCTGAACTATGTAACAGCCTGCTTTGGCTACAGTTCAAATACACTTAAAGGGTCTTTTTACACTATATGTTTTTTTAACATGCGTTTCTGCATATATACAAAAATGCATGCGTTTATCACAAAACATCTGTGTTTGCATTTTTTAACAAATCAATTAAAAATGGATGAAAAAAATAATAAAAAATCCATACAGCAGGGTGTTTAAAAAAAAAAAGCACATGTGGAAACAATGCGTTTTTAAAAATGCAATGCAAGCAGTGCGAATGGTAACATTGGGCGTCTATGTAAAAATCGGCGCAGTAAAATAAGTGCGCGTTTTTAAAACACATATAGTGTGAAAGGGCCCTAATAGGACTTGTTGTATCTGGGAATAGGGATTTGTTATCTTTGTGGTTTATGTTTCTACACTACTCAAAGCCTCTGCACACAAGCCCCTAGAAGAAACTTTTTGACTTCTAGGCCACAATTGGTTTTTAAATGTGACATAGGGACTGGACAAAGAGCCTGCAAGGGCCGCCTGTAGATAGGACAGGATATTTAAAAAAAGAAAATATGTTGAAAAAATTTATAAATAAAAGCTTTTGATAGAGAAACGTAACATTCTATTGCCGGCAAACTATGGCCTCTAGGAAACAATGCAAACAATCATCCTTTAGGTGTTCCCTATACTTATTGCAGGGAATTAGCGTAGCCAGAGTATCTTGACACCAAGGTGACAAAGGGCCAAATTTTAAGACCAAAGAGACAGTTATGGCCCCCAGACCTTAGTTTGCCCACGCCTGCCCTAGAGCCTTTAGGTTGATGCCTGTAAGACAGATCAGCAGATCGTGCGGAGCCTGATATCGAAGGAGCTGGAAGCGCAGCACTGTGGATATGCGCCAGATAGATGACCATGAGTGCGCACGACGCTCAAAGCGGCCATCGATCTAGCCCATATCTATATGTGTATGGGCACTTCTTGTTGCTACCTTGGTCCACATTGTGGAGACATAAGCTTAAGTCCCCCATACACCTTTAGATCACACTGTACAATTTCCATTAGATCTAGCAACAACTATGTAGTGCCGGGTCCTCCCGGATAGGATAGATAGCGATTGGAAGGTTTAGAAAGGTCCTTTTGGTAGAACAAAAGTAGATTGTACAGAAATTGTATGGTGAGATTGTAAAGCTAGCCACACATGGTTCAATCAATGCTCAATTAGATCGAGGAATTCAATCGTCTAATCGAAAATCAATCTTAATCGCATCAACATACACCCCACATTGAGTTTGCAATTGTTGTGAGATTTCGATTCCAAAATAATACTAAAATCGTAGATTTTGATATGGAAACGATTGAAGTTAGATTGAAGGGGTCTATGTTATGTATATCTAATCTAATCGATCCAGGAAAAACACCACAAACATCGACGATTATAAAACGATTTTGGCACATTTTTCCAACATGTCCGATCAATATTCGATAAATTTTTCTGCCTTCATCGAACAATTATCGTCAATCGTACCATGTGGGCATTTCTTGATTTTCATTCAATCGATGAAAAAATTCATCTAATCGAGCATCGATTGAACCAAAATCGAACCGTGTGTGGCTAGCTTAAGCTGCATGGGGGCTGTTAGGTCAGCAGCAGTCCTTAAAGCAACCAGACGCTCCTGTCTGCAAACTTGTGCATGTGGTCGGGGGGCATTTAGATAACACCCTCATGATGTGATATGAGACATGATTGCAAGCACACATTTAGCCCCATAGACCAATGCTGGCAAACCATTCAGAGACCAAGTGCCCATCGCCCTGGCAACGTGATGAAGACACTGGAACCACACAAGCTGGCCTGAATATGTGGATATAGCTGCGTCATCATGCCTGCAAGTTGACAAGATGGAATGTACATTACTGTGCTTGTCGTCTTGGCAATGTGCGGCTTGAGCAAGTTTGTGTGTAGAAGGCCATGTGTGCACTCTCTGACTCGCATGACATAGACTCACCACCGTGGCCATACACTCTTCCAATATTCACTTGTTTCATGAGTCATGAGGCCAAATCCACTGTTGGTTACTGGGTGGGTGATAACAGCTGAAAACCTACCTCTCTGAGCAGTGGTTAAAGATACGGTCACGGTTTCTGTCAAACACCTTCCAGCCACTCCCATTGTATCCTTATGGACAACCGCAAGGCAGGAGCAGCATGACCCACAACTACAATTCAGCATTCAGCGACCTACCATGTGAACTAGAAGTCTATATATTGTAACTTTACAAATTATAAACAACATAAACCTACCTGCCACCAGTTTATCTGCACAAGACTTCCCTGCGATGCTGGGGGGTACTTAGTTTAGGTTAGCACAGTTATAAGAGTTATATCACTATAAGTGAAAGTAGAGCTATACTCTAAAATAAAGCTTAAATGACACTGATACACTCACATACATTCAGTGGAATGTCCCACCCCCCAGATACGTTGGCTGTATCACCATCCATTCATGAAGCATGACCACAACTTGTCTGGAAGGTACCATCTTGTGTGCGCAACTATACAAGTAGCCATCAGCTACTGACCCCGCCCCCAGTCTTGTGATTGGATGGCGGTGATGTAACAAACCCAAAACAAGGTGAACAACCCCCTCTACCATAAGCACTACTGGTTTCCATGGTAATGCTGTGGCTGTGGATGGCTTGGGGCCTTTTTTTAACATAAAAGGTAAAATAAAGTTTTTTCAATATGACAAACATACATAGTTTTTTCCCTAAGACACGTGATCACAAGCTGATTATATGGGTGTAAAGTTAGCCATACACGCAATGAGCGGCGGTGCGACGATTTTGCCGCCGACCGATAGGCGTGCGTGTTTGCAGCCGTCAGCAAAATCAGCCGCCAATCGGGGTTGCCCACATGGGGCGACAGATTCATGTCGCCCCACAGCTCGGCCGGCCAGAGAATGGACATTCTCGCTGAACGCTGGTCTTCATTAAAACTAACGGGCGGCACACAAAGCGTGCTGGCCGATGCTGTCAGCCCTGGAGAAAGCTGATCTAACCTGCTCTGTCGGCCCCCACTCAAACCATTTTGGATGTGAG
>CM070035.1:64282316-64298257 GCA_036250615.1 Ptychadena robeensis | reverse complement strand
CCCCCCCCCCCCGAAGCGATGCTGCAAAGTGTCACTTCCTGTATTTGGAACGCGGAAGTGCTGATGCATAGTGTCACTTCCGCGTTCCAAACAGTGACTCTCCATGACGTAATTTCCAGCACAATCAGGTAAGTGTAATGTCCCCTCCCTTATACTTTACCACCATTTTGTGGAAATAATGTGTGGGCTGGGAAGTTAGAAGGGAGGGTAATGCCCCCTTCCTCCTAAGATTCTCTCCCTAACTTCCCAACTTGTGGGCATCAGCTCTGGTGCTTTCAGTGTATTTGGTGACCCCTGTAAAATGGTCGTTCGACCCCTATGGGGGTACCAACCCACAGGTTGAGAACCACTGCTCTACACTGTAGTATTGTCACATGAACGTCTATAAAGCCTCCACAGTCACATCATACACATGTAAGTACATCAGCCAAGAATAAAGGGTTAAACAGCCCACAGCCCGGTAGCTGGCATTGCCTGAGTGTGTGCCAGTCTCAGGGTGGGGCAGCACTGTAATTTATCTTCACATTTCCCATACCACCATAGTTTCCTATACCACGACTTCCTAGACTCCTCCATTCACTAGTATGAGCACATCCCCAGCCCTCCTCCTCCCATCCGATCCCCCATCAGCAAACTTCCTGCACCACAACCTCACTCCTTGTGTGACCCCGGTGTGCACACACAACTTTCCTGCCAGCGGGGGTGGTGGTCGTCCTTACCGGTGCTATGGAGGAGGCTGGGGTCTGTCCGGTCTGTCAGAAGTGTGTACAGGCGATGTGGAAGTCAACACCCAGCACAACCTTGTGATCACTGATTACACACTACAACTAGGAAGTAACCACACTCCCTGCTGCCGTTAAAGTTGTAGGACAAGTTTTGTGTGTGATGTCAGTGTTCCTGCTCACATCCTCCTGCTGAGCGAGGCTGGTATAGTCCTAGCTATCTCTATTGTATAGTGACAATAACTTATAGTATACATATATTTATTACGCCCCCATACACGTTTAGATTTTTACCAGATTTTTCGGCCAATTGATGTCATCACACACGGTCAATGTGCACCCTTTGTGTGCCAGTCTCTACTGTGTTCTGGGCTCTGTCGGCCCCCTGTGCTAACCGCATTCCTTTGGCCAAATCGACCTAAACCATTACAGACAGTGTCCCCATCCAAAGTAATGGTATGTCTCCACTGCTTTCTCAGTGTAGCCGATCCACATACCTGTCTGCAGCAGCGGCTGTTCTCGTTCTGCTGATCCGGAGACGGAGATTGACGTACTGCACTACCTTCCAGCTGGTGGATCGTCAGAACGAGAACAGCCGCTGCGGCAAACAGGTATATGGATCGGATGGGGACACTAGTTTAATGGATCGCTCGCCATCAGAGTACGTTGGTGGTGGTCAGCGATCGGCTCGTGTCATTTTTAGTATCACATCATTTTCGATCCAGAACACTCTAGAAATCGATCTGGGAAAGTTGGATCGTTCAACTGTGGATTGTTCCAGGTGGGGTGTTAATCGATTGATCGCAGGTTTTTCATTCACTGTTAACAATCTGGATAGTTCGATCTGGAAGAAATTGGCCTGTGTATGGGGACCTTAACACTTTAGATTTACACCTCCTATTTTTCGGCCATTCGATCATCGTGATCGGGTGGAAATCTTAGGCTGAGTCTACACTGGGTCGTAACAAAAACGCAAGTGCGTTTTTGGGAGCGTTTTGGTGCATTTTAATGTGCGTTTAGGGCGCATTTTAGGTGCGTTTTGGTACGTTTTAGGTGTGTTTTTCAATGCAGTGTTTTAGGTGCATTTTCAATGCATTCAATAGAGTATGCAAATTTCACAAGTTCACACAATTTTGCAAGTTCAGGAAGTGCGTGACGAGTCATTCATTGCCTCCCTTTGTTCTTAACATGGAGTCTTTGGTGCTTGATTTGCTAAATGCGGATTGCCTTGCTTAGAAATTATATTCATCAGAGAGCGAGAGGTGTTGCAATGTGCGTTTTTGTGAAGGTGACAGATGAGCTAGTGGTAACGCTAGAGGGTCCCATACTAGTGCATGAACGCTATCCGTGCTGCATTGTGGTACTGCACCACAGCTACAGCACAGCTAGTGTGAAAGAGCGCTAAAGAAGTCAGTCCGTTTCATTAAAAGAGAAGTACTTACACCTCTGTCATCAATCCACATGTGTAAGGAGCAGGAAGTGATGTGGATGGGGATGTTTTCCATCCACTCACTTAAGGCAATAGAAAACAAAAAACGCCCTAAATCAGCACGTTTAAAAAACAGCAGTTTCAAAAACGCACCGCGCCCAAAACGCGCCTAACGCACAAATGTAGACAGTCCAATGCAGATGCATGGGATGCGTTTTTGCCAGCATTTTTTCCAGCGTGTTTTGCACACTGAAAACGCGCCAGAAAACGTGTGGTAGACTCAGCCTAAGCATGTATGGGGGGGGGGGGGGGGGGGGGGGGGGGGGGGGGGTTTATTAATACTATTATTGGAGTGTTGTATTATTTTAGAGCCATTGATCATTATAGAAAGTTTAGGATCACTCAGGGCTTGTGTCCACTGCTCCTCTTCCCCCTGTGGACATGCGTCCGCTGCTGAGAATATGACGCAGAATAGGACAGTGACAGTGCCCGTGCTGTGTGGCATTTGTATTTTCAAACTGGCCGTGCATTACATTTTGTGGTAACGCAATGCTGGGCCAGTGTGGAAGGCATGCAAGGTTTTCTATGGAACTTTGTGTACCAAAGCTGTGCTGCATTGCTGCCCCACAAACCCATCTGGGGTGAAAGGGCCCAGAGATGGGGACTACATTACAAATAGGCTATCTCTTAAGCTGACCATAGACGTCTCGATTTTATGTGCCATTCCTGAGAGAATGATCAATCACCGCTATCGGTCGATCACAAATTGATGCATGCGTAAAGTGAGCGATTGATCAACATCATGTCCTGTCCTGGGCCGAAAATTTCGGGGGCCCCTGAGGTCTGCTGCCGGTACCCATGCTCCCCGCTCTTCGCGCTTGCTGACAGCAGCCTCCTTGCATCCTCCTCTGCCCTCCTCCTGTGTGTTAAAGTACCCGATTATAAGTTCTCAGTGCTCACTAGTGACACAGTGGCTCAAATTGGTATTGCAGGGAGATTGAGATTAAAGCTGGAACACACATTAAATAGTTGTCCAAAAACTTCACTTTATCATGTATACACTACTTTATAACTTAAAAGTTTTAGATTGCCAACATTCTTTCAGTTTTTATTGTTAAATGTATACAATTTATGTCCCATGGATAACTGCAGTGAAACATTAATAGCTATGAAAGGTTGTAGTTAGGGTTGTGAAATTGGGAATGTAAATTACTAATCCAAAAAAAAGATTGGACTTTTAAGGGTGTTGGAGATTTGGGGGTTAACCTTCCTAGCGCTTCTGACGGCACTATCTCGTCCTGCACTTGCTTATGCAGTATTGCAGCTGACGAGATAGTGCCGTCCAGCTCAGCTGGAGGCCGCGGGACATTCATGTGCAAATTGGGATATTCATATGCAAATTGGGATATCTTCAAAGAGCACACCTGGAATATCACCCCCATTGTCATTCCAGATGTGATCTTTGAAGTTAACCCTTTCAGAGAATGCCATTGTATTGGATACAGTGATAACTGTATCCAATACAATTCAAAACAAAAACAAAATAAAAATGTTATTATAAACAAACATAAATACTGTTTTGAAATCAATAAATACTGTTTTGAAATCTTTCATACCAAATAAGTATTCAAGAGATATAAGCATTCAAATGATACATTTCATAATTTTTTTATGTACTTTTTTTTATAATAGTTGTGTGTTTCAAACATTATTATAGTCCGGATGTCTATTAGACCCTTGTACGGACAGATTTTTGGAAGTTACAAGCCTACAACACAAAAAAAAATTCCATTAGAGTCTATGGTGCGCTTCTGGTACAGAAATCTGGACCTCAACAGTGTGCAAGGGAGGTTAAAGTCAGAGTAGGCACATGTAAGGCCCTAGCTCCATGTCCTTAAGCGTGTCCTTATCCCTGTGTTGAACACAAGGATTTTAACACAATGCTTTAACCACCAATTGATGGCGATGTCTCCACAGCCCTTCAGAGCCCAGATCCGCTGGTCCAAGCCTCCGTAGCATTGAAGTTGACGCAGCTATCTGCATCTATAGAAACAGAACCCAGCAGGTCTGCTTGCAGTGAATCTGACAAGAGAAAAGCACTGTTTACTGACTACTGAGGTATGAGATCTGGGGGTTCAAACAATGTTGTACTTTGAGAGCCAGCTGGTGGCCTGTGGATGGAGACAGCTAATCGGAGGATCAATCAGGAACAAGGAGGTCCATCTGCAGCAGAATCTACCATTCAGGAGATTGACGCAGAGGACAGTGAGGGAGACAGTGAGGAAGACCACCCTATATATGGGGTGCATACCAAACACCATCTCCTGGTACTCATTAGAGTCGCTCACTAAAAAAGTTTTGATCACCCCTAGGTAGACATCATCTGGAGCCCTCAGGCCAGGGGATGCTAGTGTTATTTCTGATCGTCATGTTGAGAAATCGCACAAAAAATTTATCAAGCAGGAATCGCACCAGTCTGTAAAGTTTAGTTGATCGAGTTGCCTCATCCCACTTCCATCATTTTCGGTCAAATTTTTTTACCTCATTGATCAATCGGCGATAGATCGGATTAAAAAAAATGGTGCGCTTTTCGATCCATGTACGACTTATGATCGAAGACTCAGTAGCATGTCCTGATCCTATAACAAATTGATCTAAGGGCTTGTTTCCATTGTACGCCGGGACCCCTACGCTAAGCGTATACGCTTAGCTGGGGTCCCAACGTATCCCATAGACTCAGCCTGCCAGCGGATGGTCTGTTTACACATCCGCCGGTGTAAAGGCTGAACATACTCGACTACGTTCAGCCTGACACCGGCGGATCGGCTCAGCGCAATGAAGACAGACCCGTCCGCCGAGCAGGTAAGTCTATCTGTTACGTTGGGACCCCCCGGGTCCCAACGCAATGGAAACAAAGCCTAAGGGAAATCTAAGCGTCTATGGCCAGCTTTACAAATATGCCCCTGAGTTGGGGAAAAACGCTTCAGAGAGGAGGAGACGTATTGCATGGAGAGTCGGTGGTGTACTGTGTTTGCAAATATTTCTCAATACAGAAGTTTGGACTATTCACTTGGAGTGTTCTGTTGTGTTGGAAAAAGCTTTGGAAACAAGTAGTTTAGGAGCTCCAATGGTCCCAACCCTAATTTTGGCAGCCAGGAGAGGAAGTCTTTGTGTTTTGGAAGGTCCTGCGAGAGTTCTGGATTCACAAATAGGCTAGTTGGAATTTCACAAACGCCTCTACATTTTTAGCTAGTTGTATATTTACGGCCCATTCACACAAATGCTGTATTTTTTTGTTCCAGATGCTTTTTAAATATACTAATACTGTGGATGAAAGAGGCCCAAGACAGTGGTCACCAGTAACGGGCAAGTATGCTTCGTACAATTGGGTTTGGAAAATTTGAAGTTACCGCAAGCTAAGTTTTTTCAAAATCTAGTAAAAACACTTACACTTGTATTGCTTTCATGTATTTCTTTGCACGCAATCCGTGTGTTGTTGTTGTGCACCAGGCAGTTTTTACTTTAGCTATTGGGACTCCATGGTGCCCTGCATATAGCCACCGTTGTTTGTGCATACTTAGATCACTGTGTGATCACAAGTGTGTATGCACTTCAAGTAACTTATATAAGCGGTCTTGGCACATGTAGTCCTGGAGAAGGACCCTTGTATAGGTCTGTGAGCATGATCCCTATACAGGAATTCTGAGGCAGCACTGGCACAGGAAGACAGAGGACAGGGCATAGAATACAAGCGGGATGGGGGGGGATATATTTAAGTGGGGGGAAATAAATGAAAACAATAGTTGTTTTTACATGAGAGTTTAATACTTCTTTAAGGCTTCACATTGCCTAGTGGTTGTCATAGGCTCTGCCACCCATGAAAACCATCAGCTTATGGGAGCCATACCTGGTATGACCACCATCACAGTTTTTAAGTTGTGTATGTAAAGGACAGTAAACAAGCTGGTTAACATCACAAACATAACATCAGCTGGGAGATTGAGATTCACCAAGTAGGTTTGCTTTAGCTTTTTGACCATTCAGCAAACTACATGCTGTAAAAGCCTGGATTTCCACACAACCAGCTATTTACTCGCAAATCTCAGTTATGTTTACAAATAACAAAAACTGTTTTAAACAAATGAAAAGAAAGCATCTTCTGTTCATCCTAAGGCTATGTTTCCATGGCATTAACGGATGCATTGCTTTAACACATCTACCTCAGTGCAGGGGTTGCATTAGCATGCATTATTGACACATTATAGGCAGCCTATTTACTTTTTAATGTACCTGAACACATGCATGCATTGTGATGCATTAGATGCACTGATTTAAACCATGTGTCCCCTTAGGCTAGGTTTCCAAGGCGTTATCGGCTCTGTCGGCACCCCATTGCGTTG
The DNA here is from genome assembly GCA_036250615.1 of Ptychadena robeensis. Lineage (NCBI taxonomy): Eukaryota > Metazoa > Chordata > Amphibia > Anura > Ptychadenidae > Ptychadena > Ptychadena robeensis. The sequence goes on along the minus strand of CM070035.1, from coordinate 64,291,706 downwards.
ATCGCATTCCTTGACGGGAATGTCGACGGAGCCGATTCATATTACTTGCCTACCGCACCAGCTGTACCCACAGAGTTGAGACGTTCCGCTAGCCTGAAGGTCAATCTAGTGCAGTACATCAACCTTGGGGCGGTGGATCAGCAGAACGCTGGATCAGACCCGATAGCACCTCCAAAACATAGCCTAAATTTTTCTCTTGACTGATGCGTCAAAAATGCTCACCCATACCCATTCAATGCAATCTCTATGGGTGCGTTAACATAATGCAACCCAACGCAGGCAATTAACACATGCATGTAGTAGACCATTGGTTGAGATACTGCACTAGGTTAACCTCCTGACTGGCAGGTAATATGGATTGGATCCGTCTAAATCCCTGCCAAGGAATGCGATCAATGCTTAAAATCATAGCCTTAGATACCCAATACTATTTTTCAATGCCAGAAAGACTTTCTGGCCTGGTGTATCTTGGAGCAAGAGAGGTAGGCAGGGATCTGTGTAGGTTCTGAATGTTTTAAGCTGTGTTTATATAGAGAATATCTAGAAAGCGAAACAGAGAATACTAAAAATCTGCCTGTAGTGCTCGCATTCCTTTATCTTAACTATAGGAATGATAAAATCATCCTTTCAGTGGCACTGCACTAGCGCTACAAAGGTAAAATGATTGTTATGCCTGCCATACACAGACAGGTGCAGATGGGTGCCGACAGACATGCTCCGATATGCACCGGAATGCAAACGTGATGACGTTATCACGTTTGCATCCTGGTGCATTATGGGGCTGCTTCAGTCGGCCGGCACCCTTTGTCGGCATCGGCCAGAGAAGATCGGACATGTCTGTGGGGCGACAGGGATCTGTCCCCCATGTGGGCACACGCCGATAAGCGGCCAATTTTTCTGCTGACCGACGGTGCGAGCGTGAACGCCCGTCGGTCAGGTGAAAAATCGGCCGCTTATCGGCATGTGTATGCCAGGCATTAGTCTAGGATACCATTTAAAATTCTAAAGCAGCTAGTGCTGCCATCTTTCCCCCTTTTCTATCCAATGCCCCAGAATGATGATGGGCCCTTGTTTTCCTCTACAATTTAGTACAGTAGGTGAAGAATAACGTGTCAGCCTGTGACCAGAAAGAGAAACATTTATATTTATTATAGACATATTAGTATTGGTGTACCATGAAACCTTGGAACTATCCTAAAATTTATAGTCATTAATATGGAGCTGATCCATGGTAAAATAAGGTGGCAATGAAGAGTGGAGAAGCTCTTCCATAATCCATAATGCTGGATGACAATGTTCTACATGCTGTGTCATTGTATGCCATTATATGACCCCCTAACAACTGTTGAATTTCTCATAAATGGATGAATATTATGTGAGGTTGTGATGTAATGTAGGGATCAACTGAGACTGATTTTATAAAACTTCCTGACTCTATGCCGTAGGCCCTAGGTGCCCAACCTGAGGCCCAGGGGCCGCATGCGGCCATTTGGCCATTCTTCAGCGGCCCTTCTCTGTCCTCCACTTGCAGCCCCCCAAACCTGTTATTGCATAAGGCACCTGTCAACCGATCCCACGCTTACACTTTATGGCCAGGTTGGGAACCTAGACGACATCTGAGCAAGTCCCTTTGTTTTTTCTCATACATAGTTTATCATTTCTTTTCCAGGGACAACACTGAAGATATGGCATTTTTGTAAAGTAGTTAGTGTACTGCTGGCAACAAAAGTGAATGCACCCCCTGAAGTGAAAAATTTCCAAATTGTGTCCAATTAGCCATTTTCCCTCCTGGGGTCATGTGACTCAATACTGTTCCAAGGTCTGAAATGTGAATGGGGATAAAGCATGTTAAATGTGGTGTTTTCACTATCACACACTCTCTACTGGTCAGCGGAGGTTCATCACCTCATGGAAAAAGAACTCAGAATTGTTGCTCTACATAAAGGTCTATGCTATAGAAAGATTGCCAAGGACCTGTGGTGAGTGCACATACAAGTTTGTCTTGTCTACAGTCAAGCATGTTGTTGGGAGCGTCATTGATTTGTGCTGTTGGCACTAGGGAGCTACAGTTCTTTGAAGGAACCATGATTCCAATATATATTGTGACATGCTAAAGCTCAGCATGATCTCCTCTCTATAGAAACTGGGTAGAAGGGCAGTATTCCAACCTGAAAAAAACCCAAGCACACCTCCAAAATGAGCACTGACTTGCTCAAGAGGGTAAAGGTGCTGGACTAGCCAAGCTCCTGTCTCCAGACCTAAACTCCTTTGAGCATCTGTGGGGCATCCTCAAAGGGAAGTTGGTGGACATTGAGATCTCTAACCAGCTCCAGGATGTTATCATGGCAGAATTAAATTGGATTCCAGTTGGAACCTATGAAATTTTAGTGAACTTCATGCCCAAGAGAGTTAAGGCAGTGCTGGAATATATTGGTGGCACAGAAAATAGTGATACTTTGGGCTGTTTTCACTTAGGGTGTACTTACTCTGGACATTAATGGCTGTGTGTTGAGTTATTATGAGTGGATGGTAAATTTACACTGTAAGGCTATGTTTCCACCGCATTATGGGCTGATACCCCCTGCGCTAAGCACATGCCTTGATGGGGATATGGACACAGCCAATCCATATACATGACTTACAGTGCTGCCTGTTTCTACAGCGTTCAGCATGTCCACTGGATGGTAAAATAAAATAATACTTTTTAGCAAACATCAGATTGAACATGAAAAAATCATAATCATTTTATCATTTACCGGGCCAAGGAGAATATGTTCTTTCTATAATTCTTTTTGCACATCAAACATGATTGTTAAGCAACCATCAAAGAATACAACAGGTTAATGTTTTTCAAACCTTCTAGTTGTCATTACTAAAGAAATCCACTAGATGGCATATGCAGCTAAGACGTGTGACGCAGATATTCCCCCAGACTGGTGTTCCCAAAATGTTCTAGCTGTCTGCTCAAGTTCTTCCCAGCAGCCACATCTGTACATGAATGAGGCATGTGGAAGAAGAGTGGTCATCGATTAGTGATTGCTTGATGATTAGTTAAGTGTGTTAATATTTTTTTAGATTTCCTTACTAGTGAAGCAATTGGCGGATATACACTAAATCTGCTTAAGATATATCAAACTCTAACAGCAGGGCCGTTTCTCCTGCTATGCAAAGTATGCAGGCACATAGGGCCCTGGGACCCAGAGGGGCCCAACACACAATCGTTTGCAAAAATGCAAAAATATTGCATGTATAATCGGACATGACCGTTAAATACAGTTGTCTCTCCAGCTCCGTCGATATCTGACAGCAGGGAACATTGGACAGCTCGAATATCAAGCCGTCTGTACCCTGCTTATGGCAGACATGAGCAAACTTCAGCTCAAGGCCAGATCTGACCCATTTAGCTTTGTCACCTTAAGCAGGGAACACATGGCTCAATATAGGAGCGTTCGAGGTTCCCTGCGGTAGCGTGATGACGTCATCGCGCTGCTGCCCAATATCCGACAATGCTTTGCATGGAACCCCCGTTGCTTTTTTACACCACATTCCTAGCATCAATGATGATGCCGGGGATGTGTAGGGGACAAGGGAGGGCACAAAATCCAGGCGGATTTCATTGAAATTTCGTTGCTCGCAATTGCCAACCATCCAGTAGGTTAAATATCATTACATGACATCACAAAACATGTACTGCACTGAAACTAGGCAGCAGCAGAGGGAGTGTGAGAGCACATGGGACCGAAATGTCTTTAATGTTTCTAGGGAAACCTGCTGAAGATGTTGAGGAATAGAGATGGTCGAATTTTTTTTCAAAAATTCGACCATTTCGCCGGTTTCGACTTAATTGCAAAGCCCCTGAGCATAGTATTATCACCAAACTTGCTGGAGATGTAGAGAAGGGTTGGGGGTATACTGCAAAAAAGAAAGTAAGTCTCTAACACAAATAGTTTTTTCACAAATTAAGTTCAAACTCAAGTAAAAAATTCGAAAATCGGAATTTCGACTTTAACTTTGAACTTAATTTATGCAAAAACTACATGTGCTAGAGCAAAACTTATTTTTTTCAAATGTTCCTCCAACCCTTATCTACACCTCCAGAAAGTTTGGTGATGATACCATTTTCAGGGGCTTTGCAATCAGCTCACAAAGTTTGCAAGTCGAAAAATTCGACCATCTCTATTGAGGAATCCATTGCCACTGTTTATTTTGGGGGAGTATCCTGTGGGATACTCCATGCTTACCCTCCTCCCTCCCCTCTATAGAACAGAAAGTGCTGATTCCTACTCTTGTAGCTGGGAATGATTACTAATGATATCTAGCATATGTACAGCATAACATTGGTGATCCCTTCGAGAAAAAAACAAAAGAAAAGTTGCATAGTAAAAAAAAAATGAATCTGTGGTCTCTGAGGGTCTTTCATACAAGTTCTTATGTTCAACTCCTTAGAATTCTGAGTCATGCAGACAAAGCTAGAACATGCTTTACCAAAGTGACCCATGGAAAAATCGCTGCAGGCTCCAAGGACAGTGTCATTCCTTAAATCAAACTATTCTGTATCATAAGAGCCAGTTATGCAAACAAAATGATTTATAAAGTAGAGAAGTCGCTATGACTGCATAAAAGCATCTTCATTTCCGAAGTTATTTAAGAATTATTTTACAAATCTGCAAAACTGTTTGAAATAACTCAATGCTACCTGAACAGTAGAAAATTTAAAATGTAATCATTGAAGCAAATTGTTTTTCTTGTTCAAATATGTTTAACTATTATGTGGTAAGTCAAAGTACCAAACTTTCTGCCAGGATTTGGATCATCAAAGCTTTATTCAACAAATGAATATTTGTACACCAATACATAAATTCCCTTCAGTAGCCTCCCACTCATTTCATCTATCGCTCCTTACCCCTCTGATGATTAGGTTGTGATGGGTGAAATGAGGTTGATTCCAGTGTCTTGGGGTACAAATATTGATTAAAGGTTTGATGATTCAACTTGATATTGTAGTACTTCGATTCCACTTTCTGGGCATCGGACGGTGCGTGGGTCCATTCTGCCTGTGCTCATTAGCATTTGTGTTGACTTTGTACCTGAAGGGGTATAGCATGGTAAGCATGGAAACTACAGTGATAACCACATTGCATGTGTTGATTTAAAACCTGCAAACACCATAAATAAATAGCAATAATGACTTTTATGGCAGCTCCATTGCATTTATTATTACTATTTAATAATATATTTTTTTATATATTTAGGACCTAATAGGGAAGCTTTACAATGATTACTGTGTGTTTTCCTTGCAGTAACTAATTTCTCTACTCTTGTCCATGTATCGTCCCAATGAGTGGACAGAATAGCACAGGCTTATGAGGACCTTATTAAGACCTATATTCCCTGAAACAATAGTTCTCAGCAATTAACATACCAAAAGAATGTTATATAGGTTTGAAAATCAATCACAGTACATGGGCAACATCAATCATTATTTTACAGGTGTTTCCTCTTGGTCAGTTTTTCTCCCTGAAGAGGGATTAAGTAGCCATGGCCCCCAGCAGAAATGGCATGAAGCCCCACTTCCACAAGGACTGGCAGAAACAAGTGGCAATGCATTGCCCCAAGACCAGTTTCAGGACCAGTCAGGGCGGTGGTAAGATGTCCAACCATCAGATATCACACTAGAATTTGTGATGGTAGAGTCTTCAGCCTGGAAGAGCTTAAGGCTGCTGGCATCAACAAGAAGGTTGTCTGCACCATTGGCATCTTTGTGGACCCACGTTGTCATAAAAAGTCTACAGAATCCCTGCAGACCAATGTGCAAAGGCTGAAGGAGTACCGCTCCAAACTGATCATCTTCCCATGTAAACCCTCTGCTCCTCAGGGAGACAGCTCTGCTGGAGAGTTTAAGGTAGCATGTTGGTTCTCTGTCGGATCCAATTCTGAGCCCCCAATCAATTGGACGCGATCACTCGGACAAGGTGGTATGCAGCGATCGGATCCTCTTTAGTGGCTGATTGATTGCAGCTCCCATTCCCGCTGAGATCGCCGGAATCAATTGGGTGAGTGATCAATTGGCCATGGAATCCGACACGTGTATGGCTAGCTTAAGCCTAATCCCACTAACCATATGTGTAGCGGTTATGGCAACACACAGTTTACCATAGTGTTTTTTTGTCTGTCTTGATTAGAAAAGCCTGGCAGTATACATTTTTTTAAAGCAATGTAGAGCAATAGGAGCAACATTAATGTGTCTTTAAAGTGGCATTAAAGGTAGCCATAGACGAGGCGATTCTCTCTCGATAGATGAGGGATCGACTGCAGCTTGATGACGTCATCCCGCTGCAGCTGGCCCCGCCCCGCTGATTGGAGGGCACATTTATGTGCCATACCCATTCCAAGTAATGGGATCAGCTGGGAATTTACCGGCATGTGAGATCACCATGCAATCTGACATGCGGGAGATTCCTGGTCGATCTCACCAGATGGGCCCACCCAATTTTCGGCCAAGCGGGAACGAGCCTGGCAGACGATCAGCCAAAAAATCGGGTGAAAATCAGGTATGGCTACCTTAACTAATAATAACTCTATAGAGCACCAAAGACCCCACCCCACTACAAAATGTGTACAGCAGGCCTAACTCAACTGAATGGAACTGACTGGTTTTTTTAGATGAAAGGTAAAATCTTTGTGAATAATTATCCTGTTGCTCAATATTAGTTGTATGCAAGGAATGTATTCAATCTTTTACTGCTACTAAAAGATTGACTTTATGATCCCTCTGACTTAATGATGACATTCACAGCTTTAAGAGCGATGGAAAACAAATGACAATAAAATGAAAGGATTCACAGTTCAGGTAGTACTGAGTACTGAAATGGCAAACACCGGAAAAAATGAATAATTATACCTTAAACCTGAACTTGATGGTCTGGCTAGGCTGTCTTTTGTGATCAGAACTAGGAAGATATTATAAGACAGTTTAGAATTATAAACATTCAGAACAATAGACACACTGTTTTTTTTATAAACCTGCCATGGTCAAGATGATATTCTTAGAACTCAAAGCGGTTTAACACTCAAAATAAAAAAACAGACATACATTAAACAGACACAATACTCACCTGTCAGCAGTTCAGATGATGAGAAACTGCTACACAAAAAAAACTCTCACTAAACTGTCTTTACTTGCTTGGATTTCTCATGCTGGCATCTTGGCTCATGGCATCTGCACACTTCCGCCCACACTGACCCCCCCTCTCCTCCCCTCCCCACTCCACCTCCTCCTCCTGTGTCTTTTTGATCGGAGCTGCAGACACTCATAGGGGAGGGGGGGTTTGTGAAGAGGGGGATTCTGCTGCTGACGATTTCCTGCCTGGCAGAGATCTCACAGACTCCACTTCGGCTGCCTAGGCGAGACATAAGGCAGTGGGAGGGGGAGCACTCCTAACAAGCTCCCCTACAGCTGTTAGAAAAATATTTGTTTTCTACAATCAAGGATCTCAGCATTATCGGCTTAGCTGGAGCTGATAATGCTGAGTGACCTCCCAGGTGGTAGGTCCGCTTTAACAAAGGATAAGTGGACATAGTAGAATGTTGTACTGTGTAAAGCCCCTCCATACATGCTTAGATTTTTCAACTGACCAACCGTCGTGGGCGCTCACGGTGATCGGTCGAAAAATTGGGTGCCGATCTTAAGCTTAAAGAGCCTAAATCGGCAGCCAAATCAATTAAAGCCATTATGGACATGTCTAATTCTTAGATTGGTCCAATACTTAAGACAGGGACACAGTGTCCTCATCTTAAGTATGAGTATGTCTCCTCAGCTGTCTGCAGCTGCCTCCTGCTTCTCTCCCTGTGAGGGGGGAGGGGAGGTGCTAGCAGCTCCCTTCCCTCTCCTTTTGTGCTAGGCTGACTGTTCTCACAGCCGGCATGCATTCTGCCAAGTCTCCCTAGATTACAGCCCGAGCAGCTAAAGGGGCCCGTCGGACAACGCTGGCATACAAAGGGATGCCCGGGCTGATTGTGACCCAATGTTTTTGCAGATTGATTGCACGTGATGACGTCATCAAGCACGGTCGAACGGCCAAAACATTGGGTCACAATCTAAACATATATGAGGGGCTTTAGCCATTAATGAATATAGAGAGTTTGGAGTTTAAGTGAACCCCTTTATTGGCTAACTGAAGTTATTAGATAAGCAAGCTTTTGGGATGTCGCAGATCCCTTCTTCAGGCTAAACCTTTACTATCAATGGGCTCATGCACAGTAAAAGTGAATAATGCCCTCCCTTGAAAAGTGGCAATGTTAAAAATAAATAATTGCATCAAAAGTAGGTTAGCATACCTTTCTTAAAAGTACTATAGCAGTATCCAGTATAATAAATACTTGGAATATAATGTTTTGATAAAGTGAACAAATGTAATCGCTTTTGGGTCTATTAGGAGTTTTTGTTTTTCCTTGAAAGGCAGTGTTGGCTATAGTTGCCTTGAGGTCAGGGCAGCCGTCAGAAATCATGGGGCCCCGTACAGAAAAAATTTCCGGGCCCCATCCATGACAGGACTTGGGGGATGCCAGCAGCGCATCGTACACAGTGGCAGTCCGGGCTGAGCAGAGGCTGCTGTTCCGATCAGGCCCGTGCTGACCGTCGGGCCACTCTAGCTGCCCGAGCCTGGGACAGGAGTCCCCTCTGGCCCCCCCTGACGGTGGCCCTGCTTGAGGTTGTTTAGTTCTTACTTTCCTTTGAACCCAGGCAATTGGAGTTGTTTGAAGCCAAAATCCATAAACAGTGGATATAAAAAGTCTTAACACCCCTGGTAAAATGTCAGGTTCCTGTGCTGTACAAAAATGAGACAAAGATAATAATTTTTAGAAACTTTTCCACCTTTAATGTGACCTATAAACGAAACCACTCAAATGATAAACAAACTGAAATCTTTTAGGCGGAGGGAAGAAAAAATATTGCATAAGTGTACTAATACTAATACTTTGTTGAAGCACATTTTTATTACAGCACTCAGTCTTTTTGGTTATGAGTCTATCAGCATGGTAAATTTTAGGGATGAGTCTATCAGCATTGTGACTTGGAAAGATTTGCCCACTCTTCTTTGCAGAAACACTCAAATCTGTCAGATTGAGAGGGCATCTCGTGTGTACAGCTCTTTTGAGATCACCCCACAGATTTTCAATCGGATTCAGGTCTGTGCTCTGGCTGGGCCATCACAAAACTTTAATCTTCTTCTGGTGAAACCATTCATTTGTTTATTTGGATGTATGCTTTGGGTTGTTGTCATGCTAAAAGATGAAGTTCCTCTTCATGTTCAGCTTTCTAGCTGAAAAAAAAAATGGGTCAAAAGAAGGACTTGACAGGCTTAGAAAAGTCAAAAATAGTGAGATATC
>CM070035.1:64263132-64273248 GCA_036250615.1 Ptychadena robeensis | reverse complement strand
GTCATGTAAGTACACACACAATGTAACTGGCCTATAGATATAATAATAAAGAACAAAGGGGTACTTAGCCAAGATTGTTAGATCATGCTCCTAGGTCCTCAGCTCCCATCTCCTCTCAGCTCGGTTGCAAGATTAGAACTGACCTTTCCCTCCACCCTCGCTCATTCCAATGTTGACCTGAACAGGAAGGGGTGGGGTCTCCGCCACAGGAAGTGATGTATTTTCCATGTGCTGGCTTGCCTTCACTTCCTGTTATGGCCATGTGGTTATACTAATAATCTGGCCCTGTAACAGAGCCTCTTCACTGATTTGCCAGGAAAGGGAAAACAATCCTTTAAAGTTCATAACAAATTAATCTGTTTTGGATTAATTTTGCATTTAGAGCCCTAAGCCTACTTAAACACAGCCGTGACCATAGGGTTTCCATGGTCTTCTTTTCAGACATTCAAAAGTGCAGATGTTTTAGAGGCTCTTAAATTATCATGGAGCACAAAGCCAGCACCTAGTATGATCAAAATTCAATACTTTATTTAATAACGTGCAGAGACAAAGCACAAAAGCTTACTTTTTTGGTCTAAATGGCCTTTATCAAGCTATGATGAAACTGCACCTAATGTAAGAAAAAAAAATTATTGACATACCTCTAAGCTCCAAAATCTCCCCCAAAATATAGTAACCTGCTGTTCTATCATCTATGGCAGTTGCCATGTTTAATACTCTGTATAAGTAGGTCTGCAGGGTTTACTGAATAGTTATAATGTAGTGTGGCCACTAGAGGGTGCTAGATAATGGTTTTCAATTGTGGGTGAAGGAGACGCGATGATTGTACTTCCAAGTGATTTGTACTTCTCAACAGCATGTGTGAGAGGCTGTTACAGCCACAATATTTTCTAAAGAGATAGGAGGGGTGATATGGAAAATTCAGGATTCATTTAGGTAAAGATGTTTTATCCTTTTTTTTTAACAGATCATTCACATAAAAGGTTGTGTGACAGCGAGGCAGATAGAGTATGTTAGGAAAGTTTAGATGAGCTTTGAGGTCCTTTTTTCAAAGCATTTAGGCTTATTACTGGCTCTATGGATGGTAAAATTTTCTAGGCACCAGTGCTCTGGGGTACCTGGGTAGAAGGTGGGACTGGGAAATAAATATGGCTCATGTTTTCAATATTGAAAGGTGTGAAAGGTGTTCACAAGTCTATTAAAGTAGACTGTGTGTTTTAAACCACTTTTGGTCTACTACTGGTGCATTCTTTAATATAGTATAAGGGAAGACATGTCTTGGCACATACCCAGCAATAAAGTAGTTAAAAATGGGCAAAAACTACTTGACCCCCTTTGTATAGCCTCTGTGGCTTTAAACATACATAAAAAAATGAATGTTCACTGACACCTAGTGGATTCAACGTATATTCAACGTATATAACACCGAACAATTCTGAGCAATGGCCTCAGAATGTTATATTAAGAATTAATAAACTTAGCTTAGAATAGGATGAATGCTAATAATAAATACTTTATCCAGACCAGCCTATTGTTATTGGATAAAGTTAGCTGTTCTGAGGAGCTAGCAACCCAAAAAAATTTAATATATACAAACATTGTATATCTACATAGATAGATATATTACATTATTATATAGCAATAGTGTAATAGAGTGTTGTACCTTGTTAGCCATAGAAAGAGATGTGGCAAGAGTATAACCATTGATTGGCCTCCATGCTCACCTGACTTAAATACAATAGAACAGACGTGTACAAACTAAGGCCGGGGGCCAATACCGACCCTTTAGTCTTTTAATTTGGCCCTTTGTCACCTTGGTGTCAAGACGCTCTGCCTACCCTCATTCCCTGCAATAAGTGAAGATACCACCTAAAGGTGTTAAAATATTAAATAGTAAAATAACTATAAATATTTGTTCAAAGTCTAGAAGCTATATATTTATCTTTTTAAATATCCTGTTCTAGCCAGAAGGGACCCCTATACTGGCCAGCCCTTGCAGGCTCTTGATCTGGCCCCTATGTCACATTTAAAAACCCATTGTGGCCCACAAGTCAAAACGTTTGCCCACCACTGCAATAGAACATTACTGAAATAACATGCTTGGATCCATCCAACACCGCCAGGTTCTACCTCAGATTGTCCAGGAACTCAGTGGTGCCCCGGCCAGGATCTAGAATAGGCTACCATCCAACATCTAATAAGATTTAGAGGATGCTAGCTGTATCTCTTGTGATAGCTTTATCTCTTGTGTATACCCCCGGGACCTTTTTTTTTTATTGATATAATGCACTTGTGTTAGCTTGAAAGAATTTTACCTAGAAAAGGGGGGAGGCTGCAGGGAAAGTTTGGGAATCACTGCAGCAGGTGAACATCTTGTATGCAAGTCAATAATTTAGCCTCTATTGAATGTACATCTGTAAATAGCTTTTTGAGGGATCTCATGATGGTCCCACAGGTCAGAATTAATGTAATTGTTTTATGAGAAGTCCTATTAGCTGTTTGTGTGTTTCTTGTGCACTAAGAAGACCATAGAAAACGAGAGGCTATCTGGTATCAGGGGTATAAAAAAGAACAATATCAGCATATAGCAGGTTGACATAAGCAATAATTTATGTTTGCAGCTCAATCATCACTTTTTGCATTCATAAGTAAATCAGCTTTTGCCATTGTAAGAGTAAAACTCAACAACATGGAATTGGGGTGAATGGGAGCTTTATCCACATAATATGCCAACATAGTAGACCATGAGGCCAGGATTCTGAAATGAGCTGCTATATAATATTTTTCCATGTCTGGAACAGATAATCCCCCCAGAGTTTTGGAAGTGCATAGAAGCCTCTGTGAAAGTCTATGCCATTTGTATTGCCAAATGAAATCCAGAAACATCTGTTGTATCATCTTAAGATCTTTTTCAGAAATCGGTACGAATAAAAGATATATTTGGGCAAAATCTATCACTAATTTGAGTAATAATGTAGTGGTCACCAATCTTCCTGGTACCTGGGCCTCTCTGACAGTACTGGAGCACTCTAAATCCCTAGATCTCATATGCCATTAGTCCATATTTCAAACCCTAGCTGCAATCTTTTAACCTGTTCCAACTATCAAACAGGGCTTTTCTCGTGTCAGATTTTGCTTCCCCAGCATATATGTGGCTTCTCTGACTTTAAGCCCCCAGGTCACTGACACCCTTAGAAGTCCAATATTTTTGGGTGGTTAGAAATTCACCACTGTGAATACTTACCCTCAAAATTTCACATCCCTACCTGCAACCTTTTATCGTTATATGAATGTTTTCCTGTGGTTATTCAATGAACATTAACTGTTTACACAATAAAAACAGGAACTATTAATTATGGTATTCTAAAAAGGTTAACCAGATGTGAATACATGGTAAAGTCAAGCTGTAAATGCTTTATTAGATTATTGCATTATTGAAATGTTTTATTATTTAAATAGAATAAAATCCACTGCAATACCGTCTTTTCCTACAAGATGTCCTTTGTGCACCATTGCCATCACTGTATCACAACTGCTTTCTGACAGATTCAAAACATTGCTGTGACTGCTGGATTAAAAGCCCATGTCTGGCCTCCAGGAGTTCTAGGGTCCATTCAATAGAGGATTGACAAAAGACTTATAATTGAGATATGGAAATCCATCAGAGGAAAGAGATATCTACGATTCCAGAATCTGCCATGGCAGCAGTGTTCAGGCTTATAACTCTCAGGATGTCGGAGGTATTCCTTTATTCACTACTGGAATCGTAGATATCACTACTTTATTCATCTCTGAAATCCTACATGGTACAACCTTGACATTTTGAGACTACATCCATGCAAAATTTTAGGTCCCTGAACAAACTCCTTCCTACTAAAAAGCCCGCTAACAAATTCTTCCCCCATAAAGCACTGCTCTGCTACATACATGTCAAATGCTTTCATTACAGTTCTTTACAAAAAAAAAATCGAAATTGCCAAAAATTGGAATCGCCAGGTCACACTTTTCTTTATTTTTTAAGTTACCTACGCCTACCAAGCCGCCCGCCTGGCAGTGGAGGCCGGGCCGGTGCTGCGTACATGTCTCTGTCTCCTGCGTTCTCGGGGGGGGGGGCACCACCAAGAAAATCTGCTTAGGACTACTATGTTTGAGCATCTTTCCAAGATTGTGACTTGTGTGGTTTTTTATACAGCTTAGTATAATCTTACCTGGGAATAGTGATGAGCGGCATAGGCAACATTCGTATTCGCGATATTTTGGGAATAATTTTACTAATATTTGATTCGATATTCAAAAATATATTCGCAATTACAATCGCCTCTACCTTCAAAATGAATGGGCACATGCTATATTTTCACATTGTGAATATATATTCGCAATCCATTGCCATAAGCATCCCAATGCAGAATACCGTGAACATTCGAAAGTGCAAATAATATATTTGCAATTCGAATATTCAAGCTGAACACTACCTGGGAAATGAAGTACAGAATCAGTTTCTGCAATAGCATGGGGGGGGGGGGGGGGGGTCATCGCTAGTAGCATTGTACTTAAAGCGGTTGTAAACTCAAAAAAAAATCCCCCACATACATTACATGAACATATTACACACCTGTCAGCAGTATACATCTGTGAGAACTGCTACACAGAGAAAAAAAAAAGGTACTTACAATCTTCACTTCCTCATTCCCTAAGGCACCATCTTAAGTACTGGCATCTGAATCTACTTCCGCCCATTCTGTTTGACAGTACTAAGGTGCCCCTCCCCTGCAGACATATTTACCAATCCCACAGGGTTTGGTATGGAAGGACAGTTCTGGTGCTTCCAGAGATCTATGTGCTGCAGTTTGCATAGGAGACAGGAGTGAAGCTGAAGGAGGACACTAAAGGAGACAGGAGAGATTGAGACTGAAGTGGTGGTGAAGGGGTTCAGTGTGCAGGTGATATGGGGGTGACATGGATTTGGGGGGCACACAGTTAGGCTGAGGATGAGGTTAGGTTGAGGTTATAAAATATCTTATTACCTCCTCTGCTGCCAGTCCCAGCAATGTCTCCTCTACACTTCCCCCTCAATCACCTCACAGATGACACTTCCATGTCTGGGAAGGTTCTCATTTGTCCAGATCATGGTATATGGAGGATGAGGACAGACATGACTGGATTGTATGCTGACAGAGAGCACACAGGAGCTGCACAATGAATGCTGTGATAGTGACATCACAGAAAAGAGGCAGAGCAGAGGATTATGGGGCTCCACACACAGCTAATGTTTTCCCGGCAGCCCTTTCAGCTATGACAAGTGACCGCGGCGCAACGTCACAGCATGGGAGGTGCTACCTCGGAAAAACTCATCTTTCTTGCTTTAAGATTTTTTTTTTCTTTTTGGACAGTGATTGCTCTATCTATTGGCAGCCTGATGCCGATAGTGCAAAGTGACCTACAACGTGGTAGGTCCGCTTTAATTGGTATGGAGGCTTTGTTACCCTTAAGCAGGGAACAGACAGCTCGATATTGGAGTCATCCGATGTTCCCTGCAGCAGCGTGATGACGTCAGATCATCATCGGAGGAGCTCAGCCAATGCTTTGCATGGAGACCCGCGGTTTACATGCAAAGCAACTGACATTGGCCGTGATTGACGGTCATGTCCAATATCCCTGTTTTTGAGCAGGACTGATTGGTCCTGCTCTCAAACTGTGATGGCCACATATGATATGGGTCAGATAGATGGCTGTGAGCACGAACGGCGCATTAAGCGGCCATCGATCTGGCCCATATCTACATGTGTGTACCCTGCTTTATTGTACAACTTTGGCAAATTACTTCACACAGGTTCAGATTTCTCTTATTTTTTTAAAATGTGTATGGGTTTTTAGTGTAGTGGATTCTGCAATACAATAGCCCCACATGACCTCTTTATGAACTTCCCAATTGTAACCCATATTTTCCTGAATATAGTGGTTAAGTGTACTAATTTTAGTTTTAAGAAGTGACTCATTAAATCTCCAGTGACAAGTGTGTGCTGATAGCATGATAGCATGAGGCTTAGGAGAACTGGGGCATGATCAGACCAAGTAATGGAAAGTATAGTGAACTGTTCAATAGTGCGATAACTAAGGATTTTGAGGGAAAAATAGTCTATTTGGGTGTGGGTGGACAGGGGTGAGAATAAAATCTACTGCTGGTCCTCAAGTTGTTTTATTCTGGTTATTCTTTCATATCAATTGGTTGAAAAATCGGGAGCTGGTATGAACTGAATGGGGAATTATTATCAGAAGAGGATGGTAAATTAAAACCTCTCCCAAAATCAAAAAAGAATGGTGTCGTTTATAATAAGTTTCATAGGTAAAAAAGGTTTGTAGTATTAGTGCAGTACACATTAGAAATTGCGATATTTTGCGAATAATATACTAATATTGTAAATTCCAATATTTGCAGGGTATAAAATTGGGAGTATAAATTAAAAAAAACAAAAAAAACAAAGATTGGACTTCTACGGGTTTTGGAGATTTGGGGGATGAAAGTCAGAGTAGACATATGTAAGGGTAAAATCTGACAAGAGAAAAGCACTGTGTGACAGCTGGAACGTGACTATAAAAGGATGACATTTTGACTGCAGGTATTCTCAGGGGTTAGTTACTAATCCAGAAAATGTCAGGGTTGTACTACTGAGGTATGAGATCTGGGGGTTCAAATGTGTTGTACTGTGAGAGTTACATGTCACCCAAAGCCAACTAGTGACCTGTGGATGGAGACAGCGGAGGATCAATCAACAACAGGGAGGTCCATCTGCAGCAGGACCTACCATGCAGGAAGCTGACCCAGAGGAAGGTGAGGGAGACCACCCTACATATGGAGTGAGTACAAAACACCATCTCCTGGTAATCATCTGAGGAGCTCACTAAAAAGTTATGTGCACCCCTGCCTATAGAGAAGTTTATGAGGACTGCTACCCCCGTGGTATAGCTTTTATTTCAACTATCCTGTTTCGTACCCTGATACTAATGATCAATATTTTAATGTCACACCTAGTTGTAGTTTCGATTTATATGAATAAAAGGCTTAGTCTTGTGTTGGGCAGTGAAGGGCACATGGATGGGCAAGTCCTGATGGTTGAAACAAGAAGACATAGGTGACCACAATAGATACAGAAACGTTACATACACTTGGAGAAACAATATATACTTGAGTATTTAGAATATGCAGCATCGATGCCAAAAAGCATCAGATTTTATTATTTTCACTAACATTTATATTTTCACTAATAAACACTAAGATTTTTATTTTTATAATGAAGAAACTGTCAGTTCTTTGTAATGAATACATGAATTATATGCTGATAATAATTATAGCTCAATACACACATAAAATATTTTTATATCATTATAAAATATCTTTATTTCATTTTGAATGACATCACCCCTGCCTCCCTGATTCTTTCTTCTGACATTTGACAGCAGAAAATCAGTTTAGCTTTAATGACACTAGGATGGGGCATGTGTGGTGTGCTTGACAGGGAAGCTGCATGATGCTTCCAAGTGGGTAACCTGTGAAAATAAACCATGTGTGACTCACCTATTAAAGGTTATAATAGCATTGTTGCTTTTGCCTCTTAGGAACATGATGTGCAAAGACTATTCTACTAAGTGGATTTCTGCCCAAAGGTGAATCAGGAATAACTGTATAACAAATTTAATAGTTCAAAACCTGCTCCAAGTGAATCACTTTTCCAATTACTTAATGGAGATTTTGAAAATGTTTCTGAAAGGCAAAGGAAACTGTTTCAGGATATACATTAGAGACTTTGTGCACTTATCGCAATGCAAATGTATAGGTATTAAATTAAAGACACAGGTGACCAGGCTTACCTTAACATTGTTTTATTCCACATCATATTGTTCATTAACACTATCGTGTCATGGCAAATTTAGCCAAAACAGCATGAGTTGGTTAACCTTACGATATCCATGAATACATTGAGTATTATTAATTTACAAATGTTTAAAGGTTACTTATAAATGTTTGAAGTGCTTCTATTTTAGATGTATTTTAACTCCCCTAGTGCTTCTGACGGCACCATCTTGTCGAGCTCTGTCCTGTCAGTACTGCTCTGGACGAGATGGTGCCATCCAGGGAAGATCAGAGCCCCTGCAGAGCATACTTACTGTTCTGTGCTGTCCCAGTGGCCCTGATCTTCTGTTCAGGCTTTTTCACTAAAGCCGATGTCCTATCCCCTTGACGTAATGTGGTCACATCAGGGGGGCCGCGGTGGGAGATTCAAATGTAAATCGCACAAGAAACAGTTATCTATGCAGTGTGATTCCCCAGATGTGCCCTGAAGTAGACCCTTTCTCCCCTGGTGTGTTCATCACACCAGAGGAGAGAGAGTGTCAAAGGGATTTGTACTGGATACAGTGATAACTATATACTATGATAACTATACCCAATACAATTCAAAGTAAAAAAAACACATTCCATCAGATTGATTCAGGGCCGATCGGGCAGTTCTCTGTCGGATCCAATTCTGAGCCCCCGATCAATTGGACGTGATCAATTGGACAAGGTGGTGTGCAGCGAACGGATACTCTTAATTGGCAGATTGATCGCAGCTCCCATTCCCGCTGAGATCGCCGGAATCAATTGGATGAGTGATCAATTGGCCATGGAATCCTACACGTGTATGGCTAGCTTTACAGTTTTGTATAGTTAGTAAATCCAGATTGTCCTGCATTGCTACTCCCCACCTATGGCATCCTGCGGCATTGTCTCTTCTGACGGGCGCAAAAAGAGACTTGGAAATGGAGACGTCACTACTATGACACTCCATTCTCGAGTCATTCCAAGGAGATACAGTATGTTTACAGGATTGAAAACCATATCTAGCACAATCTAGTGATCATTCATCATACTTTAGACTTGAGGGTACAGCAGGTAAGTATATTGTTTTTTAAGCTTTCTTCACCATCATGCTGGCTTAGAGGTATGCAAATGTTCAATTCAACATGATTTGGGTTTTTTTGTACCATAAATCTGCTTAAATGACTTGTTTCTCTTGCTTCATACACAGGTCGATTTTCACTTGATTTTTGACTGATCGATCACAGTGTGCATTCACGAGATCGATCAGTGATCAATTGAGTTCTGCCCACCCTGAACGATAGACCAAACAAAATCAGAATCGACTAAAAAACGGATCGGACATTGAACCGACATGTTGGTTTTTTTGGTTGATCGTTTGGCAATCGAAGAACGTTGGTGGACCCATAGCTCCCTAAGCAGCCCTTCCGATCGATGGATTTTGTGCAAATTCTCCATTTTGGAGATCGGCTCATGTCCAAATAGGCCACAAATCGGATTCCCAAGGTGGTGTGCCTTTGATTCCCAATCCGATCAATTGACGATTCCACGATCACCTGGAATGATCAGATCGGGAATCGATCGGTGACAAATCGACCCGTGTATGGCTTCCTTTAGAGTGGCAGGGCTGCCGTCAGGGGGGGGGGGGGGATGGGGGCAATCTTGTCCCAAGCCCGAGCAGCTAGGGGGGCCAAGGTGCAATATCTCGGGGACCCAGCGGCTGCATTCTGAACAGCCTGATCTGCAATTCCCTGGACTGCAGTCTGTCTGCTAGCACTCGCAATCCCTCCACAACTTTGTTCAAAAGGGGGGAAGAAGAGGAGTGTTTTTTGCTAGCACCTGCCCCCCCCCCCCCTTCTTTCTCTTGCTTCATACACAGGTCGATTTTTCACTTGATTTTTGACTGATCGATCACCGTGTGCATTCGCGAGATCGATCAGTGATCAATTAAGTTCTGCCCACCCTGAACGATGGACCAAACAAAATCAGAATCGACTAAAAAACGGATCGGACATTGAACCGACATGTTGGTTTTTTTGGTTGATCGTTTGGCAATCGTAGTACGTTGGTGGACCCATAGCTCCCTAAGCAGCCCTTCCGATCAATGGATTTTATGCAAATTCTCCATTTTGGAGATCGGCTCATGTCCAAATAGGCCACAAATCGGATTCCCAAGGTGGTGTTCCTTTGATTCCCAATCCGGGGGCAATCTTGTCCCAAGCCCGAGCAGCTAGGGGGGCCAAGGTGCAATATCTCGGGGA
>CM070035.1:64241322-64252398 GCA_036250615.1 Ptychadena robeensis | reverse complement strand
ATCTTTTTTTAACAAAGTGAAGTATTTGTCATAAGCACTTTATAAATATGTAATAACATCTGCTGCCCCCACACCCGCCACCAAAGGATATGCTGCATCCTCTGCTCCAGGTTTCTCACCATTTCTATTTTTTCCATCTCTTTCTTTTGTAGACTGTAAGTTTGCAAAGACAGAACCCCCCCCCCCAATAATAGTTCTACCTTAGCATGCATTGTAGGATGATATTATATACTTTGCATTATTTATGTATCCATCTGTGTTCCTGGATGTTGCCATTGCACAAGGATTCATGCATTGTTATATTTGTCTATATTATAATTTGTACTCAGGTACGTTATGGAAGGTGATGGTGCTTATCTGCTACGATATTCACCACATTCATTATATGTACACTGCAAGGTGTACATATAGTTGACGGTATATGTTGTCCCTCAGGCTCACATTTGCCAGTATAGTAGCATTGGAGAGCAGATGTTATTTAAAATGTATTATGAGATAAATATAAGTACTTTTACAAATGATAGGGGGCTTGTAAATCAGAAGGATTTTTTATCTTGGGCAATGACAGGAAGTTTTAGCAGGAAGTTTTTTTGAAATTACTCCCTAACAAATACAATCTGAAGGCAACTAATATATTTGTTAGTCAGCTTCCATATTGTCTTGCTCTGTGTCTTTTTTTTATTCAGACTGATTTACTCTGACTTCATATGTGCCATTCCACTCTCCACTGAGGCTGCGTCCTTAGCAGGAAATTGTTCTTTCACAATGGTTGTTGGTAGAGTTTAATCATGATTGAAGTCAGACCAGCAACAAGATAACAAGGTGGAAAAGATCAGGGAGGATGCAGAAGAGAAGTTCTTCTGGCTGATATGCAGACATTGGGTATTTTATTGGGTAATACACGTGCAGGTATTTTTATATGATCCACTTAAAGATCGATTTTTTTGGACATTTATCAAATATTTGTAAAACAAGGTAAAAGTAATATCGATATCGGGCTGAATCTCGATCAGAACTGTATCAGAAATGTCCGTAAATTTTAAACTATTGCAGACATGATTCTGCACGAATGATATGAATTTTACCAATCGATTGAGGAAGCATTCATGGCATGCCTACCACTACAGCACTCGAATTCAATGATTAACATTTATAAAAAAAATCGAGGTTTAACAAATCAATTTTCGATATAAAAATGTAACTATTCACTCTAATCGAATATTGGTTCTCTTAAAATCTTTACATGTATTCCCACTTCCGCGATTCTAATTGTGGTGCGGAGCTGCGGGAGATCGATCTCCCGCTGGCTCCCGCGATTAGAATTGCAGCTGTGAGATTGCAGCCAGAATATGGGGGGGGGGGCAGGACATTTTGCCCCTCCCCATCTGATCACACCCATAGACAGTAAATGGACGTGGTTGAAATGACACATGATTTTTAACAGTGCCCATTCCGGTCTATGGCCGCAATCAGGTGCGATCTGACGCACAAGCCCATTCAACTTAATGGAAGCAATCAGGCGCGATCGTCAAACACTAAAAAAATTGCGTCCGCCCACGGCTGATTACCTATGTGGGAACATAGCCTATGTCTTGTACAACTTAACAATTAAGAATGCATTCACTTTAAATATCAAAGGAAATTCACCCCAATGCATGTTGTCATTTTGAAAGAAAGTATTTAAACATCTTCCACCATGTTTAAAGCTGGGCTGCAGTCTTAAGCTAGCCATACAGTATAAATTTTGCGATCAATTACCCAACGATCGATCGGCGTGCGCGTTCTTGCTGATCGATCTTTTTCAATCGCAAATTGAAGTATGCCCACCTTGAATGATCGATCCAAAAGGGTCCAAATCAACCAAAACAAGGATCGAACAGGGATCCACCAAGTTGGAAAATCCCTGTTTGATCACCATTATTTTGGGTGATCCCCACACAAAGTATTGCCCAGGGATCTATCCCCCAAGATGGAGTGCATTAATTCCGCGATTGATCGGCATGGTGATGTAAACATGTTTAACGATCGTTCGGGAATCGGTGCGTGTATGTCTAGCTTTACATTAAATCTCACACAGGACTCTGATCGGAAGCAGTTTCGCAATTTCTAGATGATGAGCAAACAGTATCATCTTATGTTATCCTTCCCAATTTTGTTTCTTTTATTGATTTATAGCATCTCAGCATTACATGACACGCTGTACAGCGCTCTGCTCGCTCCTTCTACCAGCTTCCTTATTCTCAGGCACAGAGTGATAATATTACTATTAGTGATAAGCAGCATAGGCTATATTCATAAAATATTGCACATTTTTCGCCTAGTATACTCAAACAATTTGTAAACCTGAGAATATGTGATCTGTTGTCATTATTACCTTCATTGCACAAAATATTTTTAATAAAAAGGGCAGATATTCACGATCCACACTATGACATCAAAACTAATAATTTATTACCTTCATTGCACAAATCGCCACTTGTACATGCACATATTGGGAATACAATGCACATGCGATGCAATGTTTGCAAATTCCCAAAGTTGCATTATTCGCACGAAAAATTTGCGATTCGAATATTCACAATAGACACTAATTACTAAATCTTCAATAAGCAATGTAATCAAAATGTAAAGGTTTTAATTGATATTCCATCATCAAGGTGATTGAGTAAAAAGGAGAAGCCAAAGTAACTTCTCAGTAACTTTTAATCATTACTTTCAAAATATAGCAAGCATTATTTATGTGTTATGTTTTATTTATATTATACAATCTTTGAAAACAAATTTAGTATGTCCTATAGTCCCTGCAGCCTGCCCTTCAGTGTACTAACCAGCGGTTACATTACATCCCATGGCAACCATTTGGTCACTAAGTACAAAGTATTTCTTGCAGGTCAGACTAAAACGCTATTTAATAAATAGCGCAAAGAGCAGTAGGAATGGGGAAAGGGCAGTAAACCATAGCAACCACAGTTCCAGATTTAGTAGGGTTAGGTCAAATGTATTCCGGAGGCTATGAAATGTAATATTCCAAGATTAAGTGTTTCCACAATCTGATCTTAGGAAAATCCCATCTTTACCTGTTATCACTTGTATGCTCACATCATATATTGTCCCTTGGATGGTTCCTAATGATAAGTAGGACCTTTTCCTTAAAACAAAAAGGACCATTCATGCCACAAAGTACTTTATCATCCACTTCAAAAAAAAAAGTTTTATGAATATTAACCATTAATATTGTTGTAATATGCCAAACTGGTAGTATGCAGAGCCATAGGAAGTGATAGTTCAGTTCAGTCAATGGCCACTCCTGTGCTTGAAAAACAAAGATTATTTACTGTGACTGAAATTCTTCAGAATATACAATAAATATTCAGTATTACTCAGCAGCAGCAAAGAGATACCTATGGCAGTGGTTTCCAAACTGGGTGGCGGGAAGATGTTCCAGGGGGGGTGCGGGCCCCCATTCTTAACCTGTGTTTATATAGGAAAGGGGGCTCAATAATGTTCCTACATAGAAAAGGGGGGGGGCCTGCAAGGAAAGTTTGGGAACCACTGACCTATGGGAAGGGATATCTTTTTTTTTTTTCCTACTAAAGTATAATTCACCAACAGGGTGTACAAGAAAAATACGTAACCTGGTATAAAAAATTTGGAATAAGTATAGTTTAAATATTAAAATAATTAAAAGTTCTATGGATGAAAGCCCGTCTTATGTCTCTTGTCATACTCCCCACACCATTTGTACCTGGAGTATAGTGATGGCTGAACTTCGGCCATGTCTGTCCACGAACGGGCGGAGCAGACTTTTAAAAAAGTCCGCCGTCCGCGGACAGATTCAAATTCCCCCCCTCTAGGCGGGGAATTTGAATCTGAAAACCCAGATGTGACGTCAGTGATGTCACATCCGGCACCTGGAACGCATAGTTCCTGGTTATGTTAACCAGTGACGTCACATCCGGCTTTGCGAGATGGTTTTTCACTGAAAGACCGGGTTCTGTACCCGGTCTTCAGTGAAAACATTCTTCCTGCTGCGGGATCTCGCTGCTTATGATCCCACTGGAGGAAGATTAGAGGGCTCCTTCTCGCCGACGAACAGGGCGGGTCGAACACCAATACTGTCCTCTGGCGAGAAAGAGGGCGAACATGCTTGTTCGCAGCCGAACTGTCCGCCTTGGAGTATATCCCAGCCAACAAAATGTGTATCTGACACAGGAACCATGCCAGAGAACTTTTGGAACCACTTTACTAACTACTAAATAATACAGGAAGATGCACAATTTAACAAGGCCAGCAGCCCTACATGAAGAACAGGAAGTCCTTATAGGCCTCAGGGGTGATAGCAGAAGTACGGAACTGCATTGTTCTTGGGATCAAGATTTAAATAGGTTGTTCATTTTATTTAGATCTGGTAAAAGTATGGCTAGCACTGTTAATGTATTAAAAGGGAAATGATAAATGTGTGAATGCATTCACATAAAGATTTCTATTTTTGCACTTTGCTGTATCAACTGAAAACATATTTCCAATTTTAAAAGTGGAAGAGTTGGTAAGAAACCCTTGAACTGCCATAGTACATGGACTTGTACTGTTCTGGACTGTGGACCTGTTTTGGACTGTTACTCTAACGCCCTGATATTTGATTCAAATAGCACACCATGCTTCCAATAGCTGCCTGCTGGATAGTGTTTACCATGCTGTTATGGTGTATACTGCTAAAATGTTATTTTTATTGTAATAACCACTGTCATGTTTAGAAGTATGTGCCTTTGATGTGGGTTTTCAAACAAAACGATTATTGTTCCTTTAAATAATTTGCACATTCTACAAAAGCACTGTCCTAGTTTTTTCCTTTGTTCCTAGTAAGTGGCGGAATATAAGTAAACACTTGGAGCGCGACCAAGGAATTCCTATGTGTGCCTGCAAAAGCCTGGTTGGATAGCTAAAAAGAGAAAAACACTCTGTTCATAATGTCAGTGAACAAACACTAGGCCGAGGGATGAGTCATGCAGACAGATCTGCAATAAGACTAGGCACAGAGGAAAAATAGCATAAGCTTGCTGCTGAAGATCATGTTAATCCTCTGTATGGAATGGTGAAACACAGAATTACTAAATCAGGCTTACGTGTGCCAGCATCACTTATGTCTCATTTACTATGTGGCTGTGAAATCAAACCATGAGACCATGATCAGCCATATAAATAGTCATTTAGTACAAAACTAGTCTATCTTTAGTCATTCTAAAACAAATCATAATGCTCAATAAGTTCTCATGAATCAGACTCTCTCCTACCACTGTACAGAATCTCAACCAAAATAGCCTGAACACAAGTCTTGACGGTAGCTGCCCAACTGATTACCAAAATGTTTCCAAGAGATCCATTGAACACCTACTATAGAAACTTTGCACTCTGCTCTCTTCCCACTTCACATGTACCTAAATAACTTCATATGTACCTACATAACTTCATGTGTACCTACATAACGTAAAAGGCTATCAGGCTGGTGAGGAAGCAAATTTATATGAATGTATTTTTTTGCCATAATGTTGAGGACAAGTTACTTTATGGAAACTGAACATACAGAGGTTAATACTACTAAGTAATTTTATAGTAGTAGTTGAATGCCCATATTCTGGCCCCAAAAATGTATTTACCTGTATTTCATCAATGCATGACTTAAGCTGGCCATACACATTTAGATCTCTCTGTCTGTCTACCGACAACTATGTAGTATGGGGCCCTCTGTGATTGAACACAGGTAGACTTGATGGTTTAGAAAGTCCCTCCTATTACATGGTATTGGTAAAACAAAAGGAGATCTAAAGGAAATCTGACAGAGAAATCTAAAGGTGTATTGGGGCAATAAGTTTACTTTTATGGGGTCTTCACTAACAGGTTATAGTTGCTTTGTTAAGCAAAAAAGACACAGTATGTCTGATGTAGAGCTAGGAGGGGTGCACGCCTTGAATACTGCCTAGTTTAGACTACAGACCAAGACCAAGTTGCCCCACTGTAATATGTGCAGTGTGGCTATCGGTTCTATGAACATGTCCCATTGTAAGTATAAGGAGAGATGACATTGCCTCTGGTAAGGTAAAGCCAGCAAACAACAGGTTAGAGCTTCATTCATAAATGCACAAAACTTTGCTATCATTGCTTTGGGTAGAATATGTTCTTATGCTGGTTGTCTGGATGTCATGATGACCTAATGGCTTTATTACTTTCTGATCCCTGGATGTGGAAGAAATACTCAAACCGGAAAGTCCCTTTTTATATTTAGAAAGCTTTTGGAAAACAAACACACAATATTCAACAGTTTTTAGCAGATATGTTCCAAGTCAGAATTTAGAATGAATCAGGGCTTTCATCTGTATTTCTAGTGAATTTGTGGCAAATTCAACAAACTTCTAACCATTAAGTAGGATTTCCTTTGTCCATCCCGCTCAACAATGCAACAGGCCTCTGTTCATAAAAGTACATAAACACAATGATGTACAGGAGGCATACATAATGTTTTACGATGGTCAGTTGTAGGAGGAAATGTCAGCCGTGTCCAAAAAACATTCTTGAATGTGAAACTGTTATGGATACATTTTGTTTAGTTTTTTCCTTTTAGTTTGCTCAAATATTTTCCTCAGGACTGATATTCCAGCCATACAACCTACCATTGTTCAATGTATTTTTAAACAGTCCCAGTGTTGTTTGTGTTGCTGTTTCTTCTCATGGGCACAAGTTAACAGCCAAAACCAGGAGTGGAAGGTGGCAGGTAGCTGTTGATCACTCTGCCAATAACTTCTAGAGAAATGGGTTACAAAGGGACTGTTCCATTAAGCACCAATACTTGTAACACCCTTTAAATTGAGGACCCTCACTAGGGCACCTCACCAAAATGCAATATATGATCAATGCCTTTCAGGGGCCCTATGCAAGTGACCCCTGACTACTGGGGGGGGGGGGGGGGGGGGGATTGGGGTGGTAGTGGGTGCTATTGGTGGACCTGCCAACGCGCCCTCCCTCCCTGTGCAGATCTAAAAACATTGCCAGCTGCCGATGGGGGAAGGGGGCAGAGTGTAGGTGCTGGAGGGGGAAGGAGAAGAAGAAAAGAAATATGCCCGTACATGCCGCTCCTCTTCTTCTTCTCCTTCCCAGTCCAACACCTCGCGCTATTCAGATCTGCACGGGGAGGGCACCGGATATGCATGCCTGGGGTCCTTGGGGCCCTATGCACATGTACATTTGGCATAGCAGGAGGAACAGCCCTGGACACAATACTCATTTTCCTGGTAAGATCTAAGTATATTTTTTGCATTACCTTTTGATCTCTACTGAAAAAGCTTGTTGCAATCTACAATTCTCTGACCCCTATGTTTGCTTTAAGTTAGTCAGAAGTGGCCTAGATTGGCAAGGCTGATTTTGACAGCTACAGTATAGCAAGTGCATTTGAAAGCCTAGCAAGATTATAACTAGCAGGATTTGATCCATAAAACTAAAGAGTAATTAGAGCAAAACAAATGCAGGCATAGTATGTGAATGACTACAGAATACATTTTTAAATTTGGGATTACATGCACTTAAAATGCATCTGCTAAAATGTTAGACATGTAGTACATTGAAGTGTAATCTCAGAAACGGCCACCAGGGTGCACTGTTCTACATGACATGTTTCTAGAGTCCTGAATGTATTTCTTGTCTCCCTTGTGCTTAGAGCTTTGAAAGAATACACACGTTTTCTGCATGTTTGCACTCACTAGAAAGTACAGGGCTAGAAATAGAATCCTAAACCCTCCAAACAAGTACGCCTGAAAATGTGGACATATACATAAAAACACACCTGAGTGAAAACAAAGCCTTTCCCCTTGCTGGCTTAGTACTATAATAACAATTTGCCAGGAAATAGTTAACTAATCCCTTATGCGGAGAACTGACTGCTGTGCTCTTCATAATAAATGATATTTTATGTCTGCACATCTTAGACAGCTGGTTGCTTATCATCCATAATCTGCCAGGTTTTCTGTTCTCTGCTGGCTGTGCATTAATGCTCCGCTACCTTATATGACATGCTGACCTACTTCTGTGGAGATCAGAACGGCTCATCCAACTTAAAGAAAGCCGCAGGGGGCCCAGATCGTACAGTATGTGAGAGGTGAAATGAGGTAACGGGGATTCTGCTGCAAAACATTCATTGTGCGGCTTCTGTTCTCAATAGACTTATGACAGACACAATAATTCTATAGGCCTGCTATGGAGTTGTGGGGAATAACACGCTGTTTTCTCACATTTAGCTATTTCTGGTATAGGCAAACAGTAAATCACAACAAGAAAGAGAAGAAAATATTCTTAATTTTCTGTGGTATGTGCCTTGGAATGAGAGAAATGTATTGTGGTTCAAAACACAACTACATTCCAAAGAAGGCCCCAGTGACAGCCGTCTGTACATGTCTGTAAATGGCCTAGATTTATCATTTTCAAAGTAAATGACAAAGAAGGAGAAAGTATTTACCCATTTTATATAACACTGCTGGGAATCAAAGGGGTCCTATGATACTCCCCACAATCCGCAACCACATTTTCCATTGGATCAAGGGATTAGGAGAGGAGTTCAGCGTAACAGATTTTTGCTGTCTGCAAAGTTTTATAAGGATTAAGCTGTTTATAAAATATGCACTTAGGGTTCGTTTACTATTCTTTTCAGGATAGATTGTCAATTTCTGTAACCACTAGGACCTTTATGGTGCATATTACACCCCTAAACCCATCATAGACCTACTTGATATTGTTATTCATATTGATTATAATAAATTCAATCAAAATGAAATCTCATAATTTTTTTTAACTAAATAGTGTTTTTGAATGAATCTGAAGTTGCCTTTTTCACTGTAATTTGGCCCACATCCCGAAAATTTATAGAGATTTATACTAAAACGTGGGAAGATTATCCCCACAATAAGTAGGAGTTCCCCCTGAAAGAATTCAGGGGCAAGGGGACTTTAACGGCCAACAATGTTTATAAAGGTGAAATCAGAGTAGATATATTTATATAGGTAAAATATTAAGGTCATGTTTAATACACAGTGATGATTAAAACATACAGTATGGCAAAGCAGTTTTGGCAGACAAAGAATACATAGCAAGAGTCGAGTATAAGGGATATCTGTTAGTAGTCCAGAGTACAAAAACATAAAAATTTCACAAATGCTCAATGTAATATCATGCAAGGATCCTGTAACAAACAGGGTCCACCCCACCCCACCCCAACACGTGTGTCACAGGTTCGCCATCACAGTTATATATCTTTCAAGGACCCTTTCTGAATGGCCATAAGTGCATGATATCTAGACTTTCTGTGCTGGATCTGTGTAAATTACAAAACTCCACTTAATTTTTTTAAGGAACCACCTACCTTTACAAACAAAAGACCAAATCCCTTCCGCACAGATCCATAAATGCTTAATCATGGTCTTTGCAGTCATTCCAAAACAATAAAAAGTATTAAATTATTATGTCAGGGGTGGGCAAACTAAGGCCCGGAGACCGGATCAGGCCCGTTTAGTTATTTTTTTTGGCCGTTTGTTACTTTGTTGAAAAGATGATCCCCTCCACTTGTTCTCTGCAATGAGTGCACATAATGCCTATAGGTGTCCAAACATTGCCATGGGGACAATGCTTGTGACATGATCATGACACATCCTCATGACGACAACAAGCAGTCTCTAGGCTTTTTGCTCATAACACAGTTATATTATCAGATGCTTCCCTCCACTGAGTGAAAATAATTCCTAGAGGTGTCCAATCATTTACCATGACCGGGCAGTGCTGATTGTCTGCTTACCCCTTAACCACACTTAACTCTAATAAATAACGACAGAGACGTAATTCTTCAGAAACTTTGTTTTGTATTAAAAGTGCGTGTTTACAAAAGGCCACAGCTTATCAAAAAATGGACAATGTCCTCGCCAGTGCCGATAACTTTAAATAACATTACCAAAACCACTTTAAATTTAAATAAATTTAAATACCATATTAACATATTCAAAACATATTCAAAACCGTCCGTACCAGCCACCTGCCCTTTAAAACAGCACGATGGGTACTTCCAATAAAATGCAACTCCTGTTAAACAGGAAAACAATAACCAGCCTAGGGCCTGGGCCCTCTATATAAAACTCACATGCTGATGACTGCCATGCCTAAATAAGCATGTCACCACTAATTTTTCACTTAAACTCTCGCTTGGCACTGATGAGGATCCGCCACAGCATCTGGAAGCTGAGCTAACTTCTCCAGATGCACCACCCAACCCCGATAAGCTGTGGCCACAGCCTCCCTAATGGCACACAAAAATATATCCAAACCAACGTTTCCAGCAAGTTATGGCGAACGGATATCCCCCCGGCGTGAAACATGAACTTGGCCACCGATTGGTTCACCTTCACCCTGCTCCTATGCAACACCGCCAGAGGCAGATCCGGCCGCCAACTCACCCTAGGTATAATCTCCGACCATACACAAACCGTCTCGGGCAAAATCTCCCAGACCCGAAGGAAAAAGGACTTCACTGCCACCATCAGCAACCTCTGCTGGCAAAAGCCTACGTCATTCCCCCCTGCATGTAGGAACAAAATATGGGGGGGGGGGCCTATGCATAGCAAGTAAATCCGAAAACTTCTGCAGCAGCTGTTCCCACCGAAGCCCCCGGAACCCGAACCAGTGCACCTCCAGCTCGTCCTCCGAGAACCTCAACAGCTTGCCCGGCGCCTCTGTGCTGGCCCTCCTCTCCGCCCAGAAGATAAAGGAGTGACCCAAAATCCAGGCGACCCGATTGTCTGAAACCAAAGAAGACAACAATGTGTGAAGCAAACAAATTACCAAAACAGCAAAAACATCGCAATTCGGGCCCACCACCGCCCCCAGACCACCTATACTGACACCAACTGCGGCCGGGCGTATTTCCGAAACCGCCTGGATTCCCAACGCCCAATCCTGCGAATCGCAGCATCCCCCAAACCATACCTTGCTGCCTCCGTGGCGGCCCCAATGCGAAAAGAGTGCGTTCCATAACTACCCACATCCTCCCCC
>CM070035.1:64200194-64229632 GCA_036250615.1 Ptychadena robeensis | reverse complement strand
TTGAATAATAAAATTAGTCCTCAAAAATACCACTTGCCTAATAATTCTGCACTCCCTGTAGATTGCCATAACCATGCAGGGCATTTGAAATGGCCATCAATCTAGCACATATCTATGCATGTATGGGCATCTTCAGACACCCTTTAGGGGAATCCAGGATAGGGGAGATTACCCTGGATATATGAGCCAGAGAAATAAATTTTTTGCTATGCATACTCAATGCGTCCATTGATATGGAGCCCCGTTTTGACATTGACACAAAGCGATGCAACGCGAGTATAGACATATTAACGTGCACATTGCGCATGTCTAAAAACGCAAGGGCTGCATTGATGACCCTTTTTCCAGTGCATTTTTTTTCAATGCATCCCGATATTGTGTGCTGATGGTAACCTTTGTCAGCCCTGAAATATTTCCATGAAACTCTGCCCCAGTTAGGCCAAGGAATAATTATAAGGACTGAATCTAGTATTCTAAATTTATTTATCAGTGTTCAACAAGTCCAGCTACTTGACTTACTTACTATAAGCAACATGAATAGGAACCGTTACAGACATATTCTGCACATTTTTACAGTGGGAAGGTTTAGATACATGTTCCAGTTGATTGTTGCTTCCTCATATAGGAGATTCTCCTCTTTTCTGTCTCTGAACAACACGGTCACTGGTCAGGAAGTAAAAAAAAAATCTCCAAGGACATCATGGTAAGTACTTGAATGGTGACAAGCCTCTAGCCTTCCACTACTGTGCTGAAAAACAGATTCTACTGTTGGTGAACTTTCCTTTATTTCCTGCTCCCTTGACAACAGCTAACAATACAAGTAAGACAGAAGTTGAAAATGTTTGTTTGAAACGGACAAATAATGGGACTCTAGATACCCTTTGGCTTATAGAAGGAATAGATGGCTGGCATTCCATTTTATGACTACAGTATTGTTGTTATTGAATGTGGAAGGGGCATTAGCATGAACGTTTCACTGGAAGAACTTATCTTAATCTTGTTATGTACTCTATAACGTTCTGTTGAATGTGTCCGCACATAAATAAAAAAATATCCAAGGTTTGTAAACTGCAAAATCAAATAATTCTTGTTAACTTTTTTATTATCAGGAATATAGTGCCATCATTTCATGCAACCATGTACACAATGAGAAAATTATAGGCCATACAATACATCAAATCTTCCAAGGACAAGTATACAAGATTGCTTAGTATCACACAGAAATAGTAAGTAACAATAGGAGAGACAAAGGGTTAAACCAAGACATATGGGAAATGAATATGTAGTGTTAGCAATATTATTGTTAGGAAAGTAAGACATAAAAGAAAAGGTTATCTTGGCAGGTAAAATAGAAAGTATATGAGATCAGACTATTGACTGTTTCATCTATGGACTGTGTTAGGGTTCAGCTCAAACGGCGTCTCCAAAACATCAATCCACAAGATTGTTTACCTTTTAGGGCTCCTGCCAGTGTTTATTTGCACACACAAACAGTCCAAACAGAACTTACCGTCCCAGGGGTTAATATCATTTGAAACAAAAGTCCTGAAAATGCCAAGCCTCCTGGCTTGGCACTGATCAAACAGTGGTTCCTTCCTTTAGGAAACCTTACTGGCCTGCCTCCTAGCAGTCACCAGCCTGGGGCCACACACTCCCTGTGTTTGCTGCACCCAGCAGCCCTGTCTCCAACCTCATTGGGAGCCCTGACTGACTGGCTTCAGTCTCTTTTGTTGAAACACACCCAGCTTGATGTCCATCAGGTGTAATTCCTGGATGGAATGGAAAGGCCCACCCAGTTCCTTCCCCCGTTCCCAGAATCCCAAAACTAAACAAAACTGCACAACAACCTATTGTTGTTGGCCAACATATTGCTGGATTCCTTCCAGGATACACCTGATGGGTCCATTTGCACCATGACAAACGAACAGTCTGTCACAGCTGTTTCATCTATCACAAAATAGTTCACATCTGGCCCGTCTTTTAATCCGGCCCTTTGTCAACTTGGTGTCAATATTCTCTTGCTCCCCTTCACTCGTTCTCTGCAATAAGTGGAGATAATGCCTAGAAGATGGTTGTAATGATCTCCTTCTAGCGCAGTGGTGGGCAACTGAGTTGATATGGATACCCTCGGCATCACTAAAGGGCCGCACATAACATTTTCAATCTATCCTGACTTGTATAAGCATTTTCTAATGACAGCATGCATAGCTAAAATACATTATTTTTCATTTTTAAATAACAAAAGTTTTTAATTATACTTCAAGCATTAGGGAACACTGTAGTATGGTAATGCACATGTTGTGTCAAAAAATCATCAAAGGTTATGTACCTCATAGATATCATCAAAGACTTTGATGATATCGATGGAGCATATAACCTTTGATTCAAAGGTTATATGCAGTGGTGCACATAAGTGGTGCGCTGGTACTCAAAAGGGGCAAAAACTAGCTATGCGCACCTGCATTATTGTTACAATGCTCATATGCGTACTAACAACTTGGAGGCACTACAATTTATGTCACTTAGATAACTGCAAGGAAATAACTATAAAAGGTTGCAGTTAGGGGGGGGGGTAAAATTGGGAATGTAAATTAATAATACAAAAAAAGATTGGACTTCTAATGGTGTTGGAGATCTGGGGGGGGGGGGGGTTTAAGAGTCAGAGTAGGCATATGTAAGGGTTAAATCTAACAAGAGAAAAGCACTGTGTGACAGGTGGAAGGTGACTATGAAAGGTTGAAATTTGGACTGCTGGTAGGGGTTAGTTACTAAGCCAGAAGATTTCAGGGTTGTACTACTAAGGTATGAGATCTCGGGGTTCAAACGAGTTACATTTGACCCAAACCCAGCTGGTGACCTGCGGATGGAGTCAGCTAATCTTAGGCTAAATAAGGAACAGGGAGGTCCATCTGCAGCAGAACCTACCAACCTACCATGCAGAAAGCTGATGCAGAGGACAGTGAGAGAGACAGTGAGGACAATCAGAGCCCCGGCACTGCAAACTCATAGATTTGTGTGGCTCAGGTGGCTCTGATCTACTGAAGAGGCTGCTGTAGGAGAGTGGATCCCTCTCATTAGATCCATCACACCAGGGGAGAGGGTGCCAAAGGGAATTGTACTGGATACAGTGATAACTATATCAAATACAATTCAAAGTAAAAAAAAAAACACAAAATACATTTCCAATTGAATTAAAATTTTATTATAAATTAAAACAAATATAAATACAAACTGTTTGAATTCTTTTAAACAAAATGAGTATTTTTTAATCAAAGCATTTTTACATAATTGTTTGTTTCAAACATTATTATATTCAGGATGTCTGCTAGACCCATGTACAGACATATTTTGGGAAGTTACAGGCCTACAGCATAAATAAATTAAATCTTTGCTGATAATAAATTATGCTCCGAAGCACCCACTTCCAGTTCATATTGGGTACCATTAAACCAGATTCTCACCTATTATGTTAGTCAGTAGCTTAGGGGTAAATTGTTCCTGTTTAAACTGCTATCCCATCATAACAGATATTTTGTGGAAAGTTTCCCATTTCTTTATGGACAAAGTCTCCTCTGGCATTGAAATGGCAGCAATAAAAGATAATGAACTGCCAATTAATTAAAGTAATTGCTTAACCTTATAGTCACATCTAAGTTCTGCAAGTACAGTAGAGATTACAAACATTGTTTAAAGTTATCAGATCCAATTTAGCTTGGTCCTGGGGCCCCATTATAGCATGTTTCCTGGTCGGGTAAGGAATAAGTCAGAAAATATGTTATGAGCTAAAAAATTACAACATGGATCCCTTTTGCATAAACAGCTACAGTGCTGTTCTGAACCTTTCATACGTAGTGAAAATGAATTATATGAAAATAAAAAGGCTAATATTATCCAACTAGATGCTATGTTTCGAGGTAATTACCCCTATGGTCTCATGCAGCCTTATATCATGAAAAATTATTATTGACCCAATCATAGGGGAGGCAGATGGGTTAACTTCCCATCAGGTGAGTTTTCCCATCATAACTTTTGCAGTTGTCCATGAAGATTCATATTCGTCCTGGTTTGCAAGTTACAGGGAGATGCACCCGGGTTTCCTTTCCTCCAGAAATAATCATGAACTGAGTAGCCAGGTTCAGTCCTAACCTCAGTGCTGCTTACAGTATACATTATGACAGTTGGTGGCATCATTCATAAATTCAGGTTTTTAATCACCACAAAGCTAAATTTAAATCTTACCACCAACCTTGCACATTTGTAGAGGATCCTCTCTCATACTTTCTCAGATTTCTCAGATTTTGTTGCCAATGTATATTCTCAAATCTTTAATTTAAAGCCATGGCAAGTCTAATGAGGGCATCTCATTTTGTAGCTGATGGACATCTGTCATTATCTAAGTCTTTCCTTCACAATTTTGCTTGGCCAAACTCTACATTCATATGTTCATATCTACTACTATTCACAGCCTCCTATTTT
The DNA here is from genome assembly GCA_036250615.1 of Ptychadena robeensis. Taxonomy (NCBI): domain Eukaryota; kingdom Metazoa; phylum Chordata; class Amphibia; order Anura; family Ptychadenidae; genus Ptychadena; species Ptychadena robeensis. The sequence goes on along the minus strand of CM070035.1, from coordinate 64,225,156 downwards.
CATGACGCTATGCACAGCACCTTTTTTGGTCATTCCCCCAGCTACAATCATAGACACACATCAGTAATATTATGGGGTCTAATATGGATGTGATGGGAACAGAAAAGTTGTATTGAACTGTCGTTGGCATATTTAACTTTAACTTAAAAATTTGAACGAAAGACCTTATCACCAGCATTATATTTCTACCTCACTGAGATACAAGAATGAATGAATGGCGAATGGCAAATGCTAAACGCAGAAAATGCAGAATCCTTTGTGGCTGGAGGTTGCACCTATCAAACAAATTAAACAATTTGATCCAACTTCTTTGTGTCTGGGGACAGAGTGATTCATAGCTCAGATCTAAATGTAGTAACACATTAGGGATTAACTTTTAGAAATCAGTTATGTCCTGTAATCAGATTAATATACGGTACTTCTGCATTGGGGCCCTGCAAAAATGAAGTACCTAATTTACTCCTTCAGAATGTAACAGTTGGGTCACTGTAATGCCCTCTACATGGGTTTCCAGATCAGTATCTAATAATATCTGTCCTACAGCTATTGAAGAATGCACCAGCATGCTAACTATATTTACATGGTTCTTATTCAATGGTAGCCTATGGAAAAGAAATGTATTTCTAAAAAATGGGCAACTGGCTTTGAATGCATTCAAATAAACGTTTAAAGGTGTAGTTTTACATTCTGGATATACATTCAAAAAATAAACTGGCTGTTCCATGATTATATGGCATATATGGCATATTATTAAATGAAATGGCCATAGCAAGACAAATAATCATAACTAACATTTCAGTTTATTCTTTCTGCACTTTGATTGCTATAAGCAGGGGTGCACATAACTTTTTAGTGAGTTCCTCAGATGAGTACCAGGAGATGGTGTTTGGTACTCACCCCATATGTATGTGGTCTACTCACTGTCCTCTGCATCACCCTCCTGTAATGTAATTTCAAAGACATTCACATGGAGTGTTTAAAGACCAGGTCAGTCTTATCTATGAGTGACATGAGTGGCCACTCAAAATTTGGCTCATGTTAGGGGTGTCCAGGTAATGTGCTACTTCACTTCCTTTCTATCAACCAACTTCAACTAATGTATCAATATAGAAGAGGGGATGGATCAAAGGGGAAAGCCACTATAGTGAGGCACCGGTGGCATTATAATGTATACAATTTCTAAAATGGCTTAGGCATTGGATCAAAGGGAAGAATGAGTCATCCTGGGTGACAACAGGTAAATGGAGCTTTAGCCTAGCCTAGTGCTGGGTGAAGATACTAAATTGGCAATGCTGCATTGGTAGAATGACATGCTTCGCTAGCATCAGCATGTGTCCCGCATGGTGTGTTATTTTTTTATTTTATTTAAGGTAGGTTAGGTTAAGGAGAATGAGTCCCACTGCATTTATACAATAGAACAAAACTGGGAGAAGTTCAACAGTAGAGTTATTTGTTAACACTGAGTAGTCCAACACTACTTATACCACAATGCCTAAGAAAGGCCAGGAGACATAAGGCACCGGTGGACTGATACTTGGGTATGCAGGAAGAATGCTGGATGGCAGACTCTCTGCACCAGAGTGGAAAACATGCCCAGCTACTCCTACTCCATCAAAACCTACTGTACTGGGGGATCATAGGGCCCAGGGGGATCATGGTCTCGAGTCTGAAGTGAACAGTATCCCTGGCTACCTGTGGTTACATTACACTACACTAAAAAGGTTGAAGAATACTGTCTGAACTTACTGTTAAGGCTTCAAACATCCAACTTTGTGAGAAAAATTCGGAGATGCCCCTTTTCTGTGCCCTATAAAGACCTGGTCTGTCGTAAAAGAACTCAAGTTGACTGCACAAAGCCCTACTAAACCAAAGTGAACATCTTTAGAATTATTTTTCTTGCCCATCATCTGTATCTCTTTTGGCTGAACGGGTACAGTCATTTACAGGTATACTCCAAAATGGAGTAAAGGCTATTACAGCATTGATGTGTACCTATTAGTAGTAGAAAGGACACACACTTCACAGCCACATGGCATGGAGGAAAGGCAGGAACGAGTGTATTTGTAACAGGAACAATAGGCAGTTGTATAGAACATAAAACAGTGACCTCTACAGGTGACCACCAACATAACAGGCAATATCAAACATATATATATAATACACAACAAGCTCCATAGTATTGAAATGTTTTGGAATGGGATGTTTAACAAGCTTGAGTAGATATGATGATCAGGTGTTCGTTAACATCTGTATTGTGTATCTGTCAATATTCTGTGTAACACTAGGATAATCATACAGCAGATCTTTTCACTCCCTGCTTATCAACTACAACACAAAGAGTCAGCGAGTCTAACTTTGGAAGGTACTGAACTGACATTTTCTCCCACTTTCGCTCAGATTTAATTATGAAATGAATAGCATATGTTCAGCAGATTTTAGAAACTGTCATCCATAACATTGAAATGAATCCAAAGAATAAACAATTAAGAAGATTAAACAGATTATGCCTGTATAGCGTTCCTCTTATCCTGAATTATTGAAACTGTCTCCCTCTCTCTTTTTTTTATAACCAGCATTTATCCAACAGAATAAAAGCTGGTTTGATGTCTGTGTTCCCACTTTATTAAACAATATGAACTAAATTAAAAACAAAAATAGTGATGCCTTAGGAATTGTTTATTGCTGTTAAAAAATGACTATGTACTGAAATGACGCTGAACATTTTTTCCCATCTTCCCTTCATAATTCATTTTTATATCCTTAGATTGTTTTGTACATCTGAGATCCATTAAACTCTTCACCTTAAGTACATTACATGTATTTACGGCACTGAGCGGGGTACATAGAACACATCATATTAATATCAGGTTTCTTGAATGTGGCAGCTGCTGTGAATTTTATAACATGTAGTATTGTATTTTCCCTTGCTAGCTATTGATGTCTGTGAAAGAATAAAAGATTTCAGAAGCAACAGCATTCTCTCAGTGTCAAGGGATAATCCGATATCGCTAGAAAAACAAGCTCCTCAATATAGACAGCATTGTAAATATGTTATACGGCGCTTGTTGTTGATTGATGCAGCTGATATCCAAGCTTGCTTTTATGGAAATGTACTGGGTCATACTGTATAATGCATTGCTGTGGTACAAGTAATGGTAAACATACATAAGAGCTTGCAAAATGTATTTTAGATCAGATGTGTGTGAAAAAAAAATGTGTTCTATTCATTTCAATGAAAAATATAAAAGAGAGTAAAGATAACCTGGCACCATACAATGCCCCTCACATTCTCCCATCTCTCTCGGGCCCTGTGCCCAACCACCAATTACCTTCCGCATGTTCTTGTGTCACAGGTCCCTCCGCCAAGAAAAGAACGTCCACAAACAGGACTGCATAACTGGGGAACTTTATTTGCTTTCTCTACAGACAATTTAAAGCGGGGAGGGGAAGGCTGTGGGGTATGATGGGTAAGGGATAGGCATCTCACTCCAGCAGTCCGACACTGGGTGACCTCCGTGGGGCGTACACCATAGATACTGACTTGAGTTATCCTCTTTGGGCTCAATTGTCCTTACTCTTTGACCAGAGAAATATTATACGCCATATCTTAGCTACAGTGCCCCAGGAGATGGCCCCCAGCTCCCTTATTTCGGGTTGTGTATTGGCCGCTGGGCTGAGAGGACCTCTCCGGAGCATTGAATGTGGGATCCCGGGGCCTATATGATATCTCCGGGGACCCCCTGAGGAAAACCATTTTATGAAACATATGTCGGGGTCACTCAACACTTCCATCCATCTATGGGACCCTTTTCCTCCTCGCACCCCTCGTGCCATCACCAAACAGGAAAATAGCAACAACTCAAGATGCATCGCTTACTTCGTTTGTTACATGGACATTAATAAACCAACCGGATATGTTCCTTTTACCCTTTCACGACATTGGAATGGACTTTTCATTTGTTTTATGTATTCTCACTGAATGATATTACTTATAACATTTATGAATTATTGATGAGTACTACAGGGATCTCTTATGTCAATCATTGGAACAGATTGACACACTTTGCAATATACACTTTTGGCCTCAAAGTACCCAGGTCCCTACTGTATAGGGAAAAAATTGTGAGGTGGATACCTGTGTGAGACTGCTGGAGTGGGATGCCTATCCCTTACCCATCATACCCCACAGCCTCCCCCTCCCTGCCTTTAATTCGTGTTATTTGGGATGTTGGCTCATTGTTGTTATCGCTACTGAAGTTTTCAGGATCGCTTTCTGTTTATATTCTCTACAGACAAGCCTGCCTGCAGGGTGCTAGCTGGGATTTGCACTGTCATTCTCAGATACAGCCCACTAGCCTCCAAATCTGTCCTCAGGTAGGCAGTCCCTCCTTGCTAAGGGGTCGAATTTCAAGTTAATTGCAAAACATGGTATCATCAAACTTGCTAGAGATGTGAAGAAGGGTTAGGGGTATACTCCTAAAAATACATTTATGCAAAAACTACATATACTAGAACAAAACTATTTTCAAATGTTCCCACAACCCTTCTCTATCTCCAGTTTTGGTGATGATACCATTTTCAGAGGCTTTGTAATCAGCTCACAAAGTCAGCTAGTCAAAAAATTCGGCCATCTCTACTTGGGGGAAAGATAGTTGTTCACATCCCAGGATGGGTCCTCTGTCTCCAGGGTTTAGTCGGCCTGTCCCATGAAGCAATCACCAATCTGGCAGCTTTGAGCTGGCTGCAATCACAGAAACACTTTTATATACTTTCGCTGGCAACTCCCACTTGAACTGGCTAGTGCTAGAATCTTCCGGACCTTACAGGAAAACCCCCAAAACTTTTAATTAACAACTTATAAAAACTCTAAACTCCCTCTGGAGGGCAGGGCATATATTATACTATATATTACACCTTAAAGCCACCCTGCTACATCACAATTAATGATGATCAATGAGATGTGAATCATTAGCATGCAAATTTTATACAGACTCTAACACAACCAATCAAAGTCAACATTTGCAGAGCTGATTGGTTCCGCTGCAATCTGCATGCTTATGTTGAATATTTTGCATCTCATCAATTACTATCTCTACTATGGGAATCCAAGTTCATTAGCTTGATGCAAGCTTTGCTTTTGAGATTCCTGTTGGAAATGCAATGTATGACCAAACCAATGCAGAGAGACAGTGAAGACATTATAGCTTGGTCATCCTCGTTGTGCAAGTGTCAGCTTCCTTGAATAAGACATAAACATTTGGTGCAGTGGTGATTAAAGCAGACCTATACTGAAAAAAGTTAACTTTTTATTTACCTCTGAGCAGCCAAGATAGTGGAGACGTGCTCCACAATCTTAAAAAATAAGGTGAATTACTTACTTCTGATCCCTTGCGCCTAAAAAGTTTTCATTTGTAGTATTTGGCAGATTTTTCAATCTTCCTGTAACGTGTCTTCCTGCAGTACTGCAAATGCTCACTAGATGTCACTAGATAATTGTTTCCAATTGTGAACATACATCTCCCAAGTGTCTCTACACCCAGCAAAAGTGGAGCTGCAGCACCATGCCATTAGATGGTAGGAGCAGAGTGTGACAATTACGATTTACAGATTACAGGAAATGGGTGGTTTGACTGCAGGGGACATTGAGTACATAAGGTGAGTATTATAGGTCCATAATAATCTATTTACTCAACTACCAGTCATTATGATAACCCTGTTACTAGGAACCAGGCAAGGTGATAAAATTATAATAAACTTCATCTTTAAAACACAACTTTAGGAGATTGGCAATGTATGCAAGAGATCAGGGGCAGATCCTTTAAATGTTCACATCAATTTCTATGCAGTGATACAGCAGTGATGTGCATAAATTATCTACATTCCTTTTTTATCTAGGTATTTTTGAATAATGTGAAAATAGAAGAAGAAATCATTTTTTTTTTTGCTGAAGCGTGTTAAGAGAAATACATTGAGTTCTGGGGTAGGAATTTCTGTGTGTAAATTGAGTGGCCCGGCTTTTGTTGTTTGTAGGTTAAACAAGGTGAGTGTTCACATGACAGGTAGTCTGAGGTAACATTGCCATAGGCCAGATATGTCCTAGCTGTATGTTTCATTCATCTTACTAGATTTACATTCCTTGTGTGGTCCAGTCTAGATCTTAGGTCATATCTGGAATGCTATTATGCGGTCAAACAAAACACAAAATATATTGCAAATGATTTCTTTTATGTCATTAACTCTTTCAGGTCATATTATATTTAGGACTGTTGTTTTATGATCTAATGCAGTGACATCATACTTTATTTAAATAAGAGTTGGTTTTAATATTTACAGCCAGCCATACATGTATAGATCTGCAGGATCAGCAATCGATCAGCCGCAAAATCGCCCGTGGATCGCAGCGGCCCAAAATCTCGGTCGCTCAGAGAACGGACATGTTTTTCACAGGATGATCGCATTACTTTGGACCAACAACAATGGAGCATATAAATACAGCTTAAGGTGTATATCCTAAAGATGTATATAATTTTTCACCAAGAAAAAAAAGTATATACATACATTGAAACAGTTCAGATCTTAAAGTGCAGATAAATTGGAATAAGATACAGGTGGACTTGTCTATATCTCAAAACACTTTGGCCAACCTTGTGCAGCCAGTCTACAGTTTACCTTAATAACGACAATGCATCAGTCTAAGGCAGTGGTGGGCAACTGAGTTGATATGTAGGGCCACAAGTGCAGCCCTCAGTATCACTAAAGGGCCGCATATAACATCAATCCAGACCCTCCCCCTGTTGATATATCTCAGCAGGCGGTGGACCAGATGCCAACAGGCAGTCAAAACCTGACAGCACCCCCTCCTTTCCCTCGGTGCAGCGCTCATATGAAGACCTGGTTTCCCTGATCAACATTGTCAGAATTTTACAGATATAGGACCGCCAAAGTTGATTAGGAAAGCTGGGTCAGCATGTGACCACTTCACAGGTGAGTTGCTATGCCCTATGCATTAACAGTTTTGGGAGCTGCATGTGGAGGACCAGGGGGGTCGCCGAACAGTGCCCAAAGGGGCGCAGGTTGAGCACCTAGGGTCTGAGGGCTTGTTTCCACTTGGGCGGGGTGGAGATCGTGGCCATGTATCTGATGGGGCACATCCCAACATCTGCAGTCGGTCACAGTGCGGCCTGTGATCTGGATCACGGGCAGTGGCAGCCAATCACCCCTGACCGCCGCCATAGAGATAAATGCACATAGTTAGAAATCATGTCTCCATCCATTGATTTGTAATCGCGTCCATTCACTGGGGGGAACAGGACATCTTGCCACACCCCCACTTCCTGCCTACAGATGCCGTGATTCCAATAGCGATTTCCTGCGATCTCTGAATTGTGGCAGTATGCCTATGTGGGTACATAGCCTTACTGATCTAGTTGGCCTAGTTGGGGTATAGAATTAGTGAGATTAGAGAAATAAAGTTACATTATACTATTATACATTGCTGAACACTTAGAGTGTTCCTAGGTTCTTGTAGTCAGTAGAGAGAAAATGGAACATGCCAAGAGCTGTTTTGGCCGCATTCACTTCTCAGAATGAAGTTTAACTCATTTAAACAGCCTGCTTGTGGAATTTCTTTCGATAAATCCCTTAAGTTTCATTAATATTGTAACAGTGCATTGTTAGAACAAATTAAATAGCTGTTCATGTAGTGCATTAAGCATGTTGTAAATGTAGCTATTTGAACGTGCTCCTCCTTTTCCACCCATTAACTGCTGGCAGACGGGTGGTCTTTAGAGCTGTGATTGCTTGCAGTACATTAACATGTGTTTTATACCTTAAACACGGGATCAGTATTAAGCTAGCCATACACGTGTCGGATTCCATGTCCAATCGATTCATCATCCGATCGATTCCGGCGATTCTGCCGGGAATCGCAGGTGTGATCAATCGGCCAATTAAGAGTATCCATCGCAGCATACCACCTTGTCCGAGTGGATTCCGGCACGATTCCGTGTGCGATTCCACCTCCGATTCCAAATGGCAACTCCTCACAAATGGCAACTCCCCCTGATCCGGGCAGAATCGCATGAGAAAGACCAACATGTTGGTTCTCCGTCGGATCCGATTCTGAGCCCCTGAACGATCGGACCTGATCGATCAGACAAGGTGGGCTGCATGCGATTCCGGCACGATCGTTTCGCGAGCACGCGCCCGGAATCGATCGTGCCGGAATCCGGTGCGAATCCGACACGTGTATGGGGGCCTTTAGACCTCTTACTTGATCTTCTACCTGTGATGTTTCAACAATGGATAAAGAAGCTTCAGCAACACCTAAGTTCATGTTCCTGATGTCCCCAATACAAACTGCCCACGCTGGATATTTGGGCAACTGACACTTTGTACTCTTAACACTGGCCAGTCCTAATGTAAGCTCATTCCATTATTAATATTTAAGAATATGTCATTTAATCATGATAATGCTTTACAGCATCGGTGTCAAACTCAAACACACAGGAGGCCAACAATAAAAACTCACAGGCCACCCTTTATATTTTTTAAAACATTTCTACACTTGAGGAAATGTTTCTTTCTCATTAGATATAACAATGAAGCTTTTCATATGGAAACTACCGGTAACTGAAGTTTTGCATAAACATTCAATCTGGAACAAGCGTAATACTATGACATGTGTGGCATCAAATGCTAAATGAAAGACACATCTGTGGCTTTAATTCCTAAATAACATTTTAAAAAAATCTCATGGGCCAAATATAATGAAACCGTGGGGCATATTTGGCCCCTGGGTTGGAGTTTCATACCCCTGCTTCAGAACAGAAGTCAGGTAGATGGGAAATTAAGTACAAAAGACATTATACTGTCTTTTTACACTTCTGACATCAGGACCAGGAAAATACATTTGTAATTTGCCAAAATAGATTAAGAATGCTTCATTGGATTTACTTTCCGTTCATACATGGTACTTTCATGTATTCAGCTGCTCAGTACTCATTGTCTGATAGCATACCTGTGAAGTATCCCATTTTGGACGGGAAACTCACCTTTTTATATGTGCCTTTCCCAGCCAAATCCTGATTTCAATAAATCGAGGTAACTTAGGAGGCAGAGGGTGTTTCTCCCCTCCCCACTTGTGCAGATGATGTGTAGGGTGGGAAGTTAGCAGGGAGAGTAATGCCCCCTCGCTCCTAAGTTAGGCAGGTACTATAAAGGAGGGAGGTAAATCTCCCGGTACTGGAAGTGACGTCAGTGACATCACTCCCTTTATTTGGAAAGTGAAAGTATCGGTTCTATATAGGGAAAACTTGACAGGTGTGCTGACAGTGTTAGTAATTTTGGAGAAGATTAAGGCCTGGGTACACTCAAAACTTCAATACTTTTGTTTTAAATAGAGTATTGGAGAAAGGATGGGAAACTGTTGGTTTATCCATCAATATCTTGCATGGAAAAGGTGAGCCCTTTACAGGGGCTTGAAATACAATTTTGGGTCCAATGAAGAATGGTAAACTAAAATGATTTTCAACATTTAGATAGAACCTTCCCTCATTCCTATCCTCATTGGAAAGCTGCTCTCTTTACTTCATGGTAGGGCCAACCATAGTTGCTGCCCCCACATGCCAGGCCATATCACCTCCTATATGACCTATATGGCTAAATGAAAATAATATGAGAAATGTACTCAGGTTTGAAGAAAAACCCTCTGAATGTGCAGCAGTGGATTTTACGTCTGACTTTCATAAACCACATATAGTTTCCAGCAAACAGTTCTGCAAATTATACCGCTTTGATATAAACCTGGACGAAATAATGACAAAGACCAAGGCCCGGTTTTTGAAGCCATTCAAAGCTATGAAAGAACGTGAAATAAAGGTTTTGCTGTAGTGCTTCACAATGAAACATCAGATAAACGCAATGTGGGACTATTCTGAGCTGCAAAAAGATGTTCTTGTGAATTTATTGTTACTGATAGCAACAGGATGTACTATGTGTGGTGTGTCTGTGCAACGCAGGTTCATTTTTTACAAAATACTTCTGGACACAAAAGCCTGAATACTTGTTGTCAACAAATAGGTGACTTATTCAGTGTATTGGTGTTAATTTAGTGGGAGTAGACAGGAGAATATCACACCATCAAGGTCATAAATCTGGCATCCTAATGGCTCCAAGCACTGCTGAGGTTTAGAATGCCTCTCTATACTGCGAATAACGCTAGGATTCTTTTGTGTCCAGACATCAGGGATAAGAGCTTTTAGTTAGGAGAATGTACTCAGATACTGAACATTTTTTATTATTGGTGTTATCTGTCTGTTGAAAGAGATTTGGATTTGCTTTTGCATTTGCTGTGAATTGGAACCAACTACATCCGGAGTATACATTTGCTTTATTTGATCCAGCATACAATAGTGATGTCATCATGCAGTCACATTAATGTTGGATGCAGTGACATCATAACACGTCCATTATGAGACTATTAATTCATGCACAGGAAGGATTATATATTCCTATTATCACATTAGCCATCATAGGAAGTGAAGCTAAAGCCCTAAAAATATAACTGTATAGTTTCTATAGCACCTAGTAGAGAAATCTACCTAAAGTCTAAAGTGGCGGCTAAAAAAAATATAATTATTTATACGCAACTTTAAGGCAACTTAAATTAAAGAGAATTCACATGCCCTATTTTCCCTAAAATAACAACTATGTTTGGTTGAACTGAATACAAGATGGGGGGGGGGGGGGGGGGGGGGGGTTGGTTTACCATTCTTAATCTAGCCATCAAGTCTTATTTGCAGCTGCAGTCTTCTCCTCTGTGTGCATTGTCATTCTATGCTTAATTTGTATTGATTTCAAAATGAATGACAGATACTTTCACATTGTGTTGTGAAAAAGGTATTCAGCCTTAAAGCTGCAATGTAGCTAAATAAGTTCTTCACGGCACACTTGATAGATGGCAGTATGAGTCATTTCTCATCACAACTAACAAGAGCAGATGGAACCAGGAAGTCACAAACACTAAAGAAAAGCAGCAGGCAATTGATAGATCCAAGATTGGCAAGAACACCACTCAAATATAAAAATCAAGCGAAAATTTAAATCAACACCCTCCCCCACCTCCTTCAAATCCTAGCTAGTTCCCCACAGGTATATTTTAGTGACATCGAAGGGTCTAATAGTCTAAAATATACAGTATTCATTAGTGGCATCATGCCGGGGGGCAGCATAGGCATGGGCAACCTGGGCAATAGCCCGAGGTGGCATCATGCCGGGGGGCAGCATATGGGCATTGGAAATCATGCAGAGGGGCCCGCCTATCCATGCAGCCAGCTGTGGTGGAAAGAACAGTCAAAGGGGGTGCTCATCCAGGGCGCTGGTCGCCCTAGGAATGCCCCTGGTACTGATGAAGGTGCATATGTATCGTGCATATAGTGAGGTAGATATTTTATTAGAACCTAGCTCTTATATCTATAAACCTATACCAATATATTGTACAATCTTGTTTTTTGATGGAGATAGACTATATCATAATCACTGTTGTTTTATGATGCCCCATTCACATGTATACCTTTTTACATTTATCACCCAATGCATATATACACATGGAAAGCCCCAGTCTATCCAAGTTTTAGATTCCTGTACGTTTTTTCAACCATTTATGCTCATTCATGTCAATGACAACATATGTAACCATACGTTGTAGAGCCCAGGTGCCCACCCTTTGGGTGTTGTTTGGCAGCCCTCCTTGGTCCTCCTCTTGCGTCCCCCAAAACCTGCTAATGCATATGGCATAGGAACTCACCTGTTCACCAATCCACCACTTCTTAGAGCGGTAAGAGGAGGAGAGGGACTCGCTGAGCATGCTAATTGGCATACATGAAAGCTTATGAGTGACCCAGACAGCCCCTGAGTGCCTATGCTGCCACTAGACTACTTTGATGATATCTATTAGGCACATAACCTTTGTTGATGTATATGGGGCATTCCATATATCACCATGTGTAGTGGTCAAAGGCTGACTCGGCTTTCCTAATCAACTTCCACACTTGTGGCCCTCCATATCACCTCAGTTGCCCACTACTGTTGTAGAGCATTGTACATCAAGTCAGTACCCTTTCAGCTTACTTTTCATTAGAACTTTAGGGACCAGTTGTAGAAGTCTATGTAATAATAAAATATAGTTTACTGACCAGAACAGCCATATGAATATTTAGAGTGGAGAGTAGATTTGTTTAGGTCAGAGCAAGGAGAGAACAGTATAACTGCACTTCTCTATAACATGCCCTATAAATATACTTGATTTCCTTCATAGAGCCTAGTAACCTGCCAAGTAACCTGCTAAACTTTGGCCTGGTGCCGTTCAGTGGAAACATTTTAGCCCTAATGTCTGTGATGGTGTACTTGACACCGCAAGCTTAGGTAACTCAGTGATAGCGTGGAGCCAGTTGTAAGCGAAGTGTTACATGATGATGCCGATGTTAGATTGGCTCAAAGACTGTTTTATTTTTGCCATCAGATTGAAATCTTTCCTATTTGAGAGATCAACTCTGTGTTACCTTTGTTCACATATGGGAAAGAAAACTGTGCTTGGCTTACGTGGCAGGCATCGAATGGAAAATGTCATGTGGCCTGTAAGCAGTTTACAAATGCACATGAACCAAATAGTTTGTCACGGATCACAGTGCCTTTCTCTGCTATGCTGTCACACAGAAAAAGGCTTATATAATATATGACAAATATGCTGTAATTGGAATGTGTACTTTACTTAAATATGATTGGACAGGAATACACAGCTCCTGCAGCTTGGAAAAAAAGTTAGCAATGTACACTTCAGCTTCAATAACTGTCATCTATTATATTTTATAAACCCTCATTACACCGGATATAAACGTCTAGAAGCCCAGGTACAGAAGAACTGGAAGTACATGAGAAGAAGTCCCAGTGTAAAGCTAGGCATGCACGGTTCGATTTTAGAGTTCGATCTACCTTAAACGATCAAAGTTTACATCGATCAAACTTAAATCGTATACTGCACACATGGTTCGATCTATGAAAATTGTTCAATAGCCATCAACACATCAATTAAAAATCGGACATGTTGGAAATTTTTCGTTGATTGTACAACGATCAAACTAAAATCGTAGCATTTTGTTTGTTGGTTGGGTCGATTGTATTCACTAAAAAAAATTCTGAATGACTCTTTCCTATGATCTAAACTAAAATTGTCGATTTTGATCATATTACGATTTCACCTTCCATGTGGTACTACTTTGGATTCTATTACGATCAGTGTTCGATTAAAAGGTCAAGATCTAAGATCAAATCCAAGATCTATTGTGTTAAAATCCAACCATGTATGCCTAGCTTAAGGGCCCCATACACTTTTAGATATCTCTGTCTGATTTCCTTTAGATCTCCTTTTGTTTTACCAAAACCATGTAATATGAGGGACTTTCTAAACCATCAAGTCTACATGTGTTCAATCGCAGAGGACCTGACACTACATATTTGTTGGTAGATCTAAAGTACATCTGACAGAGAGATCTAAAGGAGTATGGGCAGCTTAAGGACCCTATGTTCTTCTTCATAAGAAATAGGGTCCGTTATGTAGGTTGGCTGAAATAGGGTCCGTTATGTAGCCCCATGATGGATCACTAAAACAATATTGGGAAGAAGGTTGACAGATGTTAACCAAGAGAACCATGAAAGACAATCTCAGACAACAGTCATCAAGCATCTGTAGAAATCTTCAGTAAGGTTGTGAGATGTGCTGAGTGAGGGCCATGTTGGGGAGCACCCAAAGGTGGCAACGTGAGGTACTGTGACTAAAGCCCCCCATAGACGGGCAGACTCCCGGCCATAGTTGTAGCAGACCAACCTGCGTGTTCGCTCCCGCCGAGCACATCAAGGTTGGTCTGCCCAAACTATGTGGGAGCCCACCTTGACTATTGTAGAAAAAAAGCCGGCAGGTCGGATCGCACACGGATCCGACATGCCGGTTCTTTTTCTGCCAGACTGACAACCAGAACAGCTGCAGGCTGTTAACGCTGTTAACTCAGAGGGGGAATCTCCTCCCCCTCTGAGGTAATTGGCTTCAGTCTGACAGGAATCCCATGTGTCAGTGGAACACACAGGATTCCTGTCCGACATTTAGCAGACTGCTCACAGCGTGGTGACGTCACCACGCTGTAATCAGTCTGCTAAAGGTCTGCCATAGATCGAGGTGTCTATGGCAGGCTCCCAAGAGGTAAACCCCTAGGATGCAGATACAACTCAACAAAGCTTTGTTATATTTAATAATATAGTGTTGCCACTGTTTCCCTATCACTTCACAGAGAGCCAGACGTCAGTCCTCGCACTAACATTGTTCCTACTGCACACACACATGCACACAGTAAGGAGATGCTGGATAGAACCCACCTAATCTTACAATGGTAATTGGACAACGATAAATCGTGTCATTATATGCTTAGTATTATATACCGATAAGTTATATAGGAAAACTTGGCTACAATTCCAACCAAGACTATGGTATTTTTTAACTTCTATATAAATAAAATCGTTCTAACCCTATATATAAATACACATATACATATAACTATTTTTTGGGGGGTTCAGCTTTACAACTCATAATGTCACTTAAGAAAAGATCTTGAAGAGAATTTTATGAACATCCACTCGCTCAGTGTACAACAATTATGGAAAACAATGATTCAGGAAACATGAATGTTTTAAAAAAAATGTTTGATTGAGGTTCATTGTTTAAAAATAAAATGTTTAGCAGGAAAACACAGATGAATATCTGAATCAACGTTGGATGGAAATAGCCCCCAAGTGTGTATATTAATAGCAAATGTGTCTCCATAGACATTGGCTTGATTTTATTTAAAAAAAACTGTCTTTAATAGAATCTTCCATCTGCCCTAATACATGGCAGCTCCACCTGCAGAGCAGAGCTGCTGTTCCTATAATTTCCCTGTTTAGAAATCTCTTTCATAAAGAGACTTGTTTATAAGGGTCAAATTACACAGTGTCTTCCATATCATTAACAAGGCCATGGGGAGCCATTGTCAATGAGAGTCAATAGCAAATAAATTAACAGTGCGGTGCAGCCTTCAAACCCCCTATTCATCATGTCTTTCCCTTAAGAACCATGAACTACTTTAGCTCAATGTTTGTAATGTTAGCCAGGAATAAATAGGTAGGTTAACAAAACCCCTCAGACACGTTCCCATGTCAGGCAGGTGCAAATATCGTAGTATACAATATATACTAAACCAAAATTGTAAAAAATGCAAGGAATCAATAAAGTGCCAACATTGTAAAGGGATTTATTTGACTAAAAGTAGATCTATGGACAAATTTGGGCTTAGTAGATCCATGGATGATGGGAAGTCTGGCTTAAATATTTTAATAGTTCATTGCACCTTCCAATTTTAGGGGGCGGTCCATAAACTGAATACAACACAGTGATCAACTGGGCTGCACCTTCTTATGTCATGTTTTCCTATACCAGTGATGGCAAACCTTTTAGAGACTGAGTGCCCAAACTGAAACCCAAGACCCACTTATTTACCGCAAGGTGCCAACATGTTCATTTACCCTGAATTACAGACACACACTACATACAGTAAAGTAAATAAGAATTTGCAAGAATCCCTTGCTGATTTTGTATGTTTTTCATCTGTAGGGAAATCACCAATAGGGTACTGTGTGCGTCCAGAAAAGGGAGAAGAAAATGGACAGCCCAGGGAGAAAATAAGCAGCGGAGTTCTGCAGTTCTCTCCTATCCTCCTTATCTGCCTCTGTGCTGACTGACAGCTGGGGTGCTCACAGAGAGAGCTAAAAGTGCAATCTCTGGTACGTGGGCCATATGTTCGCCCCCACTGTCCTATACCATTAATATTTTTTAACTTTGCTGCACTAGATTGTGTGACCCGCGCCCTAGTTCTTATCTTTCCTTTACAAATGGGCCACACTCCCCCTCCATAATGGGAGCTCCGTTCAACTTTATCCGTCACCACTCATACTGATCCATTTTACTCTAACATTCTCCCAGTCCCATACACCACCTGATGGACTTTCTGGCCACAGGCATCACTTTTACTGTGTGGTCGCTGCTGAAGATATTGGGTGAAGTCTACAATCGTTATGGTACATGTTTAATGAGTAATGCAATGAATGCATCGGGTGTGAACACACATTACAACTACATTTTATGCATAACTTTAATGTAAAAAGAAAATTATACCAAAAGATTTCATACCTATAAAACACCAGCCTTTTGGCTGAGTACTTGAGGAAACTTGGCAGACATTGAAAACACCTGCCATGCATTTAAATAACAATGTGAACTTGGCCTAAAAATATGTCTGTAGGGATTCTCATTAAGTCAAAGCAATAAGAATTTTTATGTTTATGGTAAGACATTTAGACCTTCTATTTCAAAGGTGCCATACTTACCAAATTTGGCCAAATTTAGGCAAATTTGGCCAACCATGCTCAGTATTGCGTTCCAGTGATGTCACAGTGCGCACCTACTGCTAGAGTATTATGGCATACTTAGTTTTCTACTCCCAGAGGACATAGTGCTGCTGGTAGGGGGGCTGCAGGGAAGGCAGAGCTAGGGAGAGAGGTACCAGGATTGGTCTGAGATGGGCAAAATACACAAATTGTAAACACAGGGATCGGGGCACACATGAACTACACACATACTGTACACACCGGGATGGGGGCACACATGGTTAATATATTTTCTCCTGGAATAAAAAAAGTATTTTTTATACTTTTTAAGCAATCTTAAAAGTCCCATCTTTCTTTATCCAAAGATCCTTTAAGTAATAAAACCAACTTAGGTTCACATGGATTCTGAGATTGGATATTGTGTTTGCATTTCCTTTCTCTCTTCATCTATCTCTTAAACTGGGCATACACAGCTTGATTTTCCACTTGATGAATGTATAAAACGAATGTTTCATCAATCATATTTTGTTCCATTTGGATCTTTTTTGGTCGATCCAATCAGCTAAAAAGGAATTGATTTGAACACAATCAATTTAAAACAAAAATTTTTAAGACTAACAAATGGAAAAATCAAACAATGTATGGACAGCTTTCCCCTCTCTCCCTTCTATCTGTCTCCCTCTCATCTCAGTCAGGCTGAACTCTTTATGTTACTTTACATGTTGTTTGCCCTTGACCTCAGCAACCTACCGTATTTTTCGCACTTTAAGACGCTCAGATGTATAGGACGCACCCTATACTTCTGAGCAAGAGATGGCTGAAAACGTATTCAGCTTTTTCCCAGAGTAGGAGTTAAAGAGGTGGAGAATCTGTCTCTGACAGCTTTCCCACCTCTAACCCTGATCAGCAGAGGTGTGTGTGAGGTGGGCAGCTTGTGCCAAACTATCATACAGTGCAGATGGCAACTCTCCCATCTGCATCTGCACTC
The DNA here is from genome assembly GCA_036250615.1 of Ptychadena robeensis. Lineage (NCBI taxonomy): Eukaryota > Metazoa > Chordata > Amphibia > Anura > Ptychadenidae > Ptychadena > Ptychadena robeensis. Next base: position 64,207,701 of record CM070035.1, on the reverse strand, counting down.
TGTGTGAGTTGAGCTCAAGCAGTTAGCACAGAGCTGGTGGAAAGCTCGGCCCACAGGCAGATCTCTTCTATACACTGTGTTATCAGCCGCTGATATAAACAATGAACTACAGATGGGAGATCTCGGCTTCCCGGCTAATCTTCTGGCTGGGAGAGCGAAGGCGCTGATTGGGAGCCAAGTGAGCCGAGCGGCCGCAAGTGGTCGCACCTTCGGAATATAAGAAGCCGGCATCCGAAATACATCCTATACTCTGAAAAATATGGTATATCTACCATATGTTGTTGGTTTTGATGTTGTAGCGGCGCGCAAGTGCTTGAGGTGGATGACATCTAGCCAATTACCAGGTTCCGCTTGCAGCCCAAATATCTCCAAGTCCACGCCAGCAGGTGGGGGCTATTTACAGTTTATTTAGGAATATTTACATGCTTTCACCATCACCCAGAGGCAGGGATGGGGTTCAGGCATAGGGAATTAGTTACAAACTGATGTTGCTCACGAGCGGCTGGACCATGTGGCTGGGTGCTGTGGACCTTCTCCAGGGTGTAACGCTGGAGGCCTGTAGTTCTCCTCTGGAGAAGCAGGGATAAGCCAGGTACAATCCAGGGAGAGCAGGAAGAAGCACAGGAGAAGCAGGAGTAGTCTTCTGCTGGAGAATCAGGAAAAAAGCACGAAAAGCCCAGAAGCTTCTAAAGGACTTCTATTTATGTCCTAGCTAAGGGGCAGGCATAAACTCTGGCTGGGCTGGACTATATTTGTTACATTTTGGAGGGAAGGAATATGTATACACCCAGACATGAGTCATGGTCCCAGCTTATCGTAAACAACAGGTGCAACCCTTGTCAGGGAGACACACAACAATATATGGCCTTTACAGCATAAACAGTATTATACAGTGCCTATAATACACAATGCGTATATACAGTAAAGTGACCACTTCTGGGGCCATTACAATGTCTTTCTTCAAGATTGGGTTAAATGATAACACCTATACATTTAAATTGTATATTTACAACACAAAACAAGCCAGGAGTGTGGTCTTAAGTCTTAAATCAGACATGGCCAAACTACGATCTTGGCTGGTTTAGCTTTTAAATCGGACCCCTTATCTCCTTGGGGAAAGATGCCCTGGCTCATCTCTGAAATGAACATACAAAATGCCTAGAGGTGTCTGAACATCATGATGGTGTCAACGTCATGTGATCTTACCGTGGACGTGTCCTTATGGCAATGGCAATGGCTGTCTCTTGAAATTTACTTTGCTTAATATAGTAAATAAGCAATCTTTTCACCAGTTTTCTTCTGCTTAATATACAAATTCTACCTTGATTTTCTACTCTCTTTAAATTTGTACAGGATTATATGTCGGTTGTCTTTTTAATATTAGTTTTCTAATGTATGTCTCTCCCACTCTAATGGGGTTCTTACTTATGGTACTCTGAAGTCAAAGCAATCCCTTAACAATAAATCCAATAAATCCAGCCTGGGACTCTCACATCTCTAAAATACAATTTGTCACATTGTTTTGAGTATCATTTCTTATGCCACCCAGATTGCTTTGTGTGAATATTACTAATGTTTACATTTTAATTATACTTTACTTCTGGTCTTCAGTAAAAGATCTCTGTACTTTTTCTGTGTTCTGTCAGTAACAAATGTTGTTGGGGTTTGGCAATGACAACTGTGGCTATTTACTGGTGTGCAGTTCCTTTCTCTCTGTACTACTTTATATTTACTGCACCATTTAATAAGAAAGTAAATTGACACCTAATATATAGATAACAATGATGAAACTGGATAAGCTCAGATTTCTGTGCTTGGGATTGGTATAGACCGTAAATGGCATTTGCATTTGACTTCCCATAAAACACTTTATAGAGAAGAACATTACTGTTCTACCCTGGAAGTCTGTGGCTGAACATCAAATACAAAAATGAAATTCTGTGGAAGATGCAGTCTTTAAGCTCTAGGCAACAGCAGAAAGTTTGCGCTCTCTATGGCAACCTGATTTTCAAATGTTATCCAACAGAAAACTTTGATTCTGGCTCAGGGTGAAAGAAAGTACCGAAAATGCATTTGTCACCCATTACTCTGTCATTTTATAGAATAAATGCTTTACATTGTAGCCATACTGTTGAAAATGAAGTACCTGGGTACTCAGGCAGACACTTGGCATATATCTGCTCAATTTAGGTCCCATTGGGGGGTTTCCAGCTATGACTGCAACCTTTTCTTCAGGAAAACATTTATAATAGTCTGCTCTGATGTATACTTAAGAGAATTGTGAAGGCTTGTAGGAAGGATACATGTGCACCTTGACAAGAATACTGAGCACAATACAGGATTTACATATTCTGGCAAACAATAGCTGCACTTTCTATAAATGCAATGCACTGTCTTGTATACAAAGATACATACACTCTACAAATTCAGTGCTGTCCTTGTGCAATGCATTAGTAACATACTATAGAAAATAAGAAGTAGTAGAGGCCCAGAGGTAGCAGAGACCGATAAAGGCTAAGGATCTTCGCTCGTAGACAAAGAACTAAATATGCTACAAAGGTGCAAGGATCAGTGCAAGAATTAAACAATTTTTAACAAAACCAAATATGTATGAAAAGGGGTCATGTATAACAAAATAGTATACAAACAGTAAAATGAAGAAAGAATTTACCCTACAGCAGTGATGGTAAACCTTTTGGAGACCAAGTGCCCAAAATGAAATCCAAACCCCACGATTTATCTCAAAGTGCCGGCATGGCTATTGAACCTGTATTAGAAATACAAAACTCATATACACAAATGAAACACACGCTCTACTTTATTATAAGATAGAACAGGAGAGGGTATGGGGTGATGTGTGCTATCAGAAAAGAGGGAAAGAGAACTGACAGCATTGAAAGCCAATAGGCTGCAGTCCTTTCCTCCTTGCTGGCTAACAGGTCACGTGCCCACAGAGAGGGCTCCGAGTGCCACCTCTGGCACCCATGCTATAGGTTGGCCATCACTGCCCTACAGCATTACAGATATTCAGCAGATGCCCTAAAGGTCTAAAGGAGGTGGGACAGGAAAAGGGAAAGGATTTAAAGCAGTGAAGGAGGGAAGAGGAGAAGGGTCACAGAAGAAAGAACCAAGGAGAGGAGGTAAAAGCAAAGAAAGAAGAGAAAGATGGTGAATTCAGAATGGCCCATTACAGAGATACAGGTTGTGGTACCGCAGGCTGAGCCTCATTATTTAACAGCTTTTGGAAGGCCTCCAAATCATGGAAGAAAGACCAGCCTGCCATAGTATGGGAAAAGGAGTCCAGGCGCTTGTGGTCCCTTGGCATCAGATTCTCAATGTGCATGATGCCATTTAGTACAGAGGGCCATGCAGACAATGTAGGAGCTGAGGTGGACTTCCATAAACTGGAAATGGCCTTCTTACATTGAATAACAATGGAGATTAGTTAAGTAAGGTCAATGTCGGGGGTTAAGAAAAACGTAATGTGAATCCGTCACTAGACACAGCAGTGCAGATTGAAGCAATTGGAGAACAATTAAACTATATGCACAAAAAAAATATTTGGTTGGTGGAGAGCTTGGTCACATGGCTTGACAAATTCCTAAAACCAGCTTCTCCTCTAATCTCCTTTTCCTCTAAGTCCTCCCAATGTTATGAAGAGAACCCTGAGGGACACAGATTCTACATTGTGGTCTGCATTATATTAATAGGTTGTAAAATACAGGCCACAGTGTGGAGTAACGTTGCGGTGTCCAGCGGATAGTGGTATCGGCTTCCGCTATAAATAGTGCCCTGGAACTGCACATGAAATATGCTGAGGAAAGTTGTTCCATTTGGCCGGCCACATGGCTGTGGTTTTAAAGAACCGATGATGAAAGCAATAAAGTAGGGCTAGTATGACACTTTCATATATTTGTCCTGCTCATGATGTTCCGTATAGCAACTGGGAACAAGAGGCGCTGAACCTTTCACATCCAAACAGGCATTTCTGAAGTTTGTGTTTAATACAAAGAGATAGTAGCCCCAGAAATACAAAGACAGAAACACTGAGTTTGCAAGAACATATTTGTGTGGGCTCCTTTAAATTTCAACTTTATTAATTCAGTTGCCATTATCCTCAAAAGCTAAGCAGAAAGGAGAGAAAATAATTGAAACCAAATCCTGAACAGATAACGGGAGGTTGGAAGTGGAAGAACGGCTTTCTTTCTGCACTTGTAAGGACCAGGCATTATGTTATAGATTGTGTTTGCAGCGAGATTCACAGTGTATGTATTTCCTGGAAACTTTCCTCAAAGAAATTGTATTCACGCCTCTGGGACTCAGCAGCTGTTAATAGGATCACTTGTAAGCTTATTTCTGGTATACAGGGGAGGGGGCGAGCTGAGATTTTGGTTATCATTCAGATCCTAGAAACCCAGGTTGATTTCTCCCCTCCCTACTAACAGGCATTTTTATTGGTGAAATGAAGAGAGACAGGACCTGAGTACTTGCTCTTCTTCTAGAGGTTAATGACCCAGTTAGCAGCTCTTGGCTGCATTTCCCGACATTTTGCAGACATCAAGGCCGTGTCTGCCTGCCAAGTACATCCTGTTCCCTGGAGCTTATCCAAACCCTCTCCTATTACTGTGTAATGCGACAAAAAGGGGAGGAGGGCTAGGGACCAGCCAGAGACTGAACGAGAAGAGAACTCATAGCCAAGGCCTTCGCTGCCAAGGCTACCTGCACAGGCCTTCAGTGCACAAGAGGTTAAAGAGCTCTGCGTGGATAGCACAGGAATCCAGGCATTAAAAAATACATAGAACATCACATTATTCTTAGAAACAGGGGAAGGTTCTGCAAAGCAGGAGGGTCACACCAACAGAAGGGAGATTTCCACTGTGTGATGGTGACACTGATCCCATATCAAGCTCAAATTAATCTGCTGCAAAAGAGCTGCTTTTTTATTGGCTTTGTCTAATAAAGTCCTGTAAAGGGATATAATGTGCAGTAATCAATGGCAACTAATCACAGATCGGCTTTTATCAGGATATCAACGTCCTGAAAGCTGCTATGTGATTTGTACTTGCATGTGATTTTTATTGCATGTACTCATAAGTAAAAATGTCAAATGTAAATCTGTAAATAAAAAGTAACTGCAAAAAACTATATATGTCATTGGAACCTGGTTTCCAAGACACAATGTTATGTATATATATATATACCTTATTTATATATTTTACCTTATATACCTTATATAACCTTATATAAGAGGCATATATATTTTATATAAATTATATATATATATATATATATATATATATATATATATATTACCTACCTATATATACCTTATATAAAATTTAAAGTTGATTTCTGCAATTTATTTAGCTGTGAGATAGAGGGAGAAGGAATTATCATATAGCTGATGGTATTTCACATACATTGCTGGTGGATTGGGCGTTGTGATGCCACACCAGCATCACAAGTTTCTCTCCATTATACAAGATCTGGGGGACCCTAAGTTCTCCCTATTTGTACCTGTCTGTAGATGTAACATGCAGGTTTGATCAAGTCCGTACTAATCATGTCTTTAATTTTTGTATTTGTATCATTTTTGTCTTTTTAATATTTATCTGTAATAAAAATCATGTTTTTACCTTTAAACTTAGTATCATGGTATTTTGAAACCACTATTATGCTACCTGTTGAGTGCCACTAACAGCCCCATGGTTACAATAACTATTCGTTGTTTGAACCATAAACCCTTTTTTCTTACCTATATTTATTGGGGTGAGGCACATTATTCTCATGTTAAAGAATTTTGAGGCTGATCATCACCTTAGCTATTGTAATTTAGATTTTTTATAAAAGTCAACAATGGCAGCCCCTGTTCTTCAATGAAAAGATTGCAAAGCACTGAGCTCTGCATATGTGTGTTTATCTGCAAAATAAATTTGTCATAACATGTGTGCATAGAATATTTGTTGTATTGATAGAAAAACAGATCAAACATATCCTACAGGCTGATTGTGTTGTACCTTGTTAGCAATGATCATGGTTGTTCAGCAGTGAATAATATTATGAATGAACCACAAGAGGGCAGGACAGACAAGTGGTGGCATAACAAGGTCCTGAGACATTCCAAAGTGCATCCATAGCATCTGTGCAGCTATCTGTGAGATTCCGGATCACCATATGTTAGTTTGGTTTACGAACCAAGGCCTGTATAACATTCGTATTAAAGTAGTTGTGTATAGAACATGTGTAGACATGTGTATTCATAGATAAGAAAACACACAGATCATGGTGTGGCCTTTAAAGGGAGACAACTAGCGCTGTACACCACCCCCACATATATTACCAGGGGTGCACATAAGTGGTCCGCCAGTACACAAATGGGGTGAAAAGCTGACTATGCGGACCTATATTTTCATTATCCAGCACATTCAGAAGTCTCAGCCGCTGTTCTGAGATATTTTGCTACTCGAAATAGTTTCCTACCCTTACAACTGCGCATGTGCAGATAGCCCTAGTTGAGGTCTTTTCAGGATTAATCTTACGAATTTCGTGTGTCAAGGTTAGGGGTTGGGGGGGGCATATCCGGTAACCTCCATAACATATAACGATTGTGAGGGTTGCTATAGGGGTGTTTAGTATATCCTGCATATTATGGCTACCACCCTACATTACAAATAATGTGAAATCGGGATTGGATGCTCACCCTCATTAATGGTGCGCTCCCCGGACCCCCACCCCACGCGGTTCGACCTTCTGTACAACGGTAAAGGGTTTAATACCACAGCGCTGCTGTCCTGCCGCACTGTGTTCCCTCCTCTGTTGCCGACTTCCAGCGTGCGTCATTGTGGGCTGTCAGAAAGGTTTTGCGGATTGCGATGGATGGCGATCGCGCCCGCCTTAGTGGGCGCCACAAGGCCGCCGCTGGACGTCCAGTCAGCACTGGAGAACATCTGGCTCTGTCTGCCGCTGTGTTTCCTGTGGGGGCATGTCAGAGGACTTGTGTCGGCCACAAGTGCACCTGGCGTCAGTCGAGCACAGAGAGGAAGTGGAACCATGGCAGGATCGTGCGCGGCAGAGACGGTGACTCGCGGCGGGACACCACGGAAAACCGTTACAAAATGCCCCTGTACTTCTGCTTCGACCATAGCCTGCACCCTGATTTTTTCCCCCCTAGACCGACTACACTTACTGGCTGCAAAGCCCCAACATACTTGTACAAACTTGCTAGACCTAAGGTCCAGTGCCCACACTGCGGCCCGGGGGCCCTATGCAGCCCTTTGGGTGTTCTTGAAGGCCCCCCTAAGTCTTCCACTTAAGCCCCTGAAACCTAACTCTTATGCAAGGGCGTAGAACTCACCTGTTCTTTGCCAAATTGAGGCTCTGTTTCTCCATTATATAATCAATGGCTTGAGCACAATAACCTTTGATGATAGCTATGACAGAAATGTATATTACCATACTACATGGTTCCCTAATACTTGAAGTATTCATTTTAAACATAAAAAATAAC
>CM070035.1:64178094-64194034 GCA_036250615.1 Ptychadena robeensis | reverse complement strand
AATTGTACACTTATACCATTAAAACCCCTCTATCAGTCTGCCCCAGGTTTTTCTCTATGCTTTGCTCGGCTCAGGCCATATATTCACAGCAAAAGGGTTATTACCTGTTCAGCAATACATCACAACACAACAAAAATCATGTCACCTAATCACCAATTTTAGAAGACACATTCACATTCCCTAAAGTCAGGCTTGGAATGAAAGAATAGAAGAGAATTGGGTATTTAGAATGTTTGTCTTTATGTTTCACCTTGTGGGTTTGATTTACTACTGTACTATGATAGTTGTCAGGAGAGATATATGCCTTCTTTGTTACTACTCCCACAGATTATTATTATGTGGGATACACATGTAGGTTTAGACTCCTCAGTCCATCTAATATAAACTGACTGAAGGAATTTTTAGAGCCATTAAGAAATATATGGAGGCTTTTGGTATCCAATATTTCATCACTCCATTAATGATTTATCTGACTGTATTCGCTAGAAGTTCCGCAAGGATTTTGTGACATCTAGTGATTGCTGTCATGAAAATTTCAAACAAAACTCTACTGATCACATATTTTTGAGAAATTAAGTCAAGAGGCCATATTTGCTGTTGAGTAGAGTAAAAAGAGCTCTGTCATTGGAGGAGAGATAGTGTTGTGAGTTTAACCATGTTCTTCTTCAGCCCTGGAACACAGTTTGGCCTACCGAACGAATCTTATTCTGTGTACAGCACTCTCATTGAGTTTGCATGAGTTTCAGGGTCCTTTCACACTATATGCCTTGCATTTAAAAAATGTTCTTATTGTGCGCATTTTTACATAGCCAACCAAGGTTACCATTCACAATGCATGCGTTTCATTTTTAAAAATGCAGCATTTAGGCATGTGGGTTTTTTTTAAAACGCCCTGTTGTATGCATTTTTGATTCATTTTTTTCAACATTTTTTTATTGATTTGTTAAAAAACGCAAATGCAAAACGCAAACGCAGATGTAATGTGAAAAACACATGCATTTTTTTTATATATGCAGAAACGCATGCCTTTGAAAAATGCATATAGTCTGAAAGGGCCCTCAGAGTGGGAAAGATTTCAGTTTTGTAAATCTAGATGTTGTAATGTCAGCTTCTGACATGTTTCAGGGCCCTTTCACACTATATGCATATATGCAAAAAAGCACATATATATATATATATATATATATATCTGTGTTTGCGTTTTTGAACAAATGAATGAAAAATGCATACAGCAGTAAGTTTTTAAAATGCTGCATTTTTAAAAACACAACTCATGCAGTGTGAATGGTAACACTGGTTGTCTATGTAAAAACGTGTGCAGTAAAAAAACGTGCATGTTCTAAAAACGCAACGCATATAGTGTGAAATGGCCCTCAGGATGTGTGAGATATCTTATGGTTCCATATTTCTTTTTGTAACATGGAGAAACAAGGAGTCATACTATGGCATCTGCTAGAGGAACATGGTAAGAGATCAGTAAACTTTTGGGCTTGTGATAGAAGTCATAAGATCTAAATGTCTTCCGTCACACTTTTCCCAGTGTCAGAAAGGAGGAGCAGTGTGAGTTTGCATTAATTAATTCGATGCCACGGCTTGAGTCCTCTTTGAAATAATTTCTCTATCATCATGTCAGTCAATGGGAAAAGCTTTGTTCCTGATAAGCGTAGAGAATTTTTGGGTGTGGATCTTGTCATTTGACTGAACTCCAGAAACTGTTATGGGAATGAAACAGCAGAGTACCCTTGGCCTGTGCACATTTACTTTCTTGTGGCCAGTAATCAATATTCTGTAGACCTACAGCCCATTGGTGCCATGACTAACTAACATCATACTTCATCCGTGTAATCCATGTCTTCAGCGTACGCTTGTTTTCCTCTTCTTGGCTCATGAGCAATGAAAGCTCTAACTTCTCCTATTTAATTTGACAGGAACACAAGGAGAGGATTACTTGTACTGAAAGATCTTATTTCTTCTATAACTAATAAACATTGTTCCAGCAACATAAATTACTATTATGTATAACATTGTTCCTCTTTCTATGAGAAACGTCTTAATCCCAGAGCCTTGCAGCGTCTGATTAGCCGGCATGTGCGTTGTGCAGTATTCTCTCTGCTACTGTTTCTCATTAACAAAAATAGTTTCCTAGATCGTGTTTGTGTAGAAAGTAAGTGAGAAGTTAACAAGTTGTGAATGACGCGTGGGACAGGCAGAAGCTCCAGCCCACTAGTGTGGATCTCACCCGCTGATTTTTCAGGGGACTGTGAACAGATAAAATGACTAGGATGTCTAACTTCTAAATAGACACTTTGTTGGTATGCTTAATGCTACATATCCATGATTAAAAGCAAATTCATGTCTTCAGTACACCATAAGGCTATGTTTCCATTACGTTGGGACCCCAATGTAGCAGATAGACTTACCTGCTCAGCGGAGGGTCTCTCTTCATTGCGCTGAGCCACTCCGCTGATGTAAGGCTGAACGTTGTCGAGTATGTTCAGCCTTTGCACCTGCGGATGTGTAAACGGACCATCCGTCGGCAGGTAATGTCTGTGGGATATGTCGAGACCCCTGCTTAGCATATACGCTTAGCGGAGGGGCCCGGACGTATAATGGAAACAAGCTCTAATAAACAAGTTTAGAAAATACTGCAGTGAAAATATCTAAAGAGGTTGAACTCTCCAAATGGTCATTTTGTTGGTTAAGCATTTGATGGGCTGGTCCCCTGTGTCTTGTTTTTTTGGATAGGGATCTACTTTATCAGCATTTATTTTAGAGTTAGTTCAGAAGGAGGAATGCATTGCCTCATAAAGCCAGTGACACAAACAACAGAGGACTCTTGGTATTCTAGGTAGTGCGGTATAACTTAGGACTACACTCAGGGGCTATGAGATTTGTAAAACCATTGCCTTGCCTCTATTAAGTATATTGTTTCAGATTGAAGGCCTCCATACAACTCTAAACTTTGCTTCCTTACATAGGCCTATTGCCACCAATATCACCAGGTCCAGGCACGCTGTCCAGGAAGCTCCTAAAGTTTTGTTCCTGGCAGTGTACATCAGAGAAAGGAATATAGATTAAATAATGTTGGACATCTAGCACCAGATAAGAAGGTAGTATGTGGGGAAGACTTCTGAAACAAAAATAAGTGTATAAAAAGCATTTTTATTTGAATTGTTATGGACCATTCGTAAAGCAAAACACTTATGGAATTCGGGTCTGATATAATACTACAAAACTAAACATTGGCTTAGACATGGCCAGCAAATGACATCAATGAACCTTCAAGTGTTTTGCTTTTGACTATTAGCCATGATCTTCCTGAAATGACACTATATTTAAAATTGCAGGACTGACCCTTCATCATTATATTAACATAATGACACTGTTTCAGAACCATCACTAACGAGTGTTGTGAAACTCGGTAACCTGAGAACTGAGTAGACCCCAGTTGACTTGCAACCAGTGTGTGGACATTCCTTTATTACTTGTATCAAGGGACTGTGTCGCAGATATACGTTCTGCAAATGGAACTGTGTGAGGTAAACCCAGCTGACCACCTGTCTGGGCCAGGGTGCCTGTCTCCCCACAGTAAGCCGCGCCAACATTCCTTCCCATAGCCGCCCAAGATGGCCGCCCACTAGAAAGAAGAGGAGAATTGGGCGCCAAATGGTAAGAGACCCAGCTGCACCTGGTGACCTAGGTCACGTATTCCCTAGGGTCCCCAGCCAGACAGTCGCTACGCAGTCAGTGCCCACACCACAACTCTACAGAAGCTTGAGCCAGGTATTAGGAATGTCCATTGCAATGATGGACAATGGGAAAGCTTGGCCCAGGTATTAGGGATATATATCACATTGGGGGAAAATGGGCCAAGAAATTAGGGGAACCTATTGCACTGGGGACCAGAGGGAAATCTTGGCCTGGGTATTAGGGATAACCATTTCACTGTGGGACCATGGGCCAAGTATTAGTGATACTCAATGCACTGTGTGACCAGGTGGGAAGCATGGACACGCAGGAATACCAGGGGACCATGGGTAGAATTTTGGGTGCAGAGATGGCTTCAATAAAGGTTTTGGTATAATCACTGCTTTGCTCAGTTATACAATACCAGGCTTTTTACTTAATCATACAGAAATGTTTAATGATCTAGTCTACACTATACTACTGAAAGGTGACACCTAATGAGTGATAACTGACAAGTGTCAGAGAATACTTTTAAGCTCAATTTCCCAGCTCATTACAGCAGCACTGGGCTGAGAAGATGCCAGACATATACAAAGGAAGCCACAAACCTTTTGGCTAGCCGTTTACTTTGACTCCTGTATACTCCTGTATGTTTCCTACATAATGTATGACACACATATATACCATTGTAGTGTAGTGGGATACATTGGGGTTGTATATTTGTGATCCTTCCATGACATGATTAATGTGCTGTGTAAATATGTCTGTACCATTTACTGTTTCTGCATTCCTCTGTAGCAGGTTCAGGGATGATTGATGGCTTCTCAGTTTTTCAGGCCTTACATTGTAGCTTTTGCTATCTGCCTGGAGACAAGCTATTGCCCTCCTCCAGGCAGAGTTGGGTTAGCCCCTCAAGCAACCTGTATTCCAGCCACTGTGTCTCACCCACTTGAGCATTGGGCTCCCACCTTTCCTGGGTTCTCCCGACGGCCGTCCCTCTGCTAGTGCCTGGGATCCAAGGACCCCCATCATTGGTAACTTGAAGGGTTGTTCCTCTGGACCAGCACCTCCTTCCTTTAAATTGTGCCCAAGCGGATGGACACAGTACACCGGTAGGTGTTGAGTAGGCAGACACAGGATTCCTCCCTTCTCCACCTTCACTGGACGGCTCCCTGTTTTCCCTTAACGCTCGGCTGTGATTCTGACCCACTCCCACTGGGAATAGAAAGCCATCAGTCACTCTGCAGCTGGTAGCATCTTTATTGGATACAGTAGATCAAGTGTGTGTCCCATTCCCAGGCTTGGGTTTGGTGATTACTTGTACATAATGCCTGCTAGTAAAGACTTGTATATATTCCCTATCAGCTGCCTGACTTCGTTCTTGTGTGTGGGAGGCAGAGCTGGGCATAGGACTATCCTAAAAAGAACCTAGGGCCGCTGGTGCACTAACAGGTCCAGCACGGGCCGCTCCCATTACACCATCTGCCCTGTCCCAGGTAGATATACAGTACATCATTTAATTGAAAAAGAAATAATTAATCTTTAAATAATGTTGGCAAAATGTTTGTACGGCAAACTTGCAACCTTCAGTAACATGGGACACAAATTTTTGCTTTTTTGTTCTGCTTTTTTCTTACTAAACATAAAAAGGGGTTAGAAGGGGAAAATGTGTATAAAGGATACTCCAATCTATATCAGTACTTCAAATAAAAAGACGTTTATGGGAGCAAGCCATTACAGCCAAACGTATTTGCAGAAATCTGATTGAGATCTATTAAGTGTCAGCTGCAATATTGAATAAACCTTGTTGACGTTTAACGGAATGCATGTGATTCTTATGTTTGTTGGCAATGGGACAGTAAATTGTTTTTTTTGTAAATAACTGTATGTTGCTTAGACTGGTAAGAATGTTCTAGCAAGTTCTTAAATCCCCTTGTACACTGGGGATCTGCCCAGCAACAGAGGGGCTCCAGGTCTCCTGCCATCTGCTTGCCAAAGAGTGCCAGGGCTCTTTGTATCTCTCCAGGATGTCCCAATGGGATTGGGCCTTCTCAGTTAGGCTGGAGGGACTGCATGAACCAGCCATACTATTAAGTGTGTGTCCTCAAGGAGCTAAGGGTTGAGAATGGAGATTTCCCCTATAAACTATTCTCCACTCTCTTTTTCAACAACTTAAGCACCTTTTTCCTGAGTTAGAGCCTCAGCTATTTTTTATATATTGGACTGTATATTCATTCATTATTTGCAACTGATTACCCCAACAACTGTTCCCCTTCAATGTGCTCATCTGCAGTGTGAAAATGTAGTTATCCCCTAAATATATAGCATGTGTGGACATTCTTTTCTTATATATATTAATAGTAGTTTCGCTGGGGGGGGGAAGGCGAGCATGGCATACACTGTCTTAAAGAATTTGGTAGATCCAGGGCCCCCTTGATAGTACAGAGTAAAACCTGCAAAAGTTTGGGGGGAGATGGAGCACCTCCTAGCAAACAGTTTTGGTGACTTAAGGGTGACCATGGGTAATGCTACAACCCCTAAGGGATAGTCTGAACTTGTCACTGAAGGGTTAATGGTTTGCAGACCAAATCCTATTTCATGGGAGATGCAGCATGTTGTAGTAAGTGCTTTCCCTAATTGTGGATTAGCAGCAAACACCCGTCTATCGCTTCCAATTCTATTCAGTAAATCTTTAATAAACAAATAAAATGCTGCAATGTCTGTTGCTTGGCAACGTGTAGATCACACTTAGCGGGGAGGTCTGATGGCGTTACAGAAGGTTACAGTGTGCAAGTGATTTCATACACAGCTTCCAGGTTTCCCATTATGCCTTCAAATAATTAAGGAGTAAATGCAAACCACAGGTAGAGATGATGATACACCGGTCTGGTGTCTAAATTGTTTTTTTATAAATGTACCTGTACTGCAAATATGCGTTATAATTAGTATTGTGTGCGTATTTCCATGTGTTGGAGAGTTGTTTCTGAAAAGTGTGCCTGGAAATAATTATTCAAAAAAGTTTGTTAAACTCCTCCCCCTTCCCACTGCCTGCAGCTCACAGTAGGGGGATTTCACCAACAGAGGAAGTGATCCAGACAGGATAGTCCAGTAAGCAGGAATAGATGTGACCAAGAGCAATGTGATACCCCCCAATTTATTTCCATCCTTCAGTAATAAAAGCAAGCACAGCCAATGTTTTTGAGCCAATCACAAGAGAGGCTCCAGAAAAGAAGTATAGCTGATAAGATACATACACACATTTTTATTACTTCTTTATGTTATAACCATGCATGTTGTCCTTGTAGAACGAAATTCCAGTACTGGTCCTAGTGGGAATACAACTAACATCTACATGGATTTTCAGCATCATAAGTCAAGTACTTACTACAACATTTTTTGGAATTTGAACACTCAAACACATAACAATCAAAGAATATTCAACTCAGTTGCTTTATAACATAGTTGTATTACCTGTTTATCCAGTCATTAACACTGAACAGCTCATTCATCAGATCATTGATCAGCATTTACCAGTTTTAATCTCCCTGGAGGTCCCATTATTTACCATTCACTTCCTAAAGTAGTATGATAAGTACAGATTACCCAATTATCATGTAAGGACCTCCCTGGTGTCACCACTGATGTCAGGGGAGGTAGGGGTAGGAAGTGTGTAGTGCCGGGAGTTGTTTAGTCAGGACGAGGTCACCTTTAAGTCCCTAGACCAGCATGCCCCGGGATTCCCTGAACACTTAAGGAGGCGGCCCCTTTTGGGGAGAGCGAGAAAGGAGCCTGCAGCGTGTCTCCTATTGTGGCCTTCTGCTCCCAACCGTTCAACCCGGCGTGCGTACGTGCAGCCGGTAGGCAGAATAAGTTGCCTGAGACCCGTACTTCTGTCCCAGCGGGGTGGATACTGAGCTGTTGCATCCAATCTTCTGGAGCGCCCGCTACTTCCGCGTGCCATACTCGCATCCGGTGCCTCATCCAAGTAACAGCCCACACTGGTCGTGTCCCTGCCCCGTTCTGGGGTAAGAGCTGCAGGATCACCTTGCTGACACCATAAGGACTTTTGTCTGGACTACTACTAAAGACTGGTTACTGTGAACTTCTGCTGTAACTATAATTGCTTGTTGCACCGTTGTGCCATTTGCTGCTAGTGAGACCCACCTGCAGGGCCTCACAGGTCAATAACGTTCCAGTTTGAGCATTACAGCCGCCTCTGTCGTCTGATTGATTCCTGTGTTCTTACAGGTGGAACCAAAGACAAGAGCCAAGTACACTATCACTGGAACCCACTGTCTTCTGAGAAGAAGGTAAGCATTCCTAACTGTGGTTTGGAGTTACCAATATTGGTTATTTAAATCTACCCCAAATCCCACTCTGGAGTACCACCAAGAGGGGTAGTTTATGAATGCAATAATTTCTCTCCAACAAAAAGAACAACTGCTTGGAAATATTTAGCATGGAAAATGGTCTGCTAGTGATGTAAATAAAGTACATTTAACACGACCATACTCTTTGAAACAGACACATTTGATGAGGCCCAAGCACCTACCTTTCTCTAGTTACCCTAATATACAAGATAATCTTTAACTTCTTGTCCCAGAGACAGGAACATTTCTGTTTTTGGTTTAAATACCTTGAAATGACTGACCAGGAAAAATGCAGAGTGTGATCTCTTTACCTTTTGTAGGCCAGTAAGTACTGAAGACATTGGATCAGCGTGAAAGCCAAGGACCTAGCAGAGGTTAGAGTTGGAAACCTCAATGTTTCCCTCACTCAGACTCAAAAGTTTTTTTTACTAATGATGTCCAGAGAGAAGCAGAGTTAAAGCTAACCTAAGTGTCGGAAATGGAAGGTCATATGTCATGTGATACTATTATTGGATTAAACATGGTAAAAATAATAAATGTAAGCAGCTCCAGACATCAAGTAATATTCCGTAAATATCTTAAGCTGTCCAAGAAACACACAACTGAGCTAAAGATAGAAACTCCAAACAGCTTACCTATATCCAGTGATCTTTACAAACCCAGCAGAGTTTTAAGAAGATACCTAAACAGGATTTTAACCCCTTCTCCCCTGTAGATGGGAAAGGCAGGTATATTGATATACATATATATTGATAGAGCATTTGGTTCCTATTCTACCATACTTTTCTATGCATCCATATTATATGTTAATTGTATATTTAGAACTATAGCCCCCCCCCCCCATACACGTATAGATATGCCATAGTTTTCCCCAAAGATGGATCATTTATAGATCTTTGGGGAATCGATGGCTACACACCTTAAAAGATTGACCCAAAAAGGTTGAAATTGCGCAAGGAACGGATTGAGCAGAGATCTGCCAAGGTGGTAAATCCTTGTTCGATCCAAATACTTTTACAGGGACCAGGGTTACCATACAAATAGCGAGTGGTAATCAATGTGTACGTCTTGATTCCCGTTCATTTTTCCGGCTTATCAATTGCCGGCAAATCGAACAGAAATCTAAACGTGTATGGCTAGCTTAAGGCCCCCCATACACATTTCGATTTGGTTCGGTTCGTTTAGTTTGATCGACCTAGTTCGATCAAAATTGGATGAAAGTTTGATCGAAAAATGATCGGACATGACGGAAAATTTTGATCAATCGAATGTACATCAAATGTTATTTTGTTGTGCCCGACCAATTTTGGTTCAGTTTAATAAATAAGCATATTTATACATCTATTGGCAGACATTTTGGTGTGTTTATGATCAACTTCCTTTAATTATTGTTTTGATCAATCAAATCAACATCTATCAAATATTGGTTTCTCCATGTGGGAGGTAGTTCGATCAAACCAACGGCGATCATAAATTATGAACGAATCTGACATCGATTGTAGGGAAATTTAAACGTGTATGGGGGCCTTAAGTTTTAGAAGCTTTACCAGTATGTAGTGGGGGCAAATATGAGCCACATACTGGCTTCCACTTGAGTAGCCCACATATTCTCACCCATGACCTACCAGTTCTAATCCTTGGTGACTTCAATATAGCCATGGATGAGCCCAGCAAACCTCCATTGCCCAAACTCCATCTTTAACAGATCCCTTGGCCTGACCCACACATCACACCCCACACACCTCATGGACACAACTTGACCTGTATCTCCAAACTCTGTCCCACCCACCCTTGACAACTCTGCTTTCCTCTCCTGACCACATCTTCTAACTTCGACATGAACATTCTTGCCCTTGTTCACCCTGCCACCTCCCCAACTGGACGGGACACGAGACCTCCACAACCGGACCACTCTGCATTCTCTGACTCTTAATCTTCACTTGCCTCCAATATCTCTAATCTCGCGCCCCCTGACCAAGTGCCTCTCACTATAATCTCACCCTCAATTGTCCTAAATAAACTTGCCCTGACCACCTCCACTTACCCGCCCCACCAACCCCCGTCCCGGCATGGTAAGCACACTCGCGGCCTACATGAGATGTTCGCAAGGTAGAGCGTTAAGTAGAGAAGTCTGGTAAAGCACTGACTTTTTCCTCTACAAGCCAAATCCAGCAATTTAATGCTGAGCTTACTGCTGCCAAACAAACCTACTTTCCCACTCATATCACAAGCATCCAACCCTCACTGCCTCTTCTCCACCTTCAACCTCTACCTCAATCCTACACCTCCTCCTCCCACGCCACCTTCTCTGCCAGACCTGGCCACATGCTTCCAAGACAAAATTAAGCTATCTGAATAGACATTGCCAACCGCAAACCCACGCCCCCTCTCCAATCCCATCCCTTTAACTCTCCTTCCCTCCACTCCTCCAATCCGTCCTCCTGTACTTTACCCTCACCCCAATTCCTCCAATCCAATCCTCCTTAATCTTTTTACCTCACTGTCCCTGTCAGTCTGGAGGAAGTAACTCTCTGCTTCGCCTCTTTCTTCCACCACTTGCCCACGACCTATACCCACTGATCTTATCAAAACCCACTACCCACCCTCGCCCGGCACTGACTGATCTTTCAACATGTCCCTCCTCTGGTATCTTCCCATATCCTTCAACATGCCACCCATCCTCCCCATACTGAAGAAGCCATCCCTGACCTCTCTTTCCCTCCAGCTACCGACCTATCTCTCTTCTCCTTTGCTTCAAAACTACTCGAGCGCCTTGTTTACAAAAGACCACGGACTATCTGCAAATTTCCTTGACCCCCTCCAATTGGCTTCGACCTTCTCATTCCACTGAGACAGCCATCACTAAACGACTTGCTCAATCCAAGGGCCCAAGGCAACTATTCCCTACTTCTTCTCTAGATCTCTCATCGCCTTTGACACTGTGACCACCCTCTTCTTTACAGACCTGCGCTCTATTGGTATCGTGACTCTTTGATGGTTCTCCTCCTACTGACCGACTCTCTTTCCAAACCTACTTCCATGGTCCTCTTTTCTCGCCCACTCCGTGTTGGCGTCCACAAGGCTCAGTCCTTGGCCCGGTCCTTTTCTCCCTCTATACTCTCCTTGGCAAACTCATCTCCTCCTTTGGCCGAAATCCCATTTATATGCTGATGACACCCAAATCACCTCTCCACCCCGACTTTCATCCCTCTATCCTGAACAACATCTCTCAGTGATGGATGGCGACAGATTCCTAAACTAACCTGACCAAACAGAAATCCTTCTTTCCTCCATCACCTTCCAAGCCTCCTCCCCCCAAACATCTCACTTACAGTATAACACCTCATATCACCTATCCAAAAGTCGCTGCCTTGTCACATTCAACTTGCAGCTCTCTTTACTCCCACATTCAAACATCGCTAGCCTGCCCTTCCATCTCTGCACATCTCCAAGATCCGCCCCTTCCTCTCCCCAGAGAACACAAAGTCCTGAGTACACGATCTCATCATCTCTGTCTGGACTACTGTAACATCATCCTCTCTGGTCTTCCTCTCACTAGACTTTCGCCTCTCTGAATGGCGCTCAGATTCATCTACTCCTAACCGCTCTCATCTGCTGCTCTCTATACACTGGCTTCCAATTGTCCAGAGAATCAAATTCAAAGTTCTGTGCCTTGCCTTTAATCAAAACTCCACATCTTCCTCTACATCTCCAACCTGGACACAAATACACCCCTAACCGCCCCCTCCGCTCCTCCAGTGACCTATATGACATCCCCGTAATACCTCATCACACGCAAGATTAGGACCTCTCTAGGGCCGCTCCTACCTATGGAACTCTTCCCTCGTCCCATTAGACTTGCTCTACCTTTGTCACTTTTAAAAAGCCCTAAAAACCCACATCGTAGTCTGGCTATACATCTTCTCACCCCTCACATCACCACCATGCTAGTCCCATCCCCCCCACTATTGTATACCTTGTTCCCCAACCTATTAGATTGTAAGCCCGTCCCGGGCAGGGTCCTTATCCTCATGTCAGAACTGTGTGTTATTGTGTGTTTGTATCTCCACTCTAATGTATTGTACAGTGCTGAGTAATATGTTAGCGCTATATTAATAAATGATAATAATAATAATAGTCTATGTACAATAGTGTCAAAGTGATAAAGCTTGGCCAAGTGAAACTCATGTGGAGGTTTCCATATCTCTCTAGACGTCTTCTGAATGGGTTCCCTGATACCATGGAAATGAAGTGTCCTGATGGGAGGTGCAATCCAGGAATATATGAACATTCACATAATTCTTGTAGTTAGTGTTGTTGTTTGTACTTGTCAGCTTCCAGTCCAGGGAAATCACAAAACCTTGGGGCATGTGCTGTTCATTCTGGAAGTCGCCTTTGCTGATTTTGTTTGGCATCAAATTCTCAGTAAATTCAGCTAAACCCATGAACAATGTGTCAGGAGAAATGTGAAAAGTTTCCTTTGGCAGCAGCTCGAATTGGGTCAGATGTAGAAATTATTCATCGGAAAACATGGAAAACAGCGCAGAAGGGCCTTCATGAGAGTCGTCTAACAGACTTGTTTTTTTCCATTTCTAGCAATGCCAAAATGACATTGTAGAGTCAGCCACACATAGCAGGGTTTGTTGTGTCAGCCTCCGATCTGTGGGCTCGGCTCAGGAGACACATATGTCAGCTCCGTCTTGGAGAACATAACTAACAGGAAGCCTTTATTAATGTGAGTGCTCCCCCGAGTCTCCGGGCTACAGAAATTAAATGGCTCTGTCTGTATCATTCTGTGGAACAGCTTTGATATGACTTGCTTTTAAGTGGTTGGCCACAGGTTGCTGTTAGTATGGGGCATAGACAGCTCACAAGAATCTTTCACAGGCCAGCATTCTGAATTGGATGGAGCTAAAACAGAGAACGTTCACCCAAAGTTGTATCATAGATGTTGGGTGGTTCAGTATTCGGGCTACTTGCATCCCACACTAGAATTGGTAGATGGAGTTGCTCCAGCCAAATCATTGTTTTTGGTGCGTGAAAGGGTTAGAACCTCGTAGCTAGTTGTGGCCCTAATTGAGGAAATGTCCTAGTGAAAGGGTTTTATTAGTGCCCTTTTCTTCCTGGCAACCCTGCATTTCTCTCATGCAGCCTATATATATATATATATATATATATATATATATATATATATTATGGCATATGTGTTTTAACTCTGCTGTAAACGTTTTTAATTTTGTCCTTTTACTTATATGTCAAAAAGCAATTCAATTTTGGTGAATAACTGTGCAAGTATCCGATGTATACATGCTGTAATTGTCTCAGAACCTTTTCAATAAAGTTATTTTGGAAGAAAAAAAAGTACCAGAATCATATAATGTCATTCTAAACAGGAAAAATGTTGAAATAAAATGTATACACTATAATTCAATGAAGCATGTTCTTCTTCATGTTGCATAAGAATTAAATCAACCAAGAATAAGAAGTCTTTTTCTCACCGCAGAGATAGACGGTAAATCTCTAATCTCGGCTCTCAATTAAACTGAATGGAACTTATTTTTCCCATAGAACACCATTATAAACGCCCACCAGTGGACATTCATGATATTGCATGTGGAGTTAACTACCAGAAGCCTGGCAAATAAATATTGAATATCTCATACGTGTGTCATATGTATTTTTTAGATTTTGAGTATACATTCGCTTTCATACAGCATTCTACCACAAAGATATAATGGTTTACACTGGATTACTGCAAAGGTGCGGACTAAATTGACAAAGTAAGAATACACGTACCTCTTAAATAAAGAGAGTTTTTGCTTATCTTAAGCCCTCCATAGACGGACCGATTCCCGGCCATAGTTGTGGGCGACGGACCGCCTTGCACGCTCCAGCTGAGCACATAAAGATCGATCGCCCGCAACTACAGGGGAGCCCACCTTAAGGATCCGACCAGCCGGCCAGGTCTTGCTGGTTCTTTTTGTGGCCGATCCTCCGATCCTGCTGCAGGCAGTTAACTCAGAGGGGAAGTCTCCTCCCCCTCCACGTTAATTTGCTACAATCTGACAGTAATCACGTGTGTTGGTGGAACACACAGGATTCCTGTCAGTTCTCTAGCCGACTCCTCACAGCGTGGTGACGTCACCATGCTGTGAGGAGTCTGCTACAAGCCAGCCATCGATCGATACATCTATGGCCAGCTTTAGAGCTCAGCTTTATTTAAAGAAAAGCCTTCCATCTGTAATGACTGTTTCACTTGGCCCACCTTCTGTCAATGGTCAATTATGGTCTGATGAGTTCACCCGGCGGACAGTTTGCAGCAAACATAGCATGTTCGCAACGCCGGCGAACATTGTGAGTGTTCAACCCCCCCCCTACACCTTAACATGGAGGCAAAGTTTGATCTCTCACCCTATAGTCAGGTGAGACAATACAGCCAGTTACACATTTTCCCTCCTGGAGGCCACCCCCCCCCCCTTATAAATGAAGCAGAGCCAGGTGGCCATTTTACATTTATCCTGTGTCTCCGGTACTAGATAGATGGGGAGAGCTGCTGCTGATTGAGGGATGGCTTAGCTACTTTGCTATTATACTCCATCCAGTGATCTGTAGCTATAGCTAAGGTATTCTGTTACATGTAGTTCATCATTGCTGAGCCACAATCGTCCTTTTCTGGGGGTGGGGTATGCTGTATAATGCATTGCAGAGAAATCTGACTAAATACGATGCGCTGCAGAAGGTACTGTCAGCCCACTCCAGCTAACTTTTGGCAAAATCTTTCATGTAGATGTGATTTCTGGCCATTAAGCCTGAAGAAACAGCATTTTAAAAAATCTGTATTTTGGGGGGGAAGTTAAGACATTGATCCCCATTTGGCATGACACTGTCCATGTGGTTGCACCCTCTTGACTTTTCTTTATTGGTATTTTGGTTACAAATATGACCTGAAGGTTTGAGAAGCTCCTCCTCCCCATTAAAGTCAATGGATGTTCGCCGTGAACATGCAAACGGCGGGTATTTGCAGAAGTTTGATTCGCCAGTTCGCGAACAGCCGCAGCTGATGTTCATCCATCACTACTGATGAGTGGGGTTGCCTATACAGAGATGCAGGGCTTTTGCCACTAGATGATAAGTCTAGGCCCCACAGAGAAAGGAACATAGTCGCAGCTAGAGCACAATTTTGGCTTTTCTGGATATGATAAAAGCCAACACTGGTTTTCAATAGGAAGATTAGAGTTTGATGTTTAAAGTCCATGTTCACTTTTCTCACACTTACCGCGTGCTCCACAAATTCATTGTTCCTTGTTTTTAGGTTAATACGTTATGTTAACATTTTCTCAACAAAAAAGAAAATATTTATTTTAAAAAGCCTCGAAAGTGTGTTGATTAAGCAGAGTACTGGATGTGCGCGTATGATGAAAAGCAGGCCACACGCATTAAAATACGTTCTTGTGGTCGCTGGGAGACTTCCAGCCCTGCACTCCTGGTTAGCTGAGTGATCATTGCTTAATCACTTCCCCATGATTTGACTTTACTGGAATATTTATTTTCCCCACGGACAGTAATGTTTTCCTCTCTTCCCAAAGCTTTTTAGCAAGGCCATGCTGTATAGAGGAGGAAGATATAAGGCAAACCTCCACTGCTCCTCTTCAGGCTCCATTGTCCATATATGTGAAGATATCTTTTATTGGCAAATTTCTGGATTGGCATGTGAACCACTCTGCTTTTAGCCCAGGTAATATAAATTTCCTCTTCCATGCCAGCTAACCTCTAGAGGTATGTATGCAATGTGATAAACACTGACAATAACCCCCTCCAAATCTTATATTCCCAATCTGAATCTTATGATCCGAATGTGCGACTGCGGGTGATCGCAACTTGGC
>CM070035.1:64158028-64177853 GCA_036250615.1 Ptychadena robeensis | reverse complement strand
CTGGTAGAACCCAAAAAAAGTGAGTCAGTGAAGGGGACAATGATTGGCACAGAGTGATGAGAACGGGACAATGATTGGCACAGAGTGATCAAAAGGAGAAAATGGATGACACAGAGTGCTCAAAGGGGACAATGAATGGCACAGAGTGATCAAAGGGGACAATGAATGGCACAGAGTGATCAGAAGGGGACAATGAATGGCACAGAGTTATCAGAAGGGGACAATGAATGGCACAGAGTGATGAGAACGGGACAATGATTGGCACAGAGTGATCAAAAGGAGAAAATGAATGACACAGAGTCATCAAAGGGGACAATGAATGGCACAGAGTAAACAAAAGGGCACAATGATTGGCATAGAGTGATCAGAATGGGACAATGAATGGCACAGAGTGATCAGGATAAGACATCCCCCTGAAAATAAGACCTAGGGCATATTTTGGCATTTCACAAAATATAAGACAGTGCCTTATCATCGGGGAAACACGGTATAACCAATGCAGAGTGTGTGTGGGCAAAGCCACATTCGCTGGCAGTTTCCTCACACACACAGCAGCACAGGAGAGACCAAAGTACAGATTCCCCCGCTAGCTCCCCTCCCTTTTCGGGGGTAAGGAAGAGGAGATGCTGTTAGGTGTACTCTCTAGTGACACATTTTTGTGGCTAAAATTGGGTACTGCAGGGGATTTTTTCCCTAAATTATTTAAACACATGAAATATTTTTTTTCTGATTTCCTGATCTAAAAACTGGTCTTATGATCAGTTGTGTCTTATAGTCCGAAAAATACGGAACTAACAAATTACAAATTGTTATTAAGGACTTAACTCTATGCAGGCATGTAGGCAAAATCATTTTCTTTTTCACATTAAACATTCACAAACTTCACTTTCCATTACATTACTTAACACACTGTGTGTTTCAGGTTCGCGCACACCTTAGGTAATGTGTGGTAGTATGTTCCTCCAGTTGAATCTTCCTGAAACATATTACAATAATCTGCTGGATTTTGGCCCTTTTGTCAGACAGAACTGGTGTACCTGGGACAGGTTTGTAGGCCTCCTTGCTCATACATGCTTCTTCAGTTTTGTCCACAAACTTTCGATCGGGCTTTGTGATGGCGATGCCAAAACATTGACCCTCTTTTACCACAGCTTTGGAGGTATACTTGGAGTCATTGTCCATTTGCAAGACCCATGTACAACTGAGCTTCATATTTCGAAGTGTATTTCTGTATGAAAGAACTCCACAATATAATGTTGGCACCTCATTGAGGGGGACGAGATGAAGATCATAATCCCCCCACCTCACACTTCCTCTCCTATGTTGTGGGGTTGCTAAAGAGCCCAGTGTTGTTCAGCATTGAATTAGTATGCTATTGAAGTAGCTATGTCTTTTCAGGGATCCCTCCCCCCATTCCACTCAATGCTAAAGGACATAATCAGGGCCTGTAAAGACGTGCTAGGCTAGGGGCGGGCAAACTTTTTTTTTTTTTGTCTATTGCTGTCAATAGACAAAAAACTGTGTCAAAACCGTGTCCGATTCGCATCTATTGATTTTAATGGATGTAGCTGTGTGTTTAGGACGTGGATTGCGGTGCAACTTAGAAAATGCAGTTTTCTTTCATTGCCCATCAGCGACCACGGAAACAGGTTCACTGGGGACAATGAGAGCAGTGCAGGCGTGTAAAAAACGCAAACGTTTCCAAGTCGCCCTAGTGGAGCCTTAGGCTGTGGCTCCACTGGGGTGGTTTGGGAATGGCTTGGGTGCGTTTTTTTATACACGCCCGAACCTCTCCCATTGTCCCCAATGTGCCTGTCTCCACAGTAGTGAATCGGCCACAGTGCGAAGTGTATGAGAAAAGAACCGCACTGCAATTTGCGTACCAAACGATCGGCCGCCATATTCATTGAAATGATTTCATTGAAATCAATGGACTAAAAAAAAAAATGCGGCTAATTCGGACAGAAAACGCATGCTTTTCTGGGTGTGTTTTTCTGTCCAGATCAGTACTCTCTGAACACAACTACACACTACCTCCTAATAACTGTTCCCCCCCATCCCCCCTTTTGACACACACACACACAGCACATGTCACCTGCCTCTCTTTCTGCACCGGGAAACACAGGGGGCATGGCAGCAAAGACTCACATGCTCCAGGGCTGAGCCTATGAACTTCCTCCTACCTGACATGTGACACCGGCTTCTGTCTGCTGATTTGGGGTCGGGAGCGGGTGCACAGTACTCGGCAACCATGGGTGGGCATGAGGGTACCTGCGGGCCGATCAGAATGCCATGGGGGGCCTGATCCGGCCTGCAGTTTGAGGACCCCTGGTTTAGAAAGATCCTCATATTACATAAGTGAATAGTACAGAAATTGTATGGTAAGATTGTAAGGTGTATGGGGCCATAGAATGGTTCGATAATTGTGACATTACATGTGTTAGTGCTTGTGTACTACAGCACCATACCTTTGGAAATGGACTCTTTAAACTAACAGGAGTAATCCTTTTTTTTTTTTACTTCCTAAAGATACTAATTACGAATTCAGTTTCCATAATATTTACTATTAGAGCAACTCTTTCATTTACTGAAAGGACCGCGCAGCATAAACTTCTCACTCACTATGCATGTT
Organism: Ptychadena robeensis; assembly: GCA_036250615.1. Taxonomy (NCBI): domain Eukaryota; kingdom Metazoa; phylum Chordata; class Amphibia; order Anura; family Ptychadenidae; genus Ptychadena; species Ptychadena robeensis. The sequence continues at coordinate 64,175,221 of CM070035.1, read as the reverse complement.
CATTTTTATATAAGCATTTGTGAAGCAGTATATAATTAACGTATTAAAAAGTGTGTGTTTGGCATCCAGAATAACACAGGGGACAAATAAAGCTTTTATACAAGTTCATATACTAAGTGATCCAAACAGTATACATAGATGATGGTCGGATATGATAAAGTAAGGACATTCCTTTTGCCTCCACCCCAGATACAGGTCAGTGAACTCCCAAAAAACAGTGATTAGTCACAGAGACTTACAACATCCAATATGGTATGGAGGATCAACATTTTTTGGGTCTAAAAGTCATGACATGACACCACAGGCTGTAATCCAACCTATCTTGTAACAGTTAATCTTTATAACATATATGTTTGCATGTTCTCCCCATGTCTGTGTGGGTTTTCTCCGGGTGCTCTGGTTTCCTCCCACACTCCAAACACATGCTGACAAGTTATTTTGCTCTCCCCCATGTTAGTTACTCAGGACTTAAGCTAGCCATACACGTATAGGTTTCCCTTCGATCATCAAACAAACGATCGTAATGTGGTAACGTCACAATGAACGATCGTTCAGCAATCAGTCTGGGGAATCGATGAGCACCACCTTGCGGAATCGATCCCTGGCAAGTTAGATTTTGGGTCGATCGTTCAAAGTGGGCGCACTTGATTCCCGATCGGCGTGAACATTGATCGATCTTCAGGAATCGACCGCAGAATCTCTATAGAAGCGCGTATGGCTAGATTTAGACTGTGACATAGGGCTTGCTTCCACTGAAACGATGATCCGGAGCGGTGATTGCTAGCGATTTTTCTTGCTAGCGTTTGGGCGCAATCGGGAGTCATTTGGGCATGTTTTTGGAAGGGTTTTTCTGGAGGCGATTGGGGCAGACAGGATCGCCCCTGATCGCTCCCATAGAGAATGAATGGGGACGCATTTAAAAATCAGTGAGATGCGATTTTAAACCACGCCAATAGACCGCCCACAGTCCACTATCGAAAACACCGTAAGCAACGTTTCGCATCCGATCGCATATGTGACCACATTCAAATGAATGGGCGTGATTGAAAGTGATCAAATTGTGACCGCAGACAATTGCTTAAGTGAAAACAAGCCTAGTTACATATACACGACTATGGTAGGGACATTAGATTGTGAGCTCCTCTGAGAGACAGGTAGTGATATGACTAGATATGCTCTGCAAATCGCTGCGTGTAATGTTGGCGCTATATAAATACAAGACAATAATAATAATAGTTGTATTGTTCCCTTTTAATACATGATGTGCCTCTTTAGCTGCTCTCCCCCTTGTTCTCAGTCAGTAATGTACCGTATATCTTTTTGTCACATTTCGGTCAACCAATAAAGCACAGAACCTTTGTAATGCAAATAGAAACTTTAATGTGAAGCGTGTATATTATCAGAACAAAATTTCTAAGTACAAAAAAATCTTTAAAAAAAAATCAGATCAGAACAGGGAAGAATAAAATTCCATTGATTATAATACTTTCTTATAGCAAATCTGCAGTAATTCCACACCTTCTTGTCCAGACATTTTATGAAAGGGTGCCAAAGATTTACTAACAAAACAGTACACGTCAAGTCCATTTCCTAAGATGATGTTTAAATGTTTGATTCGTTATGAGATGTGCAGACTTACAGTTGGCAAGTGTCGGTTTCTGTGATCTTTGGTGTTAGACTTGTCTTTGGGTTAATGGTTACTATAGGTTTGGGACTATGCAAGTGTTCCTGTCTTTTGTACACATGTTATTACCGCGATTCTAAACATGTAAGGGGCCCCGCACACCTTTAAGCAGGGAACACATGACTCGATATAAGAACCGTTCGAGGTTCCCTGCAGCAGCGCAATGCTTTGCATGGAGACCCTGCTGTCCCCATGGAAAGCAATGGACATCGACCCTGGTTTACGGTTATGTCCGTTATCTCTGTTTTCAAGCGAGATTGATTGGTCCCACTCGAAAACAGGGAGATAGATGGCCGCGAGTGCGCACGGCGCTCAAAGCAGCCATCGATCTGGCCCATATCTAGATGTGTGTTCCTAGCTTTAGATTTCCTTTAGATCTCCTTTTGTTTGACCAAAACCATGTAATATGAGGGACTTTCTAGACAATTAATCCATCAAGTCTACCTGTGTTCAATCTCAGAGGACCCGGCACTAGATAGTTGTTGGTAGATCTAAAGGATATCTGACAGAGAGATCTAAAGGTGTATGGCCAGCTTAAACCATTGACTCTCATTGGCTGCACAGTGTGATGTTTGGGTGTGTATGGCCAAATACATGGCATCGGAATTTGGCCACCAACATAAAAGTTAAGCATATTACTGAGGTATAGGTTTGCAGGTGGGGGTCAACAGATGACCAGATTTGAAAGAGGTAAATAATCATGTAAGGAACATCAACCAGAAAAAAATAGGTCTATGATGATCAGTCTGGTTACAAATCAACAATGGTAGCCATGGGGGAGACCAAAAAACAACTACAGTTTATCACATCACAGTTATGGTAAAAATTAATGGTAAGAACTTACAGATTATCTTGGAGGCAAGCTTTCCCGATGGTATACATTTAACCAGCTCATGTGTAAACAGGACATATGATGTTGCTGCCAGACCTGAAGATCATTTATAACTAGTGGAATGAACAGATACTAGTCTAAATATAAATACAACTGTCACTGCTGTTCAACATAACGTAATGTTCCCTATCTCAAATGACTGTATCCAAAATGTACAGCAAGGTATGCCTTCATTATATATAGCTGCTGGCAGCAAATGTACACCTCCAGACATATACCCTCTGCAATTAATGAGGGAAACCATTTATTTCTACCTACTGCCATGATTGTAATGTATTTAATGGTAGGAAATAGCGAAATACTCGCCTCGGAGGTAAAACTTATCTTCAGGGCATTGGATCCTAGAAATGGATTTCCCGAATGACAAAGAAATGTTGCAGATCAGTAATACTGGATGGTGGTAGAGTGGTCAGTGTTGCTGTGACCATGATGTAAATGATGGCCCTCAGTGTAGCAGTTATATAGTACCACAGCCTCACATTGCTGGCACACAGAAGCAACAAAAACTGAAGATACAGTGTTTGAAATAGTATTCAATTCCTAAAGAGCATGGGAGTTTTGTACAAGTTAATAAATGATATGATACTGTATATAATCACACATTGATACAGTGGAAATAAAAATGTCCGGCTCTGTATTTAAGTGGAAATTTTATTCACTGTGGAGATTACGGTCGATCTTAAATCCCCCATACACGGGTCGATACCCTTTCGATCGACCCGTGATCGATCGCAGTGTGGTGACATCACCACTTTGCACATCGATTCTCATTCATTGGGGACCCTACCCTGGCCCTGTGTACACCCTACATAGAAAAATACCTCAGAACAGCTGGGAGCTGCTGACGGGCAGAGCTGAGAGTGGGACACAGCATGGCTGTGCACAGCAGCCAGTGCTCGACTCCCCCTTTTCTGTGTCCCGACTCTGAGCTGTGTGTCAGGCAGCGCTGGTTGCATGGTGAGTGTCTACCTGTGCACTGCTTGTCCCTACGATCGACTGGGATTTAGATGTCCATTTCTGGTTAAACCTATCTTTGATTAATCCCCCTCGAAGACAGGGGTGGCCGTGCGATCGAGTGGCTATCTACGCGTGAATGGGTACATTAAGTCTTCTTTTTTAATCACTGGCTATTACAGAATTACTTGGAACCATGCTTTGCAGTAAACTGCAGTATTACAGTTCATATACCTTGAGTACAATATGAATTCTAGCTAATAATGTCTCTGAAACTTTGAATATGCTGAACATTTCGGATAGTTTCTAGACTACCTAACAGGCACATTTGTACATATTTCTTCTAAATATTGTTTACTGTACTAACAAAAAAAATCACTTTCCAGATTAACATGGCTCAAAAGCATTAGCAAGGCCTCTTCCTGAATTGAAGCCAACCTGTTGCAATTTTTCTACAAAGAAAATGATTTCAAACTATAGTAAGAGGTCTTATGGCTATACACAAGTCTGATTGTGCAATTGCAGTTTAGTGTTGTGCCAACGATAAAATGATTGTGAAGTGTAGTATGGCACCTTATAGAACTGGCTAGTGAATACAGTTTTCTGGTAAAGGAGTTTTAAATGACAGCTTGAGGATTAAAAAGAAAATATCATTGCAGTGTCCTTTTAGCCTAGCATGGAGCATGTGGGTGAACAGTAAATAGTTTTTGTTGTAGATGACATCAGAAGATCAGCTTTCAACATGAAGCAGTTACCATCCCTGTGAGAGCGGTAGGGTAGCTGTCCCACAACATCCACCAGTTTGGAGGCCTGGTTTGAGAAACATTTACCACAAGGCATGGTGGAGATGGTGATAAAGGCAACGTCCTGTTTGCTATAATATTCTTCAAATAGGCACTTTTAAATTTGCAGTAAACCACATTATAGGAAGACGCAACAGGTATTTTGGTATAATCTACTTATTTTCTAGTGAATAATAAAGTGTAATATACAAAAATCCCACTTTTAAAGCAAGTTCTAATACAAAAAAATATACAGTATATATTATACTTCTCTTTATAAGGATACAAACATGCAGCTCGCTAAACCATAATCCATTGTAACTGGAGCTTACATGAAGCTTTCAATAATCTATAAATCTCCCAAGTCTAAAAAACAGAGTTTGATAAGGCAAAGTGTCTGTTTATGTCTGCTTCCAGAAGCATGTATGATGAAAGAGAAGGAATGACTGAATAACTTGTCCTTGTAACCTACAGTTCAGAAGGCAACCATAACATCCCTTTAAGGGTATGAGTGGAAGTCAAAAGGCATAAGGGGTCAAGGATCAAGAGAATGACTAAAGTCCTCTACAACCACATGATAACATCTAGCTTAAAGTTAAATACTAGTGATCACCTACAGCATTGGGCTCAGCAATGCTCTGCGTTTTCACTCTATTGTAACTCTGCTGCATCTACCTGATTTTCTTCCCATATTTCACATACTTGCCTGACACCTAGTCTCATGTTGTGATCTGTTATGTATAAGGCACTATCATGGTTTGTACACCAATGGAGGACAAGAGCAAGGTAAATTTCATAAAATAAATGTCTAAATTCTGTGACATACTGATGTTTGCTGTGAATAGGTGCGGGTCTTTACTTGCATATCTATGACCACGTACCACTGATAAAGAGTATGTAAATATATCCAATCACAAAACCGAAAACACCATCACCAGCAGCCAAAATATGTGTTCTATAGAAAAGCAAAAGCTAAAGAAAAACAAAAACAAAGAATGCAAGAAACAGTGGAGCTTGTGGAGAAAAAAGCTCCCTCCCTTTAACCGTGGATGTGCTCTTAGTACAGGCACAGGATATGTGAATAGCGCTGCGTGCAGAGCTGTTATGTACTGCTCACTGTCAGCCAATCTCACAGCAATACAGCTCTACAGGTACTTCCAAATATACAACTTGGCAATGGTTTGTAAACAGCTCCAAGGTTGTCTTTTCCAAAACGAGTTATCTTTTCATGGTTTCTATGTTCTATAAATGCTCACAAGCTGCTGTTCAATCAACATACTTTGTGTGATATATATATATATATATATATATATATGTGTGTGTACGTGTATACACAAATACATACACTTACATAGTATATTCATTGAACTGGATGTTCCTTTCTCTCTACAGCTGCTGAAATGATAGAAGAAAATATATGTAGTGCTTTCAATCTTATAGTAAAAGAAATAACAAGAAATGTGATCACTTTCATTTAAATTGAATCTAAAAGGAGACATCCTTGAAAGGTCTATTCAGGAAATCCTTCTGACCAATGGAGGCAGATGCTGATTGGCTTGATAGGAGCAATAGGAAATGTTAGGGATCTTCCTAAAATGTATTTGGAGGCGCTATCCATTCACAGGTCGGTGCTGGACTTGGCAGTTAGAGCTTGTATACGTGATGCGTTGCAGGACTTGCAAAGGATGTGTCCATCCAATGGGTAGCAGCCTTGATTTTCTCCTTCAGACAGAAGACTTCCACAATCCTGAAAAACACAATGTTCAGTAGTTGGCAAAGGCAAGCGAAAACATTATGTGGCATATAAATATTGTGTGCTAGAAATAGAATCTTATAAAAGTCACTCGCCTTAATTTAACTTTCTGCTGGTTTTCCAAATAGTGATTATCCACATGACAATAACACACTTTCTGTCCTGGAGACACACTAGATGAAACATGTATATACTGCATCTGCACAGGGACAGTGTTGTCTCACTAGGACAAGAAGCATATACTCAATCTAGGGTGGGTAACTTAAATACGCAGTGGGTCAGGATTAAAAACTTAAAGTTGAGGGCCAACTACATGCTTTGCAATAAACGCTCATAGACTCACATGAGCGGTGCTTTGCTGTGCTACATCAATGTCAACGCAGTTGGATGGGGGACTACACACACACTGTACATGGCTTGATGACCCCCCCCACAACCCTTGCTGGGTCACTTCGTCCCAGGTTACCTCCCCCCTGACTCATCCTGGTACTCTTCCTGAAGCCCCCCTTTCCTCCCTCAGTAGATGTGTCAGATAGCTCTGCCTTGTACACAGCCCCCCTTGCCTGCTACACTCTCTGAGCTTCTGTTTTCCTACTCCAGCAGTAGAGAACTACGAATCAAAGCATGCTCTGGCTGGTTCACTGTGACATGGCTAGAGCTTGCTACTAAGCAGCCAAGGCTTGTGGTTCTAGTGGGAGTACAGAAGCTCGGTGAGTGTAGAAGGCAGAGGGGCTGCAGATAAGGCAGATATATCAGATGTGCCACACCTACCCTGAGCCAAATATTTTTGGTGGGTGAGCCAAATTGGGCACCTATGATCTAAGAGAAGGTATAGTTCACAAAGACAACATGAGCAGGGCTGAAAATAATTCTCAGGATTTAAGCTGAATACATATAGTCACAATCTGCTATTATCTTTTTTTTATTGGATGTCATTCATTAACTATTTACATTTCTGCATGTTGGAGGCAGCAAAAAACTTTGAGTGGGTCAGTGCACATCTTCTAGGATTAAAGGAATTGTAGAGCAATTGTTCAGTACAGCAATGCCTGGTTCAAAAATGATTCAGTGACTAGGCTCAGCATAGTACAGTTATAGGGTTTAAATGAACATTTAACTTGATTGTACCTTTGATAGCAGTACTAACTAGCCAACATGGGTACTTGAGAGCACATACCTCACAGCGGTAACACTGCACATGGAAATCGCGGTCCAGGGCTACAATACGAACAGTCTCCTCCTGGCCAGGAGCAGGCATTATTGGTTCCTTACACACAGAGCACCTTGGAGCAAACTTCCTGCAGAAAACAGAGGACATTATTCATATAGGCAGATAATCTACAACAGAGTACAAAGAAATATTACCATCAGTCTCTGACCTTTCCCATAACATACTCATGGAAGCATCAACCCACTATCCCTAGGTATGTTTTGCTCAGACACCCCAGTCCATCTCTTTGAACAGAAGACTTATTATTGAATATATATTTTATATTTGCAGCAGCATACATCAGAACACACACCAACCACATCCTCTGAGAATACAGGGCTGGGGGACATTTAAATAAAGAGATCAAAGCAAGCCAGTCAGTCTTAGGAAATTCTTATCATGCTACCCAGGATTTAAAAACGCCACTCTGGGATTAAATGGATTAGGGAGAAGAAAAAAAGTTTTTATTTCCTTGGCCTCAATTTAAGATGTATTTCACTGCTCCAAAAAACACATGTTAAAAAGTTACTCAAGTGTTTAACTTAAAGAAGCAGCTGGTGTATACATGAGTAGCTTATGGTTGTATTTTTCTATTAACTTACATATATATATAACGTCGCCTTTCGGGAGATAGCAGCTGAGTACACTGTACTTAGCCATGATTCACCTGCCTCTCCACACAACGCCGGCATCAATTAGATGCTGGCAATGTGGACTGGGAAAAGCGGCACCACCTGCTGGATGTCCACCCCATCGGCGTCATTGGTGACTCGTGGCCGGAAGGATTATGCCCGATCCCGACACATGCACAGTTTGTTCTAAGAAGAAACTGTGACCGTACTGAGTTTGGGCATAACGCTAGGGTGGTTACCTTGTAGACAATATTTCCGAATCCAACTCAGGATGTAAAAATTTTACTGAAATGGGTAATCCTGAACTGGACTCAGGCTGGAGAAATTAGGTGGCAGCACCATCTTGTGGACATTGTAGTAATTTCTTCCCTAGATTGTGGAATTTCATTTTTAAATTCCATGATCTGACTAAACTGAATTAACTATCTTGATCTTAGTGGACTGCCCGGTTTGTCTTTTAGCACAGAAAACCCAGGCTCAACCCAGACTGCCAGGGGTGCTAAGCAAGATGTTTTCTGGCAACAAAATCTATCCAACAGATAGCTCCATATGACTCTAGCAGATCCCATTAGGCATACTCTAGAGGACCAAAGCCAGAGGAATTCCAAAACATTATATGTGAACTTAATAATGTTAATTCTAGTTATCTATATCTGAGATGGGCCATCATACATATAGGACGTTAATGGGTGTAAAATGTGTCTGTAAGGGTAAACATGTCTGAAATTTAACAAATAGCAGTGAAGTTTGGTTACTATAATCTATAAGCCCTACAACTGGAAGTGGACGCCTAATTAGGTGTCAGAAGAACATCTTTATAGTCATCAATGGTAAAGAAACAACATCTATTTCTCTTAACACATGTGACCTTACAGGTCCAGGCCTGCAAAGTAATATAAAGCAATGCATAGAGAAAATCCACAGAACTGTGTGCATGTAAACTTGTAGTTCGAGGAAATTGTTTGTGAAAGATATCTTAATTATGAGTAACAGAACAGTAAGGAACCATAAAAAAGCCTTAAGGGCTGAAATAGCAAATTTAAACAAGATTTCAGTATTTCTGCAAGGAATTAAAGTGTTTGTTGATAGTCTACCAAACACATTATTGCAGATAACAATGCTTTTAACAAGCTTTAACTCAGTTAAGAACATAATTTTAAGATGTTCTAGTCAAACAAAATGCAGCTGCTCTTGTTACATGTACAGGGAGCATGTATTATTTGGCACAAATGCAACCTCACAGGCTTCCTATGGAGGAGTCATACTGCGCAGCCCTGCTCATTAGGATTCATCCTTGTCACTGCACCACATGTATGAGGGATAGATCTGGTTTGTGTACAGAAAGCTTTCTTCTTCTCTGTGATGGCAGTTTGAGGAGATAGTTTTCAGCAGCAGTCTGAAGCCATTTGTGTCACAACCATCTAATTACATTTTTTCAACAACTACAAGACAAACCAACAAGATCCAAAGTTACAGATGTCAGTATTGATTTCTTGTAGTAGTTGAGGGGTGTAATGTGCACTAACAATGTCAGGAATCCTGTGGTGTACTTTAATTAGCCCTATGTCTGTATAAGTGTATTTACATAAGCAGTGGTACCATTATGCACTACAGTCGCCCAGTCTTTACAATGTGGAATTAATGCATTTAAATATATATCAGAAATCACGCCATGTTACCTGTTTCTACTGAGAAACAAGTCAAACGCCATCATTCATTAAAACACAATAAATAAATATAAGAATATTACTTATTTTCCCCATAGAGTTGCGGAACGTGTATATATATATATATATATATATATATATATATATATATATATATATGTGTGTGTGTGTGTGTGTGTGTGTGTGTGTGTGTCTGAAGAAATGGTAAAAATCGCAAGTAATAAATGTCTTACTTATGGAAATCCTCAATGCAATGGATATGGCCCGATGCATCCACGGTAAAAGGGATTCCATCCAGGCTACGAAAGCACACGACACAGATGAAGCACTGAGGGTGATAGGCCTTTCCGGTAGCTCTCAGAATCCTCTCCATGATTGGCTTGGAACAAACACTGCACTGCTCCAGAGTACGCTGTATAAAGAGATATAGAGAACCTTATTAATGATTGTTGTAACATACAGAGATGGTCAAAGTTTTCTAACTGGCTGACTTTTTGAGCTGATTGCAAAGCCTCTGAACAAGGTTTCATCACCAAAATTGCTGGAGATGTAGAGAATCGTTGTTGACAAAAAAGTTTTGCTCTAGCACATGTAGTTTTTGGATAATTAAGTTTCAAGTCAAACATACAGCATCCCAAAAAATTGTTAGAAAGCTGAATGTGAGATCATGTTTGTTCACTTATCAACAAATAGTGAAGACAAGCCTTCCTTCTATACATGATCCATCCTGTTTACATTTTAGACCGCCAAAGGGCTTAAAGCAAAAGTCTACATTAAGGGTCCTTTAAACTATACAACCAGATACAACCCTCCAGGGAAGTTTATCCAGCCCCTGCACCCAGCACACTCTTTCTGGTCCTGTGGCACATACTGATTACAGAAACAAGTACTGGGACTGCCTGGGATGCTGCAGGGGAGAAGGAGTCCCAACATAAATGAGATTTTACGTGGTATGCCAGCAAGGATACATTTGGCAGGTGCTACAAAAAATAGCGTTTACCCTTTAATAGTGTTAAAAGTGTTTTGAACAGAAATATTTTTCTCTTTATTTACTCCATATACTTTTTTTCTGTGTTACATTTGACCACACCAAAATTTGACCTTTACAAACAATCATGGAAAAACAGAATGACTTGAGTATAAGCCAGAGGGGCTCTGTAAGCTGATTTGTAAGTTAATTGCAAAGCCCTTGAGCATGATATCATCAGAATGACTGGAGATGTATAGAAGGGAACATTCTAAAGAAAAAACTATTGCTCTAGCGTATGGAGTTTTTGCAAAAATTTTTTAAAAATGTTGGCCTACTTCAAAAATTTCCAACTTTAACCTAGTTTATGCAACAACTACACTGGGTACTTTTTTAGATCTGCAACCTCAGAAGTGCCATAAGGAAGTATCACTTCCTATATTTGGAATGCGTAAGCGCTGGTGCAAAGTGCCACTTTGGTGACCGGATACTGGAAGTGACACCCCCGCAGCATCACTTTCCGCATAGTCAGATGAGGGTAATATTCCCCCTTCTAACTTCCCATTCCGCTTGTCCACAAAGTCCACTGGCGAAATTCCTGCAATTTTAATTTCTTGACTTAAGTATAAGCCGAAAGTTATTTTCTGAGCACATTTCAGGTGCTAATAATTTCAGCTTATATTCAAGTATATATGGTAATAGAAGAAGAAACACTTATAATTCTGGGGAACACAAATTTTTTTGTTTACATTCCCAAACTCCCCATACTAAATTAACAAAACGCTCTCTCTCTCACACACACATTATATATATATATATATATATATATATATATATATCTATATATACACACACACACATACACACTTTAAGAAAAGTATATTTAGGAATCGATCACACTGTGTGGTTGTACAATTAATAAATGTTAGACTGACAGTCAACATTGAAATTGTACAAGTCAATCTAATCGAACATAAATTTAGCTGCTGATGTATAACCTATAGACTGTGGCTACGATCACTCTACAGTGCTTTGGGTGAAATGGTCTTTTAAATCCTCACACGGTTTTCTTTTGTATTTCCAATTAATAAAAATAATTCTAATGATTTTTAGTAACAGTCAAATACAAAGGCAAGTTGCTCAGGAATACCACAGGGTTTGTGCTAAAATTAAAAAACAGTAACAGCAAAGTTCTAAATGCACATGGCACCATTGTGATACCCATACTTGTACCCATGTCACTTACAGTTCCCAGGAGCCTCTCATGAAACTGTACTGATGGGCCAATCCCTCCATCATGTGAGGAAGCCAAGCAAAATGTTAGTTGTCTTCCAACAGTAAGGACCAGACATGGCGTCCGATATCAGTCTGACAGATAAACCCAGTCACAGTCATTCTATACAACGGGGACACCTATCTTGTGCTAAAATTTGCATAATTTCATTCCAATAAACACTGTGCTTATTAAATTAAAATGTGCAATCACTACATCCTTAAACAATACCTTAAAGGCCATTTAAAGCTATATAAAACAGTACACACTCGTCACTACAGACTTTCATGATTGTATTACTAAGTCTTTATATCAACAAAATAAAGTGAAGATATTAAGTACAGCTAAACCGATTTACAAACCCAATAATTAAATAAGAATTATGATCATGAGCTGGAGAGTATAAAAAAGATTTATCTAAACAAAACAGATTTCTTTAAGTCCAGGTTTAAACGATGACACAAAAATTAAGATTGGTTGGTATGTACATTTTTATGCTAGCGTGTTTTTTAGTTTCCAAAACAGCTTTATTGAGTACAATCAGTACAGGTTATGCAAACTAGCGTGTTTTTTAAGCCCAGATGTGTAATATTTCACAGCATCTACTCAGAAATCTACTTGAACTAACAAATGCTGGCCATAGACATGCCGATAAACGGCCGGATTTTAATCTGACCGACGGGCGTGCACGCTCTCGCCGTCGGTCAGGTTAAAATCCGGCCGTTTATCGGCATGTCCCCACATGGGGCGACAGATCCCTGTCGCCCCACTTCTCGGCTGGCCAGAGATCCGACATGTCGGCAAATCTGAGCCGATGGGAGCCGATGCCATAAGCTACAATGAAGCGGCTGCTTCATTGTAGCTTATGGCCGGCACACAAAGGGTGCCCAGCCGATTGAAGGGGCCCCAGAATGCAATGGGATTGTAAACGTGATGACACCATCACGTTTACAATCCCGGAAGAAATCGGGGCAGATGTCGGCGATGGTCGCCGCGTGTATGCCTGGCATAAGGCTATGTTTTAAACCACAGACTGATGAAAAGGATGTGATTGGCTGCAATAAAGGTCTACACACCAATAAAACCACTTTACATGACATGTTAAATGCATTTCCACTTCCTTTTGGTATCAATGTTCATGTTTTTTCATTGGCTCAGTTTGCACACTGCATTTACATTGCAGGCGAAATCTATCTGCATGTAATGCAGCACAAAAGGGACATTAACTTTTGGGGCTTTGTCATATTACCAATATGTGTCTGAAAGGTGGAAAAACATGTAGTATGCTTTGGCAGCAGGATCTATTTGTAGGGGTGCACATAACTTTTTTAGTGAGCTCCTCAGATGAGTACCAGGAGATGGTGTTTGGTACTCACCCCATATGTAGTGCAAATGTCAACCTTTCAGTCATATTCCAGCTGTCACACAGTGATTTTCTCTTGTCAGCTTTTACCCTTACATATGCCTACTCTGACTTTCACCCCCCAGATCTCCAACACCCTTAGAAGTCCAATCTTTTTTTTCTGTTATTATTATTATAAATTATTAATTAACATTCCCTATTTCACACCCCTAACTGCAACCTCTCATAGTTATTCATGTTTCCCTGCAGTTATTCAAATGACATAAATTGTATACATTTAACATTTAGCTGTGGCCACCCAGAGCCTCCAAGTTGTTAGTACGCATATGCTTTTTGTAACAATAATGCAGATACGCATAGCTAGTTTTTGGCCCCTTTTGAGTACCAGAATACCACTTATGTGCACCCCTGTCTATTTAAATGTATAAGGCGTATAAACGTATATATTTTAAAATGTAATTCAGTGAGAGCCGGAAGGGACGTTACTTGCGGTATTTTAACTGTGTTCTTCCGCGTTCCACATGCCGAAAGTGACGCCACTGACTATCGGATTTAGTTCACTGCTTATTTAGTAGGGAGAGGGTGTCACTCTCCCTGCTAATGTCACAACCCCAATGTTTGGAGTGGGACATTAGCAGGAAGAGTAACACGTTCTCCCTGTTAAATCCCCCCGATTTCAAGAATCCAGCAAACATCTGGAATTTAGCAAGGAAAGTCACTTAAGCAAGCCAGATGCAGTCATCAGAAGAGCCACATCTGGCTTGCAAGCCATAGGTTCCCGACCCCTGGTATAAGGGCTCACAAAAATTTCATAAAAATGGGCATGGGTTTTCTAAAGAGCACACGTTACTCAGTTTAGTCCTCCATGTTTAGTTGCCTAATTGTAAATACTGACTTCTTGTTTGATCAGAGGCTCTGGCCCTCAATAACAAGAACTAGACCTATAAACTTCAAAATGTTTCAGAGAAACAAATATCTTGGCAAATCACGTTACACAAAGGCATCTACAAAGGCTAGGAGCTAGCTAGGTAGTTCGGGGACAGGAAGAAATATTACATTTTGCGCAATATAAGACATATTTTCCCATCAGAGTCGGGGAGGAAATGTCTGCGCCTAAAAATACCCAAAAGAATAGCTTTGCATCCCAGGAAGTTGGGATTGGTTCCATTCTATCCAGCCAAGCCAAGCCAAAAGCCCAGTGCCAAGAGGCAGGTCTTCGTTGAAGCACAGGGTGAGAGCTGAAACTTATCTCTTTATACATAGCAGTACCCATTCTCTGAAACCACTGACCAATTTATGGAAATCAATATTTTACAATCTGGCACTAACAACTTACCCATGAGCAGCTTTTTACATACGGGAGGAGGAGAGATGGGTGTATAAACACATGGTAACGTTTCAGCCCTGTGCTAGAACTAAGAACTCCCTTCAGGAACTGGCCTTTTGGCTTAGTTGGGGGAATAAAGGTCAAATATTGCATTGGCATGCACTGCTCTTTGCAGGAACACGCTGCATATTCATTACGTGTAAATGGCTCGGATTCTTCAGATTTTCTCTCCAAAACGATGGTTTGTGTCTTATAGTGTGAAAAATGTGGTAAATATCATGGGAGAAGCACACAGCCTGGCACTTAAAATGCTATTTGTCTGGGTGTATTTGGCTTTGACTAGGTTCAGGTTACAGGCATCTACTACACATGATGTAATTTGATGTCATAATCTCTTTACTGAAGAGTTATTCAATGGAAAATGTTACACTTCTAGCCACTAAGCTTATTATGTGCATCTGTGTTGGATATTTCACACTTATAGACACATATACCACTCATAGCACACTATGATTTAATAACACCATTTATAAATATTCTATACATGCAAACTGGATGGTGTCAGTTATCTTGTCAATTAGTGACACTCACTAAAAACCCTCAGCATGCAACCTTTGGCATACAGTGCGATGTAGAGATTAACACTCTATCGTCAGATTACACTGGGAAGTGTATGGAGGAATGGAGTTCCTCTCAAAATAGAAACTCTGCAACAGAGGAGCAGACAAGCTCCTGACCAGAAATCATTCTGCAATGGCAGAAAAATCTAATGACTGAGACATTTGGAAAACATATTAAATGTTCCACTTGCCAGCATGGATTTCAAATGAGTGCCACAAGTAACTTATGTGTTGACTCAAGTATTACGAAAGACAGTACTGTAAACACACGGTTGCAAAGTCATATATATTTCATCCAAAGTATACGGTTTCTTAGAAAAACTGAACCGTATGGACTCCCAGAGCCGGGGGCTGGAAGCTTAGGTGGGAGGAAGCTGGATAGGGGTGGGCTGACAGATAAAGGATAGATTAAGAAGTGTTGTAGGAGGGGAGGTAGACTTCATATAAGGCAGGAAACTGGGAGAGGCATCCATTTTAGGATTTCATCTCCCACCCACACTCCCTATGGTTATTGTTATTTAATTATGTATTTTGATGTGTTTCCTTTATTCCCTATTTTACAGGGACAAGTGCCTTTAGATGGTATAAAGAAAAGGACGTGTGGTGACGTGCTTTACTGGATGGCAGTCACCATTGGAGTATAAGAAGATAAAATTGGCATCTAGGTTTCTTTAAAAACAGATGTATTAGTATTTCATGGCATCTTTAGTCAAATGACATTTTAATTGTGAAGGGAGGTGAATATTATGCCTCTACCTCTTATCTTTATTACCACCAATAACTCTTCCTAAAGTCTGCCATCCCCCCCCCCCCTGTGCTGCGGGCAATTTTGCCGCCGATCGATGGGCGTGCACGCTTGCGCCACATAGGGCGAAAGATCCCTGTCACCCCACAGCTCGGCCGGACAGAAAACGGACATGTCCGATATTCTCTGGCTGATGCTGTTAACTTAAATGAAGACCGGCATCTCCATTGAAGCTAACGGCAAGCACACAAAGGGTGCTGGCCGATGCTGTCAGCTCTGGAAAGCAGCGTGATGACGTCATCATGCTGCATTTCAGAGCTGATCTGTCCTGCTCTGTTGGCTGCTCTGTCTACTCAGTACATGTGTGGGGGCCTTAAGGGCTTGTTTCCACTTGAAGCGGAAGCCCGCGGTTGTGCATGGCGCGGATACATCCGCGCCCATTCTATTCAATGGCGCTGGTCCCCGGCCGCGGAATCGCGTGGACCGCCGCCTAAAAACTCGGTCGACTCGGTCGCCCAGCACTGACCATGGCCATAGGGGTGAATGCCCGCCGCTAAAAACCGCATGAGATGCAGTTCTTGGCGGTGGCGGTTCTTGGCGGCGGCGGTTCTTGGCGGCGGCAATCGCGCCGCCGGCTTCCACACAAAGCCTAACTCTGATCACTATCTCCACTAATTAATCCTTCACTTTCACCTCAATCAGTCTAGTGTGTCTTGAGAAAACATTTGTTTTTTTACAATATTTATGCCCTTGTAACTTTTTGTGTATAAATGTGAGCTTCTAAAACCAGAATTGTAATAGCCTGAAGAAGGGACCTGCGATATCCCAAAAGCTTGCTTCTCTTAATGACTTAAGTTAGCCAATAAACTGTATCACTCTCTATAATATAATAATAGTAGAGTGTTGTACCGTGTTAGGTATAAATGTGAGCTTCTAAAACCAGAATTGTATTAGCCTGAAGAAGGGATCTGCGATATCCCGAAATCTTGCTTCTCTAATGACTTCAGTTAGCCAATTGATACTCCCGTTAATACCAGAGGAACCAAAGTTGGGCTGTTTTTATATGCTCCCCAAAATACATAAGGAAGGGAACCCAGGGAGGCCCATCATCTCAGGTATCGGAACACTCACTGAAAATATCTCAGGATGGGTTGAAAATATACTAAAACCTCTGGCCCGAGAAACACCCAGCTTCATTCAGGACACTACAGACCTCCTTAAAAAACTAGGGGCTATTGGACTCCTACCTAAAAGAAAAATCCTGGCCACCATGGATGTGGAATCACTATATACCAATATTCCCCATGATGATGGTATTGCAGCA
>CM070035.1:64146334-64157928 GCA_036250615.1 Ptychadena robeensis | reverse complement strand
TTCCTGTAGATCCTCAAATGTAGTGTACTTAATATTGTGCAAAAAATGCCCTACAGGACTTTATGTTGGGGAGACGGGCCAAACCCTGCGCCAGCGAATGAACCTGCATAGTTTCACCATCAAGAACAGGAAAACAGATGTCCCTGTAGGGGCCCATTTCTGCAGCACAGGGCACAGCAATAAAGACCTCCAAATTATGGTACTGAGGGGGAATTTAAAATCACAGAAGGAGAGACTGGAATGGGAATGCAAATTCATACAGAAATTCAGAACTCTGGAGTATGGCCTGAACAGGGACAACAACTTTATGTGTCATTATGACTTAAACTGAATTCCTAACCACTGGCAATAAAACCCTTCCTCTCATTCCCAAAACTGAAAGAACACTTCACAACTAGTATGTCTGGACTCCTTATCTTTCAACTTTGATAATTAACTATGCACATTGGCATTTGTTTTTTTTGTTTTTTGTTTTTTTAACAGCTGCATCAGTAGTATTTCATGGCATCTTTAGTCAATTGACATTTTAATTGTTAAGAGAGTTGAATATTTTGCTTCTACCACCCCTTATCTTTATTGCCACCAATAACTCTTCCCAACTCTGACCACTATCTCCACTAACTAATCCTTCACTCTCACCTCAATCAGTCTAGTGTGTCTTGAGAAAACATTTGTTTTTTTTCAATATTTATGTCCTTGTAACTTTTTGTGTAAAAATGTGAGCTTCTAAAACCAGAATTGTATTAGCCTGAAGAAGGGATCTGCGATATCCCGAAATCTTGCTTCTCTAATGACTTCAGTTAGCCAATAAACGGTATCACTTGAACTCCAAACTCTCTCTATAATATAATAAGATAATACGAGTATTTTATAAAGGGCTAAGGCCTTAAGGCCCATGTTTCCTGTTTATTAACTGGTCTGATTTTGGGAGTACCCACTGAGCTGGTATAGACAGTTGCTCAACCTCCCTAGCCCTTGGGATTAACCCAGTTTGTTTGGAGTTTGTTTGAAACTTCAAATGAACCCGGATTGTAAAAATCCGCTATACTCCTGGAAAGCTGCAGTGATTCCGCATAGACCTCCATTATAATATATATATCTGGCGTCATTGGTGATGCTGGCGGTGTGGACAGGGCAGGAAATTTAAGCAGAGTACAGTATACTTTGCTGAGATCGGTAGGGGCTGATGGCTAAAAAGGTTAATATTTATGGGTTTTATTATTATAGAATTGTGTTTTGTATAGTTTAAAATTGTCAAAAGGCACTGTCGGGTGTTAGAGTTGATAGGCTGTGGCTTTATGTTGTTGTTGTTATATTTCCACCCATTTTCCAACAAGGAACATTTTGTCATGTTTTCATTTAAGTGGGGGTGTTTTTATGGAGTGGTTGGGGGTGTTTTGGTAAAAGTTTACAAAGACAGCTCAGCACTACCCTGGTCAAGGTGATTATTTATAGGTAGCAGGGATTATCTTTGCGCCATCTAGCTATCTGCTAAATTAGTCCACAATTAGGCATAAACTTTATACATACCAGAGTTCTTTTTTTTTTGGTTATTAATGCTGACCTATAGCCTTCTCTGGAATTTTTTAATTTAACGACTATTGTGGTCCCTCTATAGCCAATTATATACAGGTCAATCATTGGTTTAATTGGATTGATAATAAACATATAATAATACATTCCTTTTTTTCTAAAGGTTGGTTTACACATGTAGATTTTTTCGCTTGATCAACGAAGAACAACATTTTTTTGGTTAATTGAACAAAAAACTAGAATGGCCAACCTCGAACAAAAAATTGTTCGAAAGGGCATCGAACATGTTGGCATATTTTTATCTGTCAGTGTAATTTCAAATGTATTTTAATTCGATATCGGCGATAAATGTACAAAAAAATCTAATGTTACATTCGATAAATGAATGAACGATGTTTGACAATGACATCGAACAAAAAATCGAATTGGCAATTAACTGAAGAAAAAATCTACATGTGTAAACCCACCTTAAGGGCTTGTTTCCACTATACGTCGGGACCCCCTCCGCTAAGCGTATTGCTTGGTGGGGATCCTGACGGAGCACATAGGCTTTGTCTGCTTGGCGGTTAAGTAAAGCAGTTAAGTAAATGCGCTCCTTCGGGTTCCCCGTCAAGCAATACGCTTAGCGGAGGGGGTCCCGACGCATGTCAAAACATAGCCTAAATGTGATTGAGGAAAATCAAAGATAACATCAAGAGCAGTGAAGATTCTGTCAATTGTACAGGTTTCTTAGATATATCCAATCATTTGTATCTGATTATATTTTGGTGGGTGCACATAGATCTTCATTATCATGTGGAAAGGAATCAACTTTACAGCACCAGCTTTGCATGCATTACTCTGTGTGGTAATACAAATTATTAACATACTATTGATACTTGAGATGTACATTGCAAGAATTTACTTTAGAAGTCAATTGGATCAAAAATCAATCTAACAAAATGTCGAAAAAAAGGCAAATAGAAGTTG
The DNA here is from genome assembly GCA_036250615.1 of Ptychadena robeensis. Taxonomy (NCBI): domain Eukaryota; kingdom Metazoa; phylum Chordata; class Amphibia; order Anura; family Ptychadenidae; genus Ptychadena; species Ptychadena robeensis. The sequence continues at coordinate 64,155,426 of CM070035.1, read as the reverse complement.
CTGCGCAAAAAAGTTATCTTGACATTTTGGTATCCACAGTCTATTTCATAGTAGCTGCCAATTTAGACAAAAGGAAGCTTACAGATACAGTTAGCTCTTCTGTGGGATTACAGGGGATTAAGTTAGGCGTGGGCTGAATGTCTACCCAGTATAACACCTTTGATATAAATACTTTAAAATCTGATAAGCTTCTGAACCTTTTAGACATACATGCACACACACATATTATATATATACACACACACACACACACACACACACACACACACACTTTATATATATATATATACACACACACACACATGTACACTTTAAAACTATAAATCCATCTATATATATATATATATATATATATATATATATATATATATACACATACATATATATATATATATATACACACACACACACACAATATAGTTCTATTCATTCTAAAATCTGGGTTGTGTTATGGCTGCCAATTCATTCAACATGTGCTGCCCATCTATGAAAAAGCAAACCCAGCCCATTTTGTCCTTTATAGCAAGTTGCCACGTTTTGTGTTTTAAAACATATCCACAATCTAAAATTGTGAAGAATACATTTCAACAAAACAACTTGTAATTAGTAACTTTTGAATGTATAATAAAGGAAGAAAAAAACCTAATGCAAACAAAAAAAATTCTAGTTTCTAAATGTGAAGTTCTACTTCTTTTGGTTCTTAGATTTCTATTTATCTATAAGATTTAGAATTATAGGATATGAATATGAAAATGTAGTTAAGAAGCAACTTTGATGTAAATTATCAGTGATATAGTAAACTAATGTGCATTATCAGAAACAAGGCACTAGCACAAATGTATAGTTTAGTAAAGTATTTATGCATTGAAGTTCTCTACAAACCACGAAAAAAAAAATCATCATTAAGTCAAGCGACTTCCATAAGCCACGGCAAAGTAATCACTCGAAAGACTCAAGTTGCTCACAACTACAATAACATTTGTTCTGTGGTAGGTATGACTTGAACCAACGAACCTCTCAATCAGCATCTATGGGCAGAGGGAAGGGTAAAGAGTTGGCATCATTGGACATTTCCAGCTAACCACAACTGTTCATGTGTTTCCTATGTATTTTGCTTGTGTTGCGCACCCTATTCAAATCATTGGAAATGCAAGCACAGTCAAAATGCAAAACAGCATTGTGTTTTAAAATGGTCTTCAAATGCACCACAATTGTATTTAGATGGAGACCTCACATCGCGTGCCTTGTCGAAAGTACACACACTAGGCCTGAGCATTGGAATTGTCTGCCCATTTATTTGAAACCACAAAGCACAGCACACAGTGGCAGCATGTTAGCACACATTGTGCTGTGGTGAGCCAAGGTGCATTTAACAAAGCATCAAGAAAAAATGGTGCAGCAGTACACCAACACACATGAAGTATAAGAGATGTGGCCCAATGTTGAGCTAGTCCTTCAACTAATCTGTCTGTTCCGAGTAACTTCTGTCGGATCTCTGGCCGGCCGAGAAGTGGGGCGACAGGGATCTGTCGCCCCATGTGGGGACATGCCGATAAACGGCCGGATTTTAACCTGACCGACGGCGAGAGCGCGCACGCCCGTCGGCCAGATTAAAATCCGGCCGTTTATCGGCATGTGTATGGCCGGCATAACTGGACTGTACGCCCTGTGGGAAAACTCTAAAATAGAAGCTTAGAGAATGTAGTGCTTGTCAGAAGTTCTGGTTAGGTATAAATTACACTGGTAAGGATGGATTAGATGTCAAACCTGATTGCAGATATAAAACAAAGCTCTTACTAGTACAGAGTGTACAGCTGCCTAGAGGACATACAGTTTCACATACAGATCCAGAGATAAACTAATCAAATGCAGAGGTTATCAGAAGAAATCATTCAATTCATGTACTTCCATACTAATAAAACATTGGCTTAAGCCCAATACTTTATTAATGATTAAAAGTCAATATGAAAGGATGTTTACATTGAAAACATTCTAGGATTCTGAATAAGAGACTTATTTGCTATATAAAACAAGTGTAATCATTACAGTGTACCTAAAAGCTGCTTTTGTAGTTATCACCTATTACCTACTAGCATACTTTTATTGAATATAGGCTCATAATGCTTATAATGTGATTGGAATGCATATGGACAATCCAGCACATCATGCCAGGTTTGGCCTCCCTCGTAATATTAACATTCTGATAAGTCTTCCTGCTGCAGATGGAGAAATGTTACAACCATCATCATATAAGCTCCATGTAAGAAATCCAAGATCTTTCATATGTCACACTATTCTAATCACAGATACCTAACAGGTCACATGACATTCATTTATTTGTGTGTTTGCAGCCAAATTACATAGTCATTATTGCAACACAGCAAAATACAATAAAGACAGAACAGAGACACATGGTTGTCAAACTTATTCATGATCAATCTGTAAGGCTTAGGCTACAAAATGCGCTTGGAGTCAGGGCATCCAATGAGTGCAAGCACCTCGTTTGCTCCGTTTAGGGCCACGTTATTGGCCGCACTACATAGTGCAGCCTATAATGCGGCACGTTTAAATCAATGGGCTGATGTAGGACTACCCTGTTTCCCCGAAAATAAGGCATCCTTCGAAAATAAGGCACCCTTACATTTTTGCCCCAAAAAATAAGGCATCCCAAAGATACGGTACTGTAACTCTGTACAGGGGGGATCAGAGGGGGTAATCAAAATGACACAGGAGAATCAGAAGGGGTTACTAAAATGGTAGTCCCCCTCCGAGTCTCCTGTGCCATTTTGATTTCGCCCTCTTATCCCCCTGTGTCATTTCAAGTCATCCTGCCACCCTGATACCCCCGGTGCCATATTCTACTTCATGTTAATATAAGACATCCCCCGAAAAAAAGAAAAAATGAATACTGTATAAGACACTGTCTTTTTTTCGGGGAAACAGGGTAATGTGCCTGGGCTCGGAATCCTGTTACATGTTCGACTTCTCTCATAAAGATGAAACATTCTTAGAACATTATAGAAAGACAACTTTGTGATCACCATCTAGGTTTACTTCATGGGTAATCGAGGGTAAAATACCAAAGCATGTACTCACTTTTTGTCACATTGAAACCAAACTACCAAATAAAAATGTTGTACATATTAAAATGTATACTAGCTCATGAAGAATACCATATTATTAATGCTAAATATAAGTCACTGGTCACAACAGCTCAGTTATGACTTCTATATCTGAAATTGTGTATAGGGAAAATATGTTTTTGATCATAAATATGGACAGATGTGAATATGAAAAAAAAAGAGGAAAACTGGGGTAGGGTTGTGCAATATTCTGTAACGTTATTGTTTATATAGGGATATGTTTGTATATGGAACTTTTCATACTGTACTGTATTTGAAAATGTGCATATGGTGAAAACCTGTGCTTGGAATTTTACAAATGTTTTTAATAAAATCAATAACTTTTACACAATGTTGCTGTTAAAGTCCCCGTGGTCCTTCAGGATTCCTAGAAAAAGTTTTAATCTTTTTTTTTATTTAAATTGGGATGTTGGCAAGTAAATACAATTTTACGGTGGGTTATCATGGATATAAATAAGATGTTATTATGGACCAATGTAACCATTAGCTACTCAAAAGACCATTTATCCATGTTAAAATCAACAGTGGGTATTGCTGCTATTGCTTGATCAGGTCTGCTTCCCCACTGAACATTGATCTTGCAAAGAATGTTTAGTATTGGAAAATACTGGATTTATAGATCAATAAAATATACAAAAAAAACACATTGTAAAGACCCTTTCCACACTACCTTTTACCATAACAAATACCATTGGGGAATGCTATATTTAAAAAGTTATAGAGAACTATGCAAACCTTGCTTTGAGCTGTGTTCAGATTATTTTATATTACTTTGAGATATTTTCTTACTTCCCTAGGGCCACTGCTTGTTCTCTACTGCAGGTACAAGTATGTGCTTTAGCTCATTCACAGCTGTCTACATCTTGATCTGTCAATGCACCCAAATCTAAAGAGGAAAGGCGTCAATACCTTATAAGAGAAGTAAAAGGTCCACCAATTATTTTAAGAAGTGATTTTTTTCTGTCTTATTACTTCCCTCTTTACAACACAAATAATGTAATGGCCACTCGAAAAATCTGAGGGTGCACAGATACCGGATTCTGTGTTACTTCCAGAAGCTACAGACTCGCGCACAGTAGCTAATCCTCAAACATGGCTGCAATTCCTGCTCTTTTGTACAGTCATTTATTTAAAGTCATTTTAAATTGTTTGCTATCGGCCAGAGGACTGCCAACTCACATCCTTTATTACCAAATGTTTACATATTCTAAGCATTTTCTTAGCATCAGCTTTAATGAAGTATCACTTTTTCCTTTTTCCTGGCTGCGTTTCTGTGCACTCACTTCTTCAAATAGCAGCATAAACTCCCACACAGAAATAAAACAGCATCCAGAGCCGCTGTGTGCCTGTTGACAGTGGAGGAAGTTGGTTCCATCTGCCAAGTGTGAATTTTCCTTGGGTTCTGGCAGATCCCAAGTAGTAGCACTGTATCCAGTGAACAGCTGTGTGACTCTGCAAAAAGAAACTTGGGTTCGCTCACCCCTTTCAGCTTGAAAATAACATATACTTTCTGCGAAGAGTTCACGGAAACACATCTACAGAACAAGAACTAAATGTATGACATCAAACAGCTACATATGGTTCTAAAAGTAAAAATATTCACTTCCAGAAGGAGCAGAATACACTTTACAGTTGTCATATGACTACTGCAAGCTTCCAACCTTGACAACTGTATGAAGAGTTTCAGCATGCCTGTGGGTACAAAGCAAGGTCCATACCAAGACATGGTATGAGGAGCCTGAACTACAGGAAACTCAAGTTGACTGTGCAGAACCATGAACCTAACTGGACTGAATATATTTTCCCTGAATTAGAACATCAAGGGTTTTAGGTCCAACCTCCGTACTTAATCTTACAATTGCATTTCTGGCTGAATGAGCGAAAATATCCAACGAGATACCCTTATGGGAAGAAATGAGAAGACCTGTATAGCATCAAAGTGTAGGTCAGATCCATTTTATTTTATTATCATTTTGTTCAACAAGCTCATATAGGTTTTATAACTTGATGTCCACAAACATATGCCTATACAGTGGAGGAAATAATTATTTGACCCCTCACTGATTTTGTAAGGTTGTCCCAATGACAAAGAAAGAAAAGGCTCAGAACGTATATTTCAATGGTAGGTTTATGGGAACAGTGGCAGATAGCACATCAAAAGGAAAATTGAAAAATAACTTTAAATAAAGATAGCAATGAATTTGAATTTCATGAGGAATAAGTATTTGAACCCCCACCAACCATTAAGAGTTCTGGCTCCCACAGAGTGGGTAGTCACTTACTCAATTAGTCACCCTCATAAGGACACCTGTCTTTAAACTAAGTCACGGTAATAAAAGACACCTGTCCACAGAGCTCAATCAATCACACGAGCAGACTCCAAAAACCTCTCCAACATGGGAAAGACCCAAAGAGCGGTCAAGGATGTCAGAGACAAACGTTGTAGACCTGCACAAGGCTGGAGATGGGCTACAAACCATTAGCACGCAAGCTGGGGAGAGAAGGTGACAACTGTGGTCGCGTGCGATTGTTCGAAAATGGAAAGGAGCACAAAATGACCATCAATCGACTCGCTTGGGTCCACGCAAGATCTCAACTCGTTGGGGGGTGTAATGGGGTTCTGAGGAAAGGTTCAAATAAAAAGATCATAGAACTTACACGGAGGAGTAGTTAATGACCTTCAAATTAGCAGGGGGACCACAGTCACAAGAAAAACCATTGGAAACACATTACACCGCAAGTTGATTAAAATCTGCAGGGATCGAAAGGTCCCCTGCTCAGGAGGGTACATGTGCAGGCCCGTATGAAGTTTGCCATGACCACCCTGAATGATTCAGAGAGTGACTGGCGGAGAGAGAAGGTGATGTGGGTCTGATGAGACCAAAATAGAGCTTTTGGCATTAACTCAACGGTCGGAAGCAATGCTGCCTTGACCCCAAAACACCATCCCACCGTCAAGATGGGGGGTGGATGGAACATTTTGCTTTGGGGTGTTTTTATGCTAAGGGCACAGGAACAACTTAATCGCATGAACGGGAAAATGGACGGAGCCATGTATCGTGAAATCATGAGCGACAAACTCTTCCCTCTGCCAGGAAACTGAAAATGGGTCGTGGATGGGTGTTTCCGACACGACAAGGACCCAAAACATACAGCAAAGGCAAAAAGGAGTGGTCCAAGTAGAAGCACATTAAGGTCATTGGAGAGTGGCCTAGTCAGTCTCTCCGGACCTTAATCCATTAGAAAAAAACCGATTGGAGGGAGAGTCCAAGCTCAGAGTTGCCACAGAGACAGCCTCGAAACCATAGGGAATTTAGAATGAGCTGCAAAGAGGAGTGGACCAACATTCTCCTAAAATGTGCGAAATTGGCATCAATTACAAGAAACGTTTGGACCTCGTGCTTGCAAACAAGGGTTTTCCACCAAGTATTAAGTCTTTTATTTGTTTGTTAGAGGGTTCAAAAACTTATTTCACTCATGAAATGCAAATCAGTGCTTGGATATCTTTTATTGAAAGTTTTTTTTTCCGATTTTACTTTTGCTGTAGCTATTCTGCAACTGTTACAATAAAACCACCATTGAAATGATACTGTTCGGAGACTTTTCATTTCTTGTGACAAACTTACAAAATCAGTGAGGGGTCAAATAATTATTTCCTCCACTGTATATTGTATGGCAAAAAACTACAATAAAGCTTTTCTTTTTGCTCAAAATGTACAAAAAAATGTCCTTCTCGATACCTGACAACTACATACTCCCTCAATCAATAGGGAAACTTAATAGAGGGCTTTATTGAGGCTCTCAACAATTCCAAAGAGTCACACATTAGCGACGGTGCTCATTAAAGTAATAACCTCGCCCACTTCCTATTAATATTAGTCGTCACTTTCATTTTATGTATGTTGAAACACATCCAATCTTTCTTTGCTCTTTTTGTAACAAACTACTCAAACTATAAACTAGTCTAGAACTAGCTCCTATCTATATCACACTTTCACAATCAAAAAGCATTTATACATGGGGAAGTTTGACTTTTCTGCTAAAAACAACTTTTACTACTATATCTGCCAACAATGTATTTTTTAGAGATGACTGGATCCCCAAAGTGAAGCCCACTCTCGCCTTCTATATCACTTTTTAGCTATCACTTTTTCTGTATTCTATCATATTTTACAGAGATTGTTAATTGTTTATCCACTTCTACACCCCTAGACCAGGGGTTCGCAAACTTTTTTTGGCTAGTGAACTACTTTGAAAATGACAAAGAGACCCCCTGTATGTTATATGTCTATTTTATACAAACTTTATGTAATCTTGAAAATAAAAAAAATATAAAACATATATATATACACACATTTTTTTATATATATATATATATTTTGGGGTAAAAAATATTCCAACCTAGCTGGCGATAAGTGAAGCATTTTGTGAGTTTGGGACCACTTTAAATACAGCATTGGCAACTTACCCAATACTGGATAAATGAAATACCAGAGGGTCATCCTCCAGTAAAATGCATTTGCAGATGAACCAAATCTTCTTAGAAAGATCCAATCATTCATGAAATAATTTTACCTCTTTTCATTCTTCCACAAATTAATATGTTTAAATCTTTTAAGCATTGCACTGTCCTCAACTTACTCCTGTCTAGGAGAGATGAAGTTCTTAATGTAATAATCCTTCAAGGGAAAAGAGAAAAGGAAATACATTTTTTGCTCTTGCAAGGGCTGAAACTCTGCCCTCAAGTCAAAGGCAGCAGTTTCCCCTACTTGGCATAATCACAATTCTTGTAAAAAGTCAGCAAGCCATAACATAACTTTCATAAGCAAGTACTAGGGAGATGAGTTAATGCATGAACAGGCATAAATCTATCAATCTTGAATAGATGTGCCGTTTGATGAAGAAAAATAACTAACATCTTTAAGGTCCTAGTACAAACACTAAAATGGACGCCATATATTATATAAATCTCATGGTAGTACTTTTTAAATTTTTGAAATATTTATCAATGTATCAATTCATTTATTTCTTAGATGCCTCATAGAAGCTCAAATACTACATTACAAAGGAATGTGGGGAAAAAGGGAAAATGCAGAAAAAAAGGGTAAATGAAGAATTTACAAACCCTGTGAAAGTCATGGTAAATGTTTAATGCTCTGAACCATCGAGAGTATGCATTTCTATTTGGATCTGTGGCTAGGCTTTTTGGCATGTTTTCATGTATTACTTTACTTGAACTAACATGGGATAACTAGTGTATTATTATCATTATTATTCTGGTTTAAGACTGTTTCTCTACCCGGTCTCTGGTGAAAGAATTCTTCCACTGCTCTGATCTTTCTGCGCCTGATCCAGCCAGCGGAAGAATAGTCAACTTCTTCCCACCGGTGAACAGGGCGGGTCAAACACCCGTACTGTTTGCCGGGGGAAGAAAAGCAAACATGTTATGCTCGTGGCCAAACTGACCACTTTGCGGACAGTTCTGCCATCACAACCCCACATTATGAAGTCTTGCAGATGTTCTACAGCCACAAGGGCACTGGGAACAGATATCCCAAATGCCCTTGCTGTTTTATGCATCGGCACAACGTCAGACAGTGGGAGGGCGAGCTCTAAAAAAAACCAAAAACACCCCTCCTGCTGTGCAGCCAAAACTGCAGAGTGACCTACAAGGTGGTAGGTCCGCTTTAAGCTGCCAACCTGATACAGATGTACAATGAAGTATATGACTACATCAGATAAGACATCGGATGGAAAAAGTGATGTGCTACTGTTAGGTTTCAGCTATACAGATCATAAAAGGGAGCACACAATTCATAAATGTGAAGATGTGCTTATAATAAGATTCCACCGATCTAACCAAAGTAGCGCCACTAGAGAGCCATGGACCTATAATAAATATATACAGTGGAGGAAATAATTATTTGACCCCTCACTGATTTTGTAAGT
>CM070035.1:64127077-64145440 GCA_036250615.1 Ptychadena robeensis | reverse complement strand
CCTGGGGCTTTTCTTGTACTTTTAAGAAATAAAACTTTTCTGTAAATGTCCAAAGTAATACATATTATACCACACAGTTCTGTTTTTACTACAAATCAGTAGCAAAGAACAAGACTTTTACCAGGCAAATGGTTTGTTGCATTAGGATGTAGTAAGATACCAGAAATATATGTTCATACCAGAACTGTAAATGCCAATCCCTGCAGCAAATTCATTATATGCCCTGTGCAAATTTATAAGCAACATTATTTTAGGTTGCTCTTTAAGTGTCAAAGATCTTGAGACTACAGCCTAGGGCTGAAAGCAAAGACCCTGTAGAAGAGGTGTGTCAAACTAAAATACACAGTAGGCCAAAATCATATATCTACAATTGAGGAAGTTTTCAAACCATGACTTCAAATGTCAAATAAAAGACATATCTGTGCCATTCATTTTTTTAAATAACATTTAAAAAAACAATTTTGCAGGCCAAATATAATAACATTACGAGTCAGATTTGGAACTGGGTCGGAGTGTAGAGCACTGATGTAGAATAGCATGGTCATATGAGTAACATGTTTTGTTCACAAACAATGTTCTGGATCACAATTTCCAGTATTAAACAAAGGAAATGCAAAAACGTTAACTGTATAAACCTCCTTGGAAGTTTGACCGTTTTTGTGTTCGCTGCCCTCCCTCCTCCCCTGTGGGCTGGAAAACTGACGAGGTCTATGGTGCCGCCTGGGTCTCACATAGTTATTACTACTCTACGTCGCAAAACAACTAACTGCATCTGTACCACGTAGTGCAGGTAAGGCCTTAGACGAAGGGCCCCTATACATGCAACCACCGGCCGCCAATCGCGGGGAGCCCACATGGAGCGAGAAATCCCTGTCGCCCCAAAGCTTGGTCGGCCAGAGAATGGACATGTCCGTAAATCTCTGGCCACTGCCATTAGTTTCAATGGGGACAGACGTCCCCACGCTGCTCTGCACAGCTCATCTGTCGGTCCCCACTCCATACGTGTGTGGGACCTTAATGCGACTAAGCTAAAAGGACAATTTTATGCAAAAACATGTTTAACCAGGATACCCAAAATATTCTATAGGTGGTGCTGATCTTAGTTTATAGAAGGGCTTTTATGGAATGGCCAGATTATGTTTGGGGGGAAAAAAGCTGACGGCTAAACAGTAAACTACAAGACCCTCTTTATATGTGGGCTCTGCTTTACTGACAAGTAACTGTCTGTAAAAGGTTAAAAAATATTTCAACATTCAAAAGGATTCAGACAAAAAATATAGTGTTCCCTCCTCCCGTAGCATTTCTGGAAACATTAGAGGGTCTTCCTTTCTTGATGCACTGAAGGCTACTGAAACAGCAATGATTTGTATTTATTACAGGAAAGACTAGTGTAATAACCTATGGCCACCAATCACAATTGATATAGGTTACCATACTCACACACCGGCACTGCTTTTTTCTGTATTACTGAATGATTAGGATTGCAATGAGTGGTATCAGATGGGGAAGGTCCTGTATGGTTAAATAGTAACTTCTTGAGCATTTGCATGTGCTTGTGTATGTCTGCAAACACGCATGTTCAAATCATCCAAGGGACTTTGGTATTTTATTAAAAATGCTAGAAAAGTCAGTTTGATGCTAAAGATCCATAACTCCATCATGATAAGTTAGTAACAGACTAGAGCCTGGCTTTTCGACATGTATAATAATGAATTTGTTTAAATATACATGCATTGTATGTAAATCAAAATCAAGATGATATGTATGCCAGTGCAAATTTGCTAATTCAGTATCGCATAACCTTTCCTAAAGGCAAATATTTCAAGAAAGATAACCAGTGAATCTTCAGCATCAATTCAGATTAACATAAAACAAATTACTTTGAATGAACAATCTTATTAAAAAATGATACACATCAAGACTAATTAAAAACTCACAAAAATTAGTAGTCAACATATTTTCAAGAAGAAAAACTTTTAAAAAAGGACATTTAAATTCAAATGAACTGCAAATAAATGTATTATGATACAAAACTTGAACATGAATAATTGCTTTGTGGCACCATACAGTTGAAAATTGTTTATCTGAATGTATTAGTCGAGACTATTGTTTTTGCATAGAATAAAGTCATACACACTTGTGCTGGAGTCACTCTCTCATGTGACGACTACATTAAAAAAGCCAGGATAGCAGAATAAAAAAAATCAACAACCACAACAAATGTGGGAAAATTATTTGTTGATTTACATCTTCATTAACAGCTATAAACAGTGTGTATAACCTGATGCCAGAAGTGCCTGGTGTGGAAGGTAAAAGGCAGGTGGCACAGTCTGCACTTCATTGCCAAACGGCACAGCAGGGGCTGGTGTTACACAACAAAATGTATATTTCTTTATTGTATTGCATTTGGCCTTCCGTATCTTCATCATTTGTCTAAAGTTTTTATCTACCATATTTAATGCATGACTAGATGCACTGCATGGTTTTTGGATTTTGATATTCAGATTAAAATAAAGTGTAGATTTTTTACTAAAATCTTGTTTAACCTCCCTAGCGCACTGCATAGGTACAGATTTCTGTACCAAAAGCGCACCATAGGACAAGTAATGGAAATTTTTTTTTTGTTGTGAGGTGTTAGATCGCGCTGTTTTCAAGTGGTCGATCTAAAGCCGGAGCCCGCAGCGTCACTTACGGTATTGTGTGGCCGGCGGCGCCGAGGCTTTCTAGAATCCCGGAGTCATCTTGAAATTCACCGCAGAGCCCCGGCGGGATTGTGAGTCACTAACACGTCACGTGCCGGGGGGGCATGAGGGAGTTATCAAGAGACTACGGAGCCGACGCGGAGACGCGTGGATCGGTGATGTGAGCGCCGCGGCGCTTCGAGTCAAGGTGTGGAGCCGAGTCCAGCTGTCCAGTGGGCACTAACCACGTCAGACATGTCAGCAACTGGACGAGCTGGGACTGTCACCAACCGCTAGGGAGCGTTAACCTCGCACTAGCGCTACTGACTGAGGTCCAGATGTTTATGTGTAGGCTGTAATAACCACAAATTTTGTCCGTATAAGGGTCTAGTAGGACATCCGAATATTATAATGTTTAAAAACAGACAATATGTTTAATAAAATTTAAAATATAATATAATAAAAGTATCCATTGAATGATACATCTCTAAAATATTTATTTTGTATGAACGATTTCAAAACAGTATTGTATTCATATTTATGGTTTTTTTATATCATAAACATTTTTATTCAACTGGAAATGTGTATGTGTTTTTGTTTTACTTGCTGAATTGTATTGGATACAGTTATCACGGTTGTCCAATAACATGCTCTTTGGAATCTCTCTCAATCTTGACAATAGAGTAACCTGAATGCAAACTATGTGAATCACCACGGGAATACTGTTCGGGTTTGATGTCCATTTTGAATCCCCCCCCAAGGTAAACCGTACAGGGGGGGGGGGGGGGTGGGAAGAGAGGTCCGCTCTACTCCTCCAGCTTCTCCTTCAGATCGGAGCCCCATAGCAGCACAGAATAGTGAATCTGCGCTGAAGGGGATCTGATCTTCTGGACCTGATGGCTCCATCTCATCCATTGCTATACTGACAAGTCAGCGCTGGACGAGATGGAGCAGTCAGGAACGGCAGGAGGGCTAAATGCTGTCCGGCAGACAGAGCCATGGTAAGGTTAAAAGCCATCCTATATATAATATTAACACAGGAGTCTATTTATCACAATAAAAAGCCAGGGACCCGTCTTGCAACTAAAGCCCCAAACACAGTTCAATTTTTCATTTGGTTCCAGAAGGGTCTATCACCGTGCATGTTAGCAGCAATTGTCAAACAATATTGAATGGGAATCAATAGCGCATTGATTTGCCAAATAATTGTTCTGTAATTTGTTGCGTTACCATGTTCTTTGATCGCAAAGGGAACCAACCCATGTGTTGGGGGCTTAAAGGTTTCAAGAACTGTTACTATGAGAAGACCATGAAACTTGTCTGGCAAAAAGTATGTAACAACCTATGGCGGACAATGTAAAATCCTTGTAGTTTAGTGCAATACTCAAAATGACACAACATTATCTAAAGTACACATAGTGGTTTACATTTAGTTCTGCAATTTTATAAGCTGCTTGTCCCTAAAAATGCCCTAATGACAACTTTTAGACACACAAGTTAAGAAATATAAAACAATGCATTGATAGAGATAGATAGAGATTATGGCCAAATGAAGGTAGCAGAACTAGTTTTATAAAAGTCATTGCTGTATATACGAATTAAATAATGAAATGGGCAAAGAATGACTATGTGGACTCAGGGCTGCACGTAGCGAAGACTTACAATACAGGTAGGCAATATTTGGGTCAAATAAGCATACCTGTAAAGATGAATGCACAACTTTGTGTTTTTTTAAACAAGGGGACACTGTGTCATCTACAAACCTTTTTACAGACCTTGAAGATTACATTAGACTTAGAGGTAAAAGAACAAAAGCAAAACGGATATAAAAAAAAAAAAGAAGAAACACAAAACAGGAATATTTTCTATTCAATCCAAGTGCGTGTTGTTTAAAGCGTTGCCAATTTGTGGAGTGCTGGGTTATTTATGAAGTGTTTGGGATGCTTCATTTAGGTAATAACAATCCGGAGAAAATTGGATGTTAGCAGCCAGAAGCAAAAGCTGATTATGACGTTTCCACATCAGAGTGTGTTTGTAAAGAATAAAATAGAGGGGGATAAATGACATCCACGGGTGTTTGTGGTGCAGGATGTTCTACAAGCAATTATCAAGAGAATGACAGAAAATTGACCCATTTACTCTGAAAACTTCTTCACAATTTCATTTCATGCCCATTTCAGAACAGAGCGTTCTTGTGAGGGCGGTAGACAGATTACCAGCTTGCGTCCCTTCTTTCACCGGTAATGTGCTATAGGTTGAAAAAGAAGGAAAACAGCTGCCCTCTGCCATGTACCTGATGCTTGTCCTGGGTGGCTTCACAACAATAAGGGCGTAGCATGTGATTTATTTCTGATCAGTCAGGATAATGCATCTGAGAAATAATAACCATGCTCATCTGTGACTGCCTTTCATTACTGTAGCCACAGATGAATTTGCTGTGAAAATGCATTGAAACATAATTATGGAGAAACATTTCAATTAAAGTGCTCACTGCAGAAACAGAAAGAAGAAAAACAGGAAAAAAAAAAAAGATTTGCGTCACTGTACTGCAAGGAATGATGGGGTTAGAGTTATTTAGCATAAGTAAAAAGGTAGCCATGCAGCCGCCAAAGTACAAAATGTACAAATGTCACCAGCTGAAATGTTCACAGGATTTATATGAAGTGACGAATGCTGACTATTGAATATCTCACATCTAAACGACCCCCAAGTTTATGCAGCATAAACAAATCGCCTGTCTATTCAATGATATCTACTGCCTGACATTTTATAAAGCAGTCATTGAGTTATTGTAGGTTGTATATCGTATTTAGAAGATCTGCCAGGATCAACCCAATTGCTGAGAAATATAGCTTATCTGTAAATAAACTTTAAAGCAGACATACCAGCTCCGATTCTGCCTTATCGGCACCCAGCAGATCGGAGGCCAAATGTAAGAAAAAACAAACTTGCTGGTAAATCTTCGAAAATCCAGCGAATCTCCATCTCCTCAGTTACTTGTGCTGCGGCAGCTCCAAGGGAACATGGAAAATTAGACGTCACTTCTGCCCACAGCAGCGGGTGACGTGGAGGGGCGGATCGTTATCCGATTCAGATCCGGATTGGTGGATGGAGCGAGACTCTTCAGGATCTGTACACCTGGAGGACTGTACACTCCAGGCATGGCGGCATGGGAGAGAGCAGCCAGGAAAGGTAAGTAGTTATTTTTTCATTGTAGGGGTCACTGTCCCTGGACTACGACCCGATGTAGGTGAGTAATGTTAATATGTTTATTTTTTAATGGTTTTTTTTTTCGTTTTACGCTTTAATGGAGAACTTTCTCAATACTGTAATTCTCAGGAATCTCAGGCATGGGGGCATTTCTGTGGAAAGTGACACAATACATTGTAAAATACAAAGTGAATCATTATCATTTTTATCAATATATATTTTGACCCGATGACCCACTCTCCCCTGAAATAAGATGACATCACCAGTTTAGTGTATAGAACTCCAGAGTGAAGTATAAATGACTAGGAAACAGACAGGAAGTGTCTGTAAGTGTCAAAGGAAATGAGAGGACCAGTATGGGGCTTACTGAAAGTTTCCCGAAATTTGTGCCCCCTAAGTGGATTAATTAAAAAGGTCTCTTCTAGCACTCAGAGAGCATTGGTCCAACTAAAAGGTAGCCATACATGCTTCAATATTTATGTTCGATCAATGAAAAATCTTTTTAAGTCGATTGAATAGGAATCGACTCCCTCCCACATGGTACAAAACTAAAATCAAAATTGAATATAAAATTGATCAAGCAGTGATAAAACATGTTGGTAAATTTCAGTTGATTTTTCAAGTATCTGAGGGGTTTTCTGGGTAATTGGGTCAATTTGTATTCTATGGTACTATGAAGTATACACAGATCTAATTAAAGAAGTGGATTAGTTTGAAAATCAATCACACTGTGTGGTGGTAAAATCGATCAATGTTAGACTGACAGTCGATGTTTAAATTGCACAAGATGATCAGATCAAAGATTGATCGTGCAAAAAGCGACCAGTGTATGGCTTCCTTTAGGCTTTGATGTCATACCCTTACAATACAAAGCCTATGGCACTATACTTCAGAGAGAAGAAGCCACTTAAATCATAGAGCACCACAAGAGGCTGAGGCACCGCGAGCACAGATTTAGCATAAAACATATCTCTGAGATGGTCGAATTTTTCGACTTACTAACTTTGTGAGCTGATTGCAAAGCCTTTGAACAGGGAATCATTACCAAAATTTCTGGAGATGTAGAGAAAGGTTGTGGAAACATCTGAAAAAAAAAGTTTTGCTCTAGCACATGTAGTTTTTGCATAAATTAGGTTCAAAATCAAAGTCGAAATTCAGATTTTCGAAATTTTTACTTGATTTGAACTTAATTTGTGAAAAAACTATTTGTGTTAGAGACATACTTTTGTTTTTGTAGTATACCCCAAACCCATGTTCAGAGGCTTTGCAATTAACTTGAAATCGTCGAAATGGTCAAATTTTTTACAAAAAATTCGACCATCTCTATCTCTGACCTCCACAAGTACATTACAATTAAAGTTTAACCATAGCTTTCACTCCCTTTCATCTAGCAAGGCACCGATTCCAAATTGAATTGATTACAAACAATTAAGCTAAATTAAGCTTGATTAAAAAAAATTTTAAACATGACCATAGAACATAAACTTAGGAAAACATCTGCGTCTCCCCTGACATTCTCATATTTGTACTAGAGAAGTGATGGGGCTGTATATCCTTGGATGCTTAAGACAAGTACATTCTGTGAACCAGAACCAGAGTACTGTATAACAATACAAAGATTTAGATTAATTAGAATAATACAACATCCAAACACAACCTTTAGTTTAAGGAAATTTTTACAGCGATTTTAGTAGAACATGTTCTGGAACACAGAGCAGTACTGTTTGCGCCACTCCATGTAAACTCTGAGTGAATGAAAATGTCAGCTTCTTGGGTTGTGACAACAGTAATGCATCTCTGTCAAGTAATTAGCAGGCAGAGCCATTATTTACTGAAATTGGTAGCAGGCTTAGCAGCAGTTCTAAGAGTGTGTGCCAATTTGGCAGGGCTTACCATCTAAGCAAGTACATATTATAACCTAGAATTGTCATAACCCCTGATCTAAATTCACCAAGTATTCACTTTGTAGTTTGTATAATGAAACTAAGTATGACCTACTATTCAGCATCAACTCCATCACTTTTATAATCCAATCAGTTTATTTCTGTGTGTTCATGTTATTAAACAAATCCTAAATTCTCATGCCATTGGTCATAGCTTAAAAGAACACCAGAGGGCAATAACTGCATGAAAACCATTTAACACCCAAACATAATTTAACTTCATGCACAAAGTGTTGTCACATTTAGTGACTTGATGAAGTGATAGGTTGCGTCACCTACTAAACTAGACAAACCAAAAAAGCGAGCTATACATTTCAACGTGTGTTTTAGCATTTGCAGAAAAAGCAAAAGGAAATTTATGAACTCTGAAGGTAAACTTTATTAACTGGGAGTTTTTTTTTAAATAAAAGGACATTTGTTTGTTTGGTTAATGGGCCATTAATGTCACTAAAAGTGGCTTTAAATTAGCTTTTTAGTTTTAGCAATGGTTAGCCATGATGAATTCAACAGTACTGTATGTAAGATTAAGTGCAAAAAGACATTTATGGTACTCGGGTACTCAAAAGGGGCCAAAAACTAGCTATGCGTATCTGCATTATGGTTAGAAAGCTCATATGCATACTAACAACTATCTGAACATTTGTAACAAAAATTCACATACGCATAGCTAGTTTTTATGTGCACCCCTGTATATATATATATATAGAACAACCAACACATTACATACCTATCAGCAAACTGGTCCCTAATTCTATAAACAACATATTTACCTTTCATTCCCTCTCACATCTACTGCACAACTTCAGTGCTGAAGCCTGAATCCTCTTCTTCCTTCTTTTTTTTTTTTGAAATCACAGTAACATGAACTGGGATATTGAGGTGCTGCCAAAAATTGCGAAACTTGGGAAGAGAATCCACAAAGGCTGTAATGTCCCTTCCCAAGCCTCGCTGCGACCAGGACAGGGGCAGAGCTCCATGGGACATTCCATGGAATGAGAGAGATATATATATTTTTCTTAGCCAATAGGGGGTTGGGTGTCATGAATACATAACTCTGATATGAGATCATTTTTATGAGTGATACACATTAGAGGAGGGAGAAGGACTGCAATAGGGTGACTGATGGATTGTATAAAGTGGATATGTGAATAAAGGTTTACTGGATTTTACATGATCCAATTGTGCAGCCACGGCACAGGTGTTGAATGATTGAATGGTGTGCAGGACTCACTGGTATGTAACTAACAAATAAAGACTTTTCTGCATGAGGTAGGTACACGGTGGTATAAATGTATCCGTCATTGTTCGCTTTTTTTCTGCTTCTTGTCTGAGCATCAGAGCTTAACACTCTTTTTCAAATTTAAAACACACAACCAGGCCAACAACAGTGATCCTTGAAAAGTAATAAAAGTTTGATGTCAGAACTAAGAGTTTTTGTCATAACGTGCACCAAATGTTACTACATTATGGCAAACTATGACAGCGATATTGTCTTTCACAATGCCAGCATCTTCACCACAATGGGCGTTACGTATTTAGCCATTTAAGTTGCTATGGAAAGATTTAAAGGCCTCTATAAATTGTTAAGCCCCCATACACCTTTAGATTCCTCCATACAATTTCCATCAGATCTACCAACAACAATGTAGTATAGTGACCTCCCTGATAGAATACATAGTGATTGGAAGGTGTAGAAAGGTCCTCATATTACATGGTTTTGGTAGAAGAAATGTTGATTGTACAGAAATTGCATGGTAATTGTATGTGGTGTATGGGGGGCTTTAGATTTTTTTAAATTCTATTGACTAATAAAGACTAATTATTTCATCATCCATAATTCGTTACTATGGTCTATAAATCATAGTGATCAAAATGAAACACAAAGTGATTGAGCAGTAATCTGGAAGGTTGGGAAATTTCAGTCGAAGTATCTGCCAGATTTTCAATTGATTTGTATCTGATGGTACGTGCACAGAGCTTTGGAAAAGGAAATGTTCGGTTTTGAACTGATCATGGTGTGTTAAGGCTCCTATACACATTTCAATTTCCCTAAAATCGATGTAAGATACAATCATAATTTATGATCGCCATTGGAGAAACCAATATTTGTTTGATGTTAATTCGATCGATAAAAAGAATAATTTAATGAAGTTGATCGTAAACACACCAAAATGTCTGCTAATGGATGTATAGTATGCTTATTATTCAATCAAACCAAAAATCTGTCGGGCACAACAAAATAACATTCGATGTACAATCGATCGATCAAAATTTTCCGACATGTCCGATCATTTTTCGATCGAACTTTTGCCCAACTTTGATCAAACTAGGTCGATCAAACCATGTAAACAGGCATTGATTTTTGATCAATCAACTTTAAAATCGACCGGTTTAGGTCAATTGAACGGGAAAATCTAAACATGTATGGGGGAACTTATGGTAGGATCAATTGTTGATATGAGACCGACAGTTGATATTTTAATTGCATGAGCCGACCCAAACTTAAGGTAGCCATACACGGGCCGATTTGTCACCGATCAATTTCTGATCAAATCATTCCAGGCGATCGGGAATTGGCAATTGATAGGATTGGGAATCCCATTTGTGGTAGATTTGGACATGAGCCGATCTCCAAAATGGCTGATTAAATCGATCAGAAAGGCTGCTGCATAGGGCTATGGGTCCATCAATGTACTCCAAATGCTCCAATGTACTCCAAAAACTATTGACCCAAAAAACCAACATGTCGGTTCAATGTCCGATCCGATCTTGTCGATTCCGATTTTGTTTGGTCGATCGTTCAGGATGGGCAGAATCCAATCGATCTTGTGAACGTGCGCAGTGATCGATCAAAAATCGACCTGTGTATGGCTACCTTAAATCCACTGTAGATGCGTGTGGCTAGTTGACATGAACATTGGGATTTTATTCATGCTAAAACTTGACAGATGCTGGGATTGTATATTTCTGGTAGGCAATATTTTAGTTTCACTTCAAGGAACCCTTCCAAAAACAAATGTTTTTCTTAAAAATATAAAATAAAATGTTGCTAACATTCCATACTGAAGATGTTTAATGCCTAGGTGTTCTTTTGCCCCCTCTAGTTTGAAGTGGTTTAGCTACTGAGCTGAGCTACCTAGGCAGATAACAGTTCTAACATGCCTGATCAATGATTCAGAAAGGAGTGAAGCCAGCAGGTTGGCGTAAAAGCCAAGCAAGGCTGGATGTACAAGCCCGATTGTTTATCGGGCTGCTGTCAGTCGGCAGCCCAGAAAATGACTGGGCGCTAATTGTTAGCTAACTGGGCAGTTAAAAACCACCAGTGTAAAGGAGCACTAACTAGCATTTATTTTTAAAAGCAGGTCAGTAATGGCAGCCCACATACAGTCATTCGGTCAGTAATATGCACTATTTACTGTGTTTTTCTTTACCCATAGGAGAGGTGTTTTGTAGATTTGGCAACTTCAATATATAGAGACAAGCAGAATAGAGCCTTAATGGCTGTATAAGAATACACCTTTTTATGTCATTATTTCTAATTAAAAGTTCTATTATATCAGCACACACAGCAAGAGGTAAGAAGATTTCCGGAAAACTGCAAATGAGAAAACTCTCGGATGATTTAGAACGGAGCCCTGAATTTTTGTTATGTATGAAATTACACAGCAGTAAAGTGCCAGGCATCCCTAATAATTTATTATAACTAACCATGTGAAATATCCCACTAGAATCATAACACCAGCTACTTTCATTGCCCCAATGATAATTTAATATGCTAAAAAGAATATATCCCTTTATTTAGTAAGCCACCATAGTTCTGCCCTTGATCTACTTTAAAATGTTAATGGCATAGGACCGTGAGTAATGATAATATCTTCCTATGTGGAAATGAAAGCCGGAATTGCAGAGTGATGGGAACATCAAGGTCTGCAATTGTGTGATTGAATGATTGCTAGAAAAGAGTTCTGCTGTTTCTAAAGTACTACAGGACAAAGAATAAAAAAGTCTTCGCTATTTAGGAGTAGAACAGAGACTGAACACTGCAGGCATCATTGAGGCTGCTACAGCAACTTAACAGATCCTGTTCTGAGCACCACCCTTCGGAACCCAATTCTCAGAATCACAAAGCATTCTATGCTCAGTGTAAGCCCCAGTCAAGCTGCTAATACTTTATGTATTCTGTATTTATTTATTATTCGCTGTAAGTTTGCTTGCATTATTTTTTTGCATCCTCCAGCTTAGCCACTGCATTCAGTAACCCTACTTCTCTCTTACAGAAGGGTGTCAGATAGAAGACAGAATTTATCATTTGGACAAAGTTACAGGCCAACCTTGATATTTATAAAAAAAAAAAAAAACATTTTGCAGTTGTGAAAGTTTTTCCTTCTTCTCAAGTAGAACACTGAAACTTTTCATTTGGACCTACCACTAGAAATCTATGTTTTCATGAATAGCACTAGAAGTGCCACTAATAGGGAGGAATGCAATAATAAAAAAAAAACCTTACCTGTAATGAGCAATTTAAGAAGATAACCCTGCAGCTCTCCCTCAATTCTGGGCAAGGCAAAGCAACACGTCACTGAAGCGTTTTGTTTTTGGGTAATCCTGTAATTATATTGAGGAAATTTCTCATAGAAGATTATTGAACTGGTGGTGCAATAATGCGAGTGGCCACTGGGGGGCGTTCAATGATCTTCCATGGCAAGTTTTCTCAATATAATAACGTGAATCACAAAGCGGTCTCGTGAAGTGTTGCCTTGCCTATAGACCAGAACCCTGAAGTGAGGGAGAGCTGCGGGATTATCTTCTTAAATTGCTCATTACAGGTAAGTTTTTTTTTTTATTGCATTCCTCGCTTCTACTGCCATTCATGAAAATAGGTTTCAGGTGGTATGTCCACTTTAAGTTAAGTTTACACTGAATCTGGAACAAGCATAGCATAATTATATTACACAAGCAACAACAAATGTCAAATAGATGACACCTCTGTTCATTTCTTTAAATAAAAGTTAACAAACAACTTCCGGGTCAAATATAATTACACCACGGGCCAGATTTAGTACTCAATCCTCCAGAGTCCATCCTGGACTATCCATGTAAGGGAGTGAACCTAGAAATATGATGGTATTTTCCCTTTTCCTATGGAGAAACAGCATTGCTATCCAGGTAAGGGCGATTACCTTCTCACTAGGAAAGGATATTTGATGGTTTCAGGCCAGTGAGGGAGTTAACAGTGGTAATTTGATGGATCTTTGGGGTAATTGTTCTAATTCTAAAATGCCACTAGCAGCAAAATCATCTATGTGGCATCCGTCTAATGATGCAAGTATACAGAAGCCTGTAAATAGACTTTTACCATGTTTACATTTATAATAAATAATACATTCAAATAAATAAGCATCTTGGAAAACTTAATAATGCAACAAATGCAAGAGAGAAATTATACATTTGGATCTATTCAATAAACAATGAGCAAAGTACAGTAACCTTCAGCACCCAGATTATAGAAGACCTAAAATAAATCCCTCAATGCTGTGTTATTAAATCAGTTAGTATGAGGTTTTATGCATAAAGTCATAGCCAAATATTACTGAAATAGAAAAAGCATGCAGAACAGGCACATGCCCCATGAAGTTTCAGTATTAGTGCAATTCGGCAGTGTAAAGTAATCCCTTTGTGTCACTGTCAGGACATACAGTGCTGTGAACACAGGGTGTCATGAACCCACCCTTTGAAAGGCCAATTACACAGCACCCTGCTCTTAAAGTATTATAAAAAAGTGTCATTTTATAGATCAGGGACCACCTACTGTACAGAATTTTGGAAAATGACCGACCTAAAGACATAAAATAAATCAAATGGATAAAGTATTCAAAATAAACAATATTTTACATAAGTAAGGGCACCCCTTCACATTGTGGTTATTATAATATATAATATCCTATCACGGGACAACACTGAAGGTATGACACTTTGATACCAGATAAATTAGTACCGTATTTTTCAGACCATAAGACACACTTTTTCACTCCCAAAATCGGTGGGGAAATAGTGTCTGCGTCTTATGGTCTGAATGTGCTACCCCAGCGTCTGCTCTGCCGCGTGTGGTCATGCCTTGGCTTCCCACCAGCTCTTCTGACATCCCCACATCCCTCATCTGTACTGTACTGCCTCTACCAGCAGAGCACTGCTAATAGAAGCAGTACATCAGAGAGACATACATGTCAGCTTGCAGCTTCAATGTATGTCTGCCTGTAACTTCCATCACTGTGCAGCTCACACACTGGCAAGAAGGAAGAGAATTCCCAGCTCCCAGAAGTGTGCTCTCTAGCGTCACTGTGGCTGAAATTGGGTACTGCAACAGTTTTTGATTAGAGCATTTCACTTTTTTTTTGTTTTTCCTGCTCTGAAAACAGGGTGTGTCTTATAGTCTGAAACATACAGTAAGTTTATATTGTTTTCTGCAATTTATGCAAGTTCAGCGAACCCTGCATCACTATGATTTTTCTGATGCCTTGTACATTTTCTATAAAATAATGCTCCATAGCAGGGTTTCTCAACCTTTTTCCTTAAGGCCACAATTGCCTGGGCCCAAGACAAGGCACCCCCCTCCCAACCCCAACTCCTATCCATATACACGCATTAACCTCCCTAGCATTTGTGATGAACCCAGTTTGATCAGGGATCTACCCCCCGAAAGCTGCGGTGATTCTCTATTTAGGCGCAGCATTTCAAGGACCGCCCCTTCGGTGTCACGCTGGTGCCAAGTGGGGGGGCGCACGCCATGTTTATGGAGAGGCGTCATTTTTCCAGCCCATATGCCAACAGGGGCTGGGGAAGGGCGGTAAATTCTTGCAAAGTACAATGTACTATTTAACAATGCTTCGTAGCTTGCAAAGTCAGATAGTGAAGTTTTCAAAAACAAATTCCTCCATCTCTAGAAAAAAGTAATAATATGTTGACAAGATGCACTGCCGCTTGTTTACATGTCACCAGCCCGAATCTAGCTCTACTTTCAGTGAGTTTTTTCAGCTTGAGCTTATGGAAAAACAGAGATAGAGCACAGAGCTGAGCACAGGGTTTTACCACCGCACTCCGACTCCACTGATGGCGAGCCCACACCTGTGATCTCTAGCACCCGCAGATCCCAGGACCTGGGGAGAAAATATTGTCAGGCACAGCTTTGCAGTTGAATATGGATACTGATAATTTCTGCAGTGTCATTTATTCATATGTATATATACATAGCAAGGTTAAGGGTACAGTGTAGAGGGCAAGCTCTGAGAGCCGAGTCTGGAGTTGGGCTTTAACAAAAGCCAATAGGTGTTCCGTCTTTGCCAGCTTTGAACCTAATTTTAGATGTTTTTTTTCATTATTTTTATTTGCTAACCTCTGTGAATTTGTGAATGGAGACACATTATGGGAGAGCGAGAAAAGAAATAGCGATGCCACTAAGCAAGCAGTTTGTCAGACAAATAAGAAGCCAGCAGAGAGATGCTTCAGGTAGGAGAATGCTTAGTCATAACCTTGGTTGCCATGGGCCTGCATTGCTTACGTACGATCCTGTCCTTGGCTAAATTGGAATACACAGTTTTCCAGAACAAATACTGCAGTAAGGAGACTGAGCGGGCAGGAGAAAAATATCCGCTACAGTTAAAGAACATTATACTGCTCCACTTAGAAAAACAAAATAGAATAGCTATAACCAAATGGCAGTAAGAGTCAGTATTCAAGAAACAATAAAAAGTGATTTAGTGTAATTAATAAAAGACTGCAAGAACTTGCATGTTGCTATTAAAGTAATTAATAGGTCATAAAGGCTGGGGAATGAAAAGGGAAGAGAGCCTTAGTTGAAGCATCTTTCCAGATCTGCTTTGACCTTAACTTTCAATGAAGCAGATGAGTGGCTTTTTATATCCTGCACAATGCTGACCCAGTATCCATGGGAGCTATGATGATGTCATGATAAATAGGTTATTAGTACAACAGCATACACTATTCTGTGTCCGATTATCCTTTTATCTCCAAAAACAATAAAGCCAGAGCAGGAAAAATGATGGTATGAGCAGGCGCAAGGAACTCATTTAAACAGCAATAAACCTAATTGAAATATTTATTGGCTGTAAAGTGTGCTGGGAGTTACAGTGTACTTATATTGTTCAGACAAGTTTTAATGTAGTTACACTTCACAGCTGAGACTGTTAAGGTAGCCATACACGGTTCAATTTGCAACATATCGATCATCAATTCGATTGAAGTATTCAACCATTGAATCGTATATCGATTGTAATTGAATTGAATGACACACCACATTGAGTGTTCGATCTTAAACATTACTGCAACAGCAGCCTCAAGATAACCTAACCTATGCGGAGTCATCATAGTGGTCTGACTACAGTCAAAGTGGCGACTGAACAGATCAGGGTTTAATACTTAGGTGGGAGTATGTAGTCTCTCCTGCATCATACTTTCACTACGATCACATTCAAGCACACTACCTATTATAGCAACTTTGTTTTCATGAATAAACATTTCCAATGACTGCAACAGCAGCCTCAAGATTACCTGACCTATGCATAGTAATCATAGTGGTCTCACTACAGTCAGAAAAAGCATACATACAAACATCCTATTCTGCCGACCAGTAGAGAGAACAGTATGCTAATTGATTGGATCTAATCACAATTGGTCGGGACAAGGAATATGATTTAATTTACACTTGATGTGGTAGCAATCAATCAAAATTTTCCAACTGGTCCGATCAAATTTCGATCGAGCAAATTGACAATTTAAATCTAATTGAAACTATCGTTCAATGTGGACATGATTCAAGTTTCAATCGACCGACCAAAATAATCAAATTAAATCGATTGAACAGTCAATTGAACCGTATGTATGGCTAGCTTTACTTGAATGAAGACCCAATATATGTTTTTAGAGGGTCCTAGAAGACTGCACTAAATTCCCATGATTTTTCCCAGTCATATTCACTTAAAGCACACCTAAACTCAACTTATGTACTTTGTGTCCCTCTCTGTCAAACACCCCAATTATTGGGACAAAGAAATCCTTACCTATAATGAGACATCTCTGAATGTTCCTCACCATTCCTTCTTTCTCATCAAAAGACAGTCATGATATATAAATCGCCTATGTCTTTATGTCTGCATACAAGTCTATGGAGCTGTGGTTTCCCTAGTGAAATCAATATATCTGGCATTACATGTCACTGAATCTATTATATATTTGCAGTAAGAAGACTGTAATCTACACAAGATTAAACATGGTGACTGCCACATACAAGAGCAGAGAAAGTAAAGCTAGGCATGATCTTTTAATAGATTCTAGCACAATCGAACGCTATACGCATTCAGGATGATCGATTGTGCTCAAACCGATTGCATCCAGCCTTTCTTCAAGCAGAATCAATTGATCGAAGAAAGCTTGATCAGTTTGATCAAACAGGGAACCAACAAGTTGGATGGGGACCGAGGGTTTATTGTTTGTGTATGTCCAGCCTTAGTTTTTTCTTTTGAGGAGTTTGGAGCAACTTTGAACCAGTGACAGCTCAGAGGTAAGTGGAAATGTAATAAAAAAAATTTTGTTCCAGACTTCAGGTGCTTTGTTTTAGCAACAACTACTAAAATAAGAGGAGCAGAGCACAGCAATTTTACAGATGTTCATTGAAATTTACTGAATTGTAAATTATTGAGACCAAATAATAACAAATTTAAGGCAGTGAGTTGAGACTAAAGAGCATTCAAAATAAAGTAAGAGGAGGTGAAACCGAGTCAGTGTCAGGAGGTGAAACCGAGCCTTTACTGGGAAACAAATGAGTACATACAAATAGGAGTCATGAACTATGAGACATCTGACCTGACTATACATAGAAATAATATTGGATACTCATACTTATAAATGATTACTTGTTTTTTTAATCATCTGTTCACTAGCTGCACAATGTAATTTGTTAATTTATCAAATCAATTCTTTTATTAGTAAAATAAATATTATAAACTAAGAAAGATTATAGATAGTTGTGCATAACCGTCACCAGTGATTACACAGTTACAATGATGTCAGTAGCCAGAAGGGCCCTCATGGTTAAAAATAAAACCTCTGCTCGAAACGCGTCCCATTGTTCCTGTTGAGCCCCCAAGCATCTGTAAGCAGGAAGTGATCTCATCTCTAACCAGATAGTGAGGTCATCCTGGAAAGCACATGGCCCTGAGAGATCAATACTTATAAACATCCTTTAATGCGAGTATCTTGTCTTTTTTTATTTCATATTATTTAACCATTTACAGTACCTTACTTTTATTGTACCAGGTTGTGCGCCTCGTGTCCTTGTTCCTATTCGTAAAATAAATATGACTATGGTGCTAAAAAAAGGGATTTGCCACCACAGCAGACTACCTCCTCAGTAAACTGATTTCTCATCACCAGTTTGCTACTTCCTAGGGTAGGGATAATGCAAAAAAATTACACACTTTTAAACTCTTTGACTATCCAAATCAAAAATGCTTGGC
>CM070035.1:64106262-64127067 GCA_036250615.1 Ptychadena robeensis | reverse complement strand
ATATTCAGAGATTGAAGTTTGGCCCACAAGTCCAAGAAATAATCAGATATATTGTTATTTCTCATTAGTTTTAATTCTCTGTAGCAATCTAAGTGTGAGATGATATAAAATGTGTCTAAAAGTCTGATACCACTCATTACAGCTGTAGATAAATAAAGCCCATTGTGCAATATGAGCTCAAAAAAGAACTCTGATAATACTAGACTTCAGCAAGATTTATTATCTCATTTTCACTTGAGAATTGTATCAAAATGGAAAATCTGGCATGGCTCAACCATCTCTGCCTCCTTCATAGTTCATTCATACCTGCAAAATCTGTACAAACTCTGAAACAAAATTACAAACTTCATCCTTGCACACAGCAATGGTAGGCGATAATGATACTCGAAGTGGGAGTAGCTGATAAAGTGGACGCTATCTAAATCCACAGCTCATCCACATGTTCATATGTAAATGTCTGCTTAAACATTGGTGTTCATGGTATTACTGATAACACATCGAGATCCCACTCCAAACAATGTGGGGAATCACAGTTTCTCAAAGAACATTAGGTGAAAACTCACCCAACAGTGGATGATTGGCCAATAAAGTTAAAATATGGAGGTCAATCTCCTGCTTTCTTCTATTTAATTATTCATGGCCGTTACTCTATGCTCTCTTTAATTAGGAATGGTATTCTCAAATGTGACAGGTCCTCTTAAAATACTGGCTAAATCCCCTTTAAGCCTCCAAAGCAATGCTGTGGCAAATACATAAGTTGCATAACTACGTAACTACTCCAGTATATTTAAAATACCCCACCTGGATACCTAAGTCCCCTATGAGAAAGTATATTTAAACCTCCTAACTACAAAAACATCTCTGAGAAGCATTTCACTTGCAATAATGTGATTTTTTCTTTTATTCAAATATTCAGCAATAATAAAGAAAAGCGCTCTGTAGTCAGTCGTTCCAAAGTAAAGGAATACAGACTGAACATACTCTCAGCATGAGTTGTGTACAATAGGACAATTTTGCTCAAATATTCATGACTTTTTTTTTTTTTTTTAAGTTGCCATTTAAACAGAACATACTCAGAAACCCTACATAATGGTCTTAATGATACCATTGAGTAGTTTAAATTGAAATTACAGAGTGCTTGAAATAACACACTGACAGCACTTCTCATAAATTACTCTCTAAATATCACACATAAAGGGGACATTTTTATGATTTTGCCACCAAAATCTGTAAATTACAGTTTCCCTTATTATGGCCAAAAACTGTCATTATGCGGATTTAAAACTAATTGACTGACCTCATTTTTTTAGCACATTTTATATTTTAAGCATTTGATTAGGTCTGCGTTTTATTGCAAATAGTCGTTTGCTAAAATGTTTAATTTGGATTCTTTGCACATGCAGATTAAAGAAAAATACTTTGATAATATGCAAGTCAAACTATGTTATCATGCCCAACGAATCATGAGAAGTATAGCCACTATTACAGCTTACTGAGCTTTCCTCAATGGCAATGCATCAGAAGCTTCAAATCAATTAGTGATGGCCGAACTGCCCGCAAGGCGAGAAGGAGATCTCTATTCTTCCTCCGGCAGGATCAGGACCAGCGAGATCCCGCTGGAGGAAGAATCTTTTCACTAGAACACCGGGCATGAGGCTGATCTCCTAGTGAAAAGCCGACTCAAGAACATGAAGTGGCGTCAGTGACGTCACGTCCGGCTCCCTTAACCAGGAACTATGCGTTCCAGGGACCGGATGTGACATCACATCCGGTTTTTCCACTTCAAATTCCCCGCGAACAGCGGACTTCTTTAAAAGTCCGATCCGCCCGTTCGCGGACACACCTGGCCGATGTTCGGCCATCACTAAAAAACTTATTGGCAACTAATGGTTAAAGTAAACAGCTTCTAAAACAACTAAAACTTTGATCAAGTAATGTACATACACTGCTCGATTTACACATAATGTGACTGATTCCCAACCAATCAATTCCTTTTCAAATCGGTCAAAATACCAAGAAAACCCGTCAGATAATTAAACGATTGATCAAAACATGTCGGATCACTTTTCGATCTTTTTTTATAAAGAAATACGATTTTTAAACTATCAACTTTTTAAGTTGATGGAATAGAAAAATTCGAACCGTGATGGCCAGCTTAAGAATGATATGGCTTAATGCAAGTTTAGAAATGAAAACTGTTGCCATCCTTATATAGTTCCTTACCACCTCCACTACTTTTAAAAATATATATACTACAAATACTACTACTACTACTTCTCTCGGCTTCCCTTGTACAACACCACTACCACTGCCATCCCTTGTCCGACACATGGGGGGGAAATGGGTGGTCACACACACGGCTGCCAATGTAGGAGTTATGGGAAGGGGTATAATGCAAACCGACTGAAGAAGTATGGCAAGTCATAAAACTGAATGGTTTTATTTTCTAATACATACATTTACTCTGAATTCAATCAAAAGTTAATATATATTCAACCATAAAATCATATAAGCTGCCAAAGTGTGTGTGTGTTTGTGTGACCACCCCCCCTATGTGTCGGACGAGGGATGGCAGTGGTAGTGTTGTCAGATCAGGGCAGCCGGGAGTAGTAGTAGTAGTATTTGTAGTGTATGTATGTATATATATATAGTTAACTTAGGAAGCCCTCATTTTTTACTTCTTATAGTAAAGATGTTATTTTTAATCCAACTTCCTCATTCATTTAAACTAATATCCATCATGTTGGAAAGCGTTCCTCATTTTACCAGTTAAAAAGAACCTGCACCGTCTTCCAGTGCACTTTTTTCCCTGCAGTGTATACACTTTACACTTTAGAGGGATAACATCACTGGCCATAGACAGGTGATCCATCAGCTATAAGCCAGCAGCCAGTCTAGGAATGAAGGGTAGTTCAGGATTGGGCAAGTAAAAACATTTTTTAACTGTAATTTAGCTTTAAGCAGAACAGTGCCATATTCTAATACTTGTTAACCTTCACCAAGTAGCCTTGGAGATGTGTTGTTTTATTTTTTTGTTTCTCCAGTTGCACTGTGGCTGTCTCTTGCACAAACATATCCATTGGGACAGAGTCTACAACTGAGCTAGAGAACTTAAAGAAAGTCTTGCAGTGAAACAGAGCATAATTTTAACCTTGTACTCATACTTTCATAATGCTGTCTTTGGAAGCTCGACAACTGGCTTCAGACTGCACTTTTATCAGAAGTAGACTGAAGTTCCCATTTTCATATGGCAGGTACTTGAAAACCTAAATGTGCTAAAGGTAATTAAAAATACACTAAATAAAAAGTTAAAATTAAAGTCATTTGGTGAAAGTTAAATTCCTATTATTCAGTGGGTTGTACAACCTGTCTCTTTTCCCTGGGAAGGCAGACATATAAGAATTTGAAAGAAAATAATGTGAAATGTAATAATTTTTAAATATACGCCTTTTGTAACCTGTGCAGAGCTTTGGAATCTCTTCACCTATCATGGTCACTGACTATATACTGGTTTATTACAGAGTAGTGATGCAAGAAAATCTATAAACTTATAGCATTGAGTACCCTGTTGATAAATTAACTGCTGTCACTATTGACAAAATTGTAACGTCCTACATACAATATAATGTGTTTGTAAAGACAGCGATATTAAAGTTGAACCATGCTCTTGCGTGCAGCAGTTGTACATATTGTAGGGGCAGTTTGTGGGAGGCTCTCGATCAACCACCCAATGTTAAGTCTAGGGGCAACCTAGTTGCACTTCATGGTCGGTCACAAGTGGGATCAGTTTATAATGAAAATGTATAAAATACATGATGACTGAATGTTGACTTCAATGTGAAACACAGGAATAAGGCCGGAAAGAATTACACACACCATACAACAATATAGCACGTAGAATAAGTTGGGTTGAAAGCTAATGGTGACTGAATCTAATTCTTTCCAATTATTTATTTGTGGAGATCAAACAAGTACTTTATCTCAGCATAACAATACAAGCCTAAACCTTTCCAGAGAGATATCTAAAATTTGTCAGCGAGAATGTCCCTCGATAATGTGTATTCCCCATCCAGTGTAAACATAACTGAGCAATTTGCATGTGTCCTTATTGCAATGTATATCTGCATTTTATTTTAAAAGGTTTACCATGGGCATTAATCATAATGTCAATATAACATGGAATTTAATCTTACATTGTTTTCCTACGGCTCTTTGCAGTTGCCAAGAATTTACTTGGTCTAATGAAATGACTATGTAAGAACCCTAAAATATTGTAGAGTCACAGTAGAGAACCAGTGAAGGTCATCCAAATCAAGCAAGAAAAATGGATAACATCAAGCGAGAACTGGCTGTACAATAAATTTACTTGTGACAATGTAGGACAGTGAAAATAATATGGCATTTGTGCCTTAGACAGCAACTATCATCACTGCTGTGAAGACATGGTAAACATTTCTTGGGAAAAAAGTATAGTTTGAAATTCTGATTTGTTGATACTTTTCTCTTAAAGAAAGGAAAATATCATCAGGTTGAGAATGGAGCTGGTAGAGATAGGTACTCACAATGTAGCAAGGCTCACAAAATGCCTTCTTGTCCACAGCATAAAAGGGCTGCCCACGCAGTTTGCTGCTGCAGGTCATACAGGTGAAACATTCCACATGAAACACTTGGTCCATTGCAGTACATCCAGTACCCTCTCCTACGACATTTTCTCCACATCGAGCGCAACGACCTAAAAACCAACAGCATACTAGGGTTAGAAGAGCTAAATAAAGAAGTCTATATGAAATAAGCAGGTCAAGTCAATTCTACAAAAAAATCATCAGTAGTGTACGTTTGCTTCCGTCCCAAAAACAAATGGTATTTTGTGTTATGTGTATTCCTTACTGCTCATCTCTATCCTGAGGAAAAAAATGTAAGGCGCCAGGGGGACAATGTTCCTCCTGCACACAATCTGCATGAGTTGGGTATGTAATTTACTAATGGCTATAGAGAATTACTGAGGTAGTAAATATAAATGGAGAGATACCATGAAGTCAAGCACAAGAACATGGAAGAAAAAGAATATCTAAACTTGTATAAATATATAAATTCAATAAACTTGTCATGCTTTTCACTTTGCCCAGCCTGATACTATCAAATCTATAATCGTTATACATGAAGGGAAGCTTAAACTTTATTAAAAGCAGTGGTATATGATATCTGTTCTTTTCACATTTTTAAACTACGCTTTTTTATTGGAAGATAAGGGGGAACATTCCATCAAGCCAAATGCATGGAACGAAGATTAGATTGTACATAAACCCTTGACATAAGACACATTTAATTTAAATGTTTACAATGCTTTAATCAAGATTGTAAAACTGCACTGAAAAAACAAGTGTAGTATTTAAAAGCATGCCAGCAGCTCTTTTTTTCTTAGGTTGATCTTTGTATTTTGAATTTGAATTAAAATCATTACAATATTGTTTTTATCAGAAAGTGCATGAAAGGCTATATATCGTCCCTGTGCCACATGCACGGACAGGGCATGACATTTAATTAAATATATTATTACCATATATACGCGAGTATAAGCCGAGGTACCTAATTTTATCTGCAAAAACTGGAAAAAACGTATTGACTCAGGTATAAGCCGAGGGTGGGAAATGCAGTCAGATAGTGGAGTTTTCTCAATGAGAAAATATAGAGAAAGCAACATTGCAGCTAAAAAATAATGAAACTGGATTAATCTTAGTGCCACATCATCAATACATTTAAGAGAACACAGGATTATTATTATTATTACAGGATGGGTTGTGCAAGGCAATTCTTATATTTTAGGCTATGGAGTGTTGTATCTGTACATGTAACTGGCCACTAGATGGCAGTGAGGAGTTTGTTGATATCCATCAGCTGATTGTCGGGCAGCCATGGAGCTGACAGGAACTCAGAGAGATCACAGAAGATCTACCGAAGAGGGAAGCTGCCTGTCTGAAGCATTCAGCATGGAAATTCAGGTGAGGCGAGTGGACCCCCCTCAGCTGACTCGAGTATAAGCCGAGGGGAGCACTTTCTGCCCATTTTTTGGGGCTGGAAAACTCAGCTTATACTCAAGTATATACGGTCACCATTTATGGCATTTTTTTCAATATGATAATACAAAACTAAAGGATTACAATATATCTGATGTTCTGTTGCTGTGCAGACCAAGATTGGAACATTTTATGATGATGGGAAATTGCACATAAGACACCTGATAAATATAATCATATTTACCCATGAAATACATAGAATTAATGTACTTATTCCCATTTGAATGCAGCATTGACGTGCTTTCACTATAATTCATTGTTCAGGGTAAATGAGGTTTAATAATGACAATAGATGTACATAATAAGTCATATTGAAAAAACTCTTTTTGTTCTTTACCGTAGAATGAGACAGAGGTTAAAAGGTAATACTTAAGGACAATGACCTAATTTAACCCAAGAGACTTACATTTAATTAGAAGTAAACATTTTCTCCTTGACTTCCCATAAAGCCTGGAAGCCTGCTAGCACGTTTAATTAAATCCCCTATTCAAAGCCTATCTACGCCAATAGAACTTTTAATATGCTAAGATCCGGCTTTCCATATTCTGACTAATATAGTTATTAGCTGACAGCTATGTGGATGCAGCAATTACCATGCTACATGCACCCAGGGCTGGGAATATTTCATGCAAATCACAGGCACTGCCGCTGCCGATTTGCCCTTTTCCAATTACTTGATCAATGGGCCATAATAACAGTGGATAAGCTGTCGGCTCCATACTAAATGAAATGGATGAATAGGAGATAAGAATGTGAAGACGATAAATTGGCAAAGATACAGACAGTGTTAAGAAGAAAATAAAAAGGTTTGATACATAAAGCTGGAGGAAATGATTAGCATTACAAGTGATAGAACAATTTGCTTTAATGACAGAAATGACTTAAGTTCACAATGACGCTGGAGGGGGTTTACCATCACTTTTCTAGATCTACGGAATTAACGCTAACTAAAGAAAAGCGAAACTAAACTGAAATCTAAAGATGGCAAAATTCTTGGAAAATGAAACGTGCTTCCAGATGACCTGTATCATAGGACGGAAAATCATATGAAAACTTTCACTAGTGACATGTTTTATTTAACAGTAGACCGTTTTTTAAAGTACACAATACAGGCTACAAAATAAAACAAAATTATTTCAGGCCCAACACCGCGCTTCCCTGTTCACACTTAAATGTGGTAACAGGGAAATCGCAGCATTTTCTGCACTATAAGACACATTTTTTTTACCATTGAAATCAATGGGAAAGTATCCCTGTGTCTTATGGTCTGAATATGTCCCAATCATCCTGGGGGTATCCTGGCAATAGCTCTGCATTAGAACCAGCAGCACCTACCAACTTATCAAGAGACACATTTTACAATTAGATGGCATGAGTTGTGTATTTTCTTTAACATTCTACTTTGCAATAAATACATTTTGTGACACAGACTTATATAT
The DNA here is from genome assembly GCA_036250615.1 of Ptychadena robeensis. NCBI lineage: Eukaryota > Metazoa > Chordata > Amphibia > Anura > Ptychadenidae > Ptychadena > Ptychadena robeensis. Next base: position 64,119,554 of record CM070035.1, on the reverse strand, counting down.
CCGTCCATATGTAAATAGCTGCTCAAGGGTAAACTGTTAGTGCCAGATTGTAAAATGTCTCTCTTCATAAGTTGATCGGTGTGTTCAGAGAGTGACTACTGCTAGTGTATAAACACATGCTAAAGTTTCAGCACTGACACTCTGCTGGAACCAAGGCCTCCCTCCTGGCACTGGCCTTTTGACTTGGCTGGAGGGATACAAGTGAAGTGAAAACTCCATGGTCCAGCCCTGTCTACTATGCTGGAACATTCTGTATATTCACTTGATATGTGAATGGCTATGTCTCTTTTTTTTTTAGGTTTCCTTATTTCTCTAATAAAATATGGGGGGTGGGGGCTTATGGTCCTGTGTGTGCGATAGATATGGTATATAAGTTCAGGCCTAATCACTTTCCTTTATTATTTTATTTGTAATGATATAGTACTTGATTATTAACACATTGTTATTATTTAACTATGAAAAGAATTCTTTTGATGCATTATTTTACTGCCTCACTAGTTAAAGTATAGCCAAACCCAAGAACAAAAAAATATATATTGCATTTTTTCTGTGCTCCTAACCTCCTGGGTGGTCTACCCGAGCTATATCGAGGTAAAAAAAAGATGCTGATACAGATTACCCTGAGATATCTCAGGCTAATGAAACCCGCAGTCAGCCAGGTAGCCTGAAGCTGAGGGAGGGATCCAGCCAATGTCTAATCACCACTCCTCCACGCCCCCTGGTGTTCAGGAAAGCAGAGGAGGGTACTGTGCAGTGGCGGGTGGGTGAAATGCAGCTGAGGAAGGCATCCAGCCTCCATCACTGATGTATCCCAACATCTGATGGCCGCTCCCCCTGGTGTTCGGGAGAGCAGAGGGGGGTACTGTGCAGTAGTGGTTAGGTGACATGCAGCTGAGTAAGGCATCCAGCCTCCATCACTGATGTATCCCAACATCTGATGGCCGCTTCCCCTGGTGTTCGGGAGAGCAGAGGGGGTACTGTGCAGTAGTGGGTGGGTGACATGCAGCTGAGTAAGGCATCCAGCCTCCCTCACTGATGTACCCCAATATCTAATCACCGCTTCCCCTGGTGTTCGGGAGAGCAGAGGAGGGTACTGTGCAGTGGCGGGTGGGTGACATGCAGCTGAGTAAGGCATCCAGCCTCCCTCACTGATGTAACCTAACAGTTTTTTTGTATTCAATCCAATTAAAAAGGAAAATATTAACTTTTTCTTTTTTTATATTTGATATGTTTCATATATATCAAATAAATATATGATATATTTATCTGAAATAAAACATTTGCTGTGTATGCGTTTTCTTTTATTTTGAATTTGATTGAATACAGTTTTTTATCCAATCAAATCCAAAAGAAAAGAAAAACGCAGGGGCTATAGCTCTAATTGTGCTAAAATCCCTGTCCATAGACGTGTCATAATGACATCAGTGCATCCAAGTGCATAGTGGATCCCTAGGTCCACTATTACATAATAATTACGTTACATGCTACAACATGACTTAATTACGTTACATGCTACAACATGACTTTTTTTTTCATGAAAAGTGTGCAACGCTTTTGGTACAGAAATCTTGACCTCAGTGAAAAGCTCAGGAGGTTAAGATATATATGTATTAGTGTCTTTTAAGAACAATTTCAGAAAAGAAAAATACTTGTTGACCTAGCTGTAAATGCAGAGCACCTCTCACATCATGTGAACTAGAAGCATAAAAAAGTTTGAGACTAAGATCTGCCTGAAGATCTCTGGCCAAAATATGTATTAATACTAACTTCCTTGGATACTGTACCATTCACACAGAACAGAGATTGACCAATGTGGTTGTTGGGGGCATTGCCTCAACATAAAGACAGTCAAGCCTTTTGCCATATGGGTACAGAGAAGAGTGTCCTTATTAAATATTTAAACCGGCACCCAGGGATATTAAATCAAGTTCAAAAATGGCAGAGAGGTTAGCTTTAAGGAGGAAATACAACATCAACTTGTCAGATAAAAAAAAGCTCATGTAAAGCTTTGAACAGACATGGCAATTTTCTACCTGCCTGGATGAAAGAGCTTTCCTTCCCAAAAGCTTGACATTATCTGCTCAGTTAGAAAATATTACTTTCTAAGCACATTTAGCAATGCCTGAACATAAAATAAATGCTTAGAAATGCTGACCTACTTAATCTTCAGCAATTCTGTGACTTTAGGGACATCAATGTTTCAGAAGTCCTGCCCAATCACACGCATGATCTGACGCACATTTATGTAATGTAAATCAGTACCCAAAACAAAAGTGCTGTGCCCACAAGTGAAAGGCAATAGCCATTTTTACAGAAGGAAGAGTTAAAGCTATACCAGATCAAATAAAATGGCATTTTGTGGTTTATAGTATACACAAAGGATCTTTAAGTGATTTCGATCATGCCACCTAATCAAGAACCTCACTCCATCCTTTCACCTAACCACTATCCATAGTTACACTGGGGGTCTCACCGTCCAGTAGATGGTGGATCTAGGCTGTTCTTTAAATTTAGCTTTAATTATATACCACAGTGTTCCCGGATTTAGGCTTTACCAGTCCCTGGACCTTACGTAGGGATAACAGTCACAGAATATCCCTCATAATAGTATCAGTCACCAGTGTACTTTGTATGTGTTGCAGGGAAAAACAACAACAAAAAAAACCAAATTACTTTGTATTGCTTAAAATAGTGGAACAGATGATTAATGGAATATGCCATGAACCCCAAGATCATCCTCATAATCTGGATTATCCAGTTCTTTCATTTGGGTAAGAACCACTTAATATGGGAAGCCAATTTGATTGTCACAAATGTAAAGAAAGCTTGGATACAATATAGTAAGATTTCAGACACACTGCCACGCATTACCTGAGCAATCACTGCCATGTATTTAATGGGGCTTACTCCCACATCCGCGATCGCCCGCGATCAGCCACGGACGTGGTCATGGACGTGAATGGGTGCGGTTTAAAATCACGTGTCATTGTCATTATAACCGTTCCCATTCACTCTTTATGGCCGCGATCAGGCAGGGTGGGGCAAAACACCCCCCCCCCCCCCCCCCCCCCCCCCCCACCCACTTCTGCTGTGCCACTGTTCTAATCACAAAGACAGCGGGAGATCGCTGGTTGCTAGCGATCTGCCCACCGTGATTGGAATCGCGGCAGTACGCCTATGAGGGGACATAACCTTCAGGATACAATTACCAATGCATCAAATGTGCTTACCAAAATATTCTTCAGAAGGAGGATTATCCATATCATACAGCATCTTCTTAGTGAGTCTATCCAGCTCATCCTCAGGTCGAATAGTAGGAACGCCTGTATGGTAGGCTGCCTATAAAATGAATAGAATTGGCAAACAATTACATAATGCAGATCATAATTTACACGGTCATGTTATCAATAATGTTATTATTATTCTTTCTACATGCAAGGTTTTCAGATTTCTTCATACGGTACAATGCAATATCAATACCATATATATACTTGAATATATGCCAATGCCATGTTTGTACTTGAGTCAAGAAATGAAAATTGTTGCATTTCACGTGTGTGTGTGTGAATTGCAAAGCTCCTGAACCTGTTTTCATCACCATATTTGCTGGCAATGTAGAGAAGAGTTGTGGGAACATTTGGAAAAAAAACATTTAGTTTTTTTTGAATAAATTAGGTTCAAACTTAAGTCAACTTATTTTGTGCAAAAACTCCATAAGCTAGAGCAATACTTTTTTCTTTACAATGTTCCCACAACCCTTAATGTGAACATGATGACACGTTGACACCACGCAGACAAATCATGTAAACAATGGGCGTGTTGTTACCTAAGCATAATGTATCAGGCATGGTTTGCTATTGAAAAGTATAGAGTGCGGTCAGTGACAGTTTTAGGCATGGGCAACCTGGGCGGTTGCCCAGGGCGGCATCATGTTGGGGGCGCCATGTGGGCATCAGACATTTTTTTTCAATGCCCAGCTGTCTTCCCCTCTCCCCCACACTGCGTCCCCCTATCCGCACACTCGCCTGGGGAGAGAGGAGTAGAAGAGACTCACCTCCCCCAGCTCTCTCTCCCCGGGAGTGGAGATGCATGGAGGGAGGGGGGAAGAGTTGATGTGCATGTAAGACTATTATGGTGGGGGGGTCCATCAGAGGGGGTGCCCAGGGTGCAGATCTCCCTAGGACGGCCCCTAAATGCGGTATTGCAAAAAAACGTGCCCGAATAACGGACCAACCACAGGCGGACGGCATAGAAATTTGTGATGATCGCGAATATTCAGATTCCGAATATTAATCGCGAATATCGTCAGATCGGAAATTCGCGAAGATGGTGAATATATTGCCGAATATTCGCAATTCCGGATATTTTGTATTTTTTATCCATTACACTTGCCTCTCAATGAAAGTGGACGAATGGGAAGGCTGCAACAAGAGCTTAGCAACACCATCAACAGTTCTTTAAATTAATATTGGGGTGATGCGAATATTGCGAAAATCGTCACTTAAAAAATTCGCAATAAAAACTGCCAATATTCGCAATAAAAAAAACCCTGAATATTGCCGAATGCAAATATTTTCCGAATGTTTTCCATAAAATTTGCGGCATGCCGCGAATACGAATGTTGCCTATGCCGCTCATCACGAATAGAAATGTCACACCCATGGTTTTTGAGGCTGCCAGGTGTAGACCCAAGCCTAGAACTCCCTCAAAACTGAATGTATAATTGGAAATACTTTTCCATATTCTGACAAAAATGGAGCCCACTTTATTTATACATTACTTTCAATACATTTTTACAATACTTTCTTTTTTAGGTTCCCCTTCCTAGAAATTGAGGGGTAATATAGGTTTAAAAACAAAGGCTTGGTATTTAAACTGGATTCAGCTTGAAAGTCGAGCTCTCTAAGTCAAGATTCCACAATACAACATGCTGCAGTAGACAAAACATGTAATTATTTAAAACATTGACTCTACTAGCGGAATTATCACTTCCATCACATAATGTGATGTAGTCACATGACACTGGGAACAGATTTGACAACATAACAGTAGGATTGAGACAGAGTATAATGCTGTCAGTCTGTCTCTACTGGGAAATATTCAAATGTCACTGGAGAGTTCCAAATCAGTGGCACATTCTCCTAACTATGACAGTAATGAAGGTGGTGTCATTTAATTGGATTTAGTATCGGTTATATGAAGATTTCTGTCTGCAGAACGATAATAGATAGGAACATTGATTAGGTGATTTCTCTAAAAGTATCAAAACTTAATGGTTTATACATTAAAAAGGGTTAAAATGTTGCCAGGCTTTTTTTGTTTTGTTTTTATTTTTGTGGCATCTGTTATTAGAGATTTCCCCTTAATTGCTATCTTTTAGATTCAACAGCCCCTCTTAGGCCCCATCCACACCTATCTGTTTTAGCTGCATTTCACATGATCTAGCCAATCGGATGCAATGAGTGCTTAACATGTGTTAATGTGTATTTGCATAAAATGTGGTAGGTGTAAACAGAGTCTCATACATTTACTACATCACCCTGTGTCTCCATTAGAGGAGTTCTCTTCTATTACTGTAGTTTTGGCAACTTTAGATTTTGGACTAACATTCACCCATTTACTTTATTGGTCAATGTAATTTCAGACAATGATTTTTCTAAATGTGGGACATGAACATCAGTAAACACATGACAATGGTTCTAACACCCAGGTGCCCAACCTGCGGCATTCTTCAGTGGACCCTCTGGGTCCTCCACTTGGGGCCTCCGAACTCAAAATGCATAGGAACTCGCCTGTCCACCGACCCCCCTGACATGTCTTTTTTCAGGATCTTCTTAGAGCTGGGAGAGGGGGAGAGACGAGGGACTTGGTCAAGTGCCGTCTGCACCGCTGATTGGCTTTCACGTACGTCAATCAGCATGCTCATCCGGAGCAGTCGGCAGACAGGTAAGGGACTATGCTTCCACTTCGTGGCCCATAGATGTCATTAAAGGTTATGTGCCCCCTGTCATCAAAGGCTTCAATGATATCTATGAGGCAAATAACCTTTGATGATATATTTGACACAATGTGTAATACCATACACAACAGTGTTCCCTAATGCTAAACAAGTTTTATTATTTAAAAATGCTTATACAAGTATAGATAGAAAATGTTATGTGCGTCCCCCCTTTAGTGATGCCAAGGGCTGCACTTGTGGCCCTCCATTTAAAACTTGGCTGCCCACCAGTGGCCTGCCCTTACTTTCGGCTTATATAATCAGAACACTGTGTAACCACTGAGCAAAGCACTGATTAAGAACTGTACATTTTTATGGCCAGATCACCGTTCTACATTAACATGTACACACCATTAAAAAAAAAGACATACATATAAAGCTAGTTAAACAAAGATATTACTCTGACCCTTGGAGTTATGCAGAAGTTCTTATTAAGAGAAACAATCTTGCTGTTGCTATGCATATAACAATATAACATAAGCTGTGCTTTCCTTCCTCTACTTGTATTTATAGCAGATTGTAAGGAATACTTGCTTTCCTTGTAATTAGATTCTCAGAAAACATAGTAAGCGAGGCAAAAAGAACACAATGTTCAGAGCTGCCAGTCATAGTTAAATAATAAGTTACTTTTATGTAAAAACAGTCCATGATGCTTCATATAAAGAAGGAATAGCTTTTGTTACACAAGCAGTAAAATTTCATCATTTAGGGGGTGTTGAGGCAATGACTGTGAGCAGTTTGTGCAAAAAAAGTCATTTTGTAAGGCAATTTGTGCAGGGGGAAGTTTACAGCAGGCAGTATGTGCAGTGTGGTAGGATGTGACATTGGAAGAACATAGGAGAGGGGGCTGCTGGGTGTCAGATCTGGCAGCATGCTGAGGAGAGTTTTGAAGAGGGTATCAAAGAGTGAAGTATGTGAATACAAGGAATGTGATGGGGATTAATAAAGGCAGCATATGCAGCAGAGGAGTATAAAGCATACAAATACAGGCATTATAAAGGAAAGGGCATAGATGGAGGGTATAGATGGAAGACATTAGGAGTAGAAAGTAGAGGGTATAGCAGACGACAATTTCTGGAGAAGAAGACGTAACAGGATTGTATGCAAGATATGGTGGGAAATAAACCATGAAAATAACTTGATGGAATTATTATAACTTTTGAGCCATTTCAAAGAATCTTAATGTCACTTCTTTGTTCATTAGACATAATTTGGGGGCAATATACAACCATAAAGGGGGCTACCCTCCCAGTCTCCAGTGTCCACATCCCAACAATATTCCATACACACTGCACTACCAATGGACAATGCGTCCATTTGAGGAGCACAGGACTCGGGGACTTTAATGGCACATAACATACCATGTAAATATAAAGTATAAAACAAATATCAATTTACTAAAATAGATGGTTTGGACAATAGTTGATCACACTGTGCATATGAATACCATATTTGTCGGGGGGGAGGGGGGGGGGTAGAGCATGTGTCTTGTGGTCCAAATGTGCGACCACCTGTAACCATTTGGCCGCGGGTGATAGCAACTTGGTTACCTGCCAGCTCTCCCGGCAGATGGGAGATCTGCACACAGCCACATTTCCCATCTAAGCTGTATTGGTTATATTTGCAGATCCCGCAGATATAACCAATGCAGTTTCCTCACACACACAGCCGCAGAGGGGAGACATGAGTGCAGATTTCCCTGCGGGCATCCCTCCCTTCCCCGTGTGTGAGGAAAAAGACATGCCTGAAGTGTGCTCTCTAGTGACACCATTTTTGTGGCTGAAATTGGGTACTACATGGGATTTTTTTCCCACATGAAACACATGATATATTTAGTTTTATCATCAGTTAACAGGAGTTCAGAAACTAGATGTGACATACGGGCACTTTCATGTCTTGTTGCAGGGTAGATCACTGAACTGAAGCACATTACTCCATTTTCCACTTTTAATGCACTAGCGCATGTCTTGTAAAGTACATGCCGGATACATTTTCAGATGTGCTGTATTAGTGTTTCCAATACAAGTGTTCTGAAAAACGCTAGTTCCTCAAAAATTAGATAACGCACTCACAAATGACACAGCACATACAAGCGTGAAAGGTATAACAAGCTTCCTATAGAAACCTGTCTACCAACAACAAGTACATATAGAGCAGTGGTTCTCAACCTTTTTCGATTCACCACTCTGGAAATGGCATTACAAAGTGTCACTTCCTATATATGTAATGAGGAAGTGCCTGTGCGGAGTGGCACTTCCAGCATGAAACCAAGAAAGAAACCAATTTCAGCCTTTTAGGATTTATGAACCAAAATACATACGATGGGGTATACCAAATAAAGATTTTATAAGCAATATCACATTAATTGTAAAATGTTTGGCCCAATGGTGCTTGTCAAAGAGTAATATCATGAACCTTCTATAAAAGCAGTTTACGTTTATTTTTTTTTTCCATACATGCCACATGAAGTAAGCCACACTTCCTTGAAATGTCATCCCTTTGCACCCCCTGAATTTACGATGCCTTGAAAGGGACATAAAGTAAGTGACTGTGTGGGTTTTGGCAAGATGATTATGTAAATTGTCCAGCTGCTTGGTGCAGAGAGAGGTGCAGAAACACTGATAATAGCTGCTGAATGAGTCATTTAATCTGTGTTTTACTACATCTACAGCGGTGCTAATTTATCGATTCTTTCCCATTAAGATTATAAGCTTTTTATGTTTTCAACAGGCAAGATGACTAGTTCTTCTCAAAGACAGGACACTCCATTGCTGTATCAAGGATCTCACAGGGAAGCACATTCAGGCAATTATGACTTTCAATTTAAGCAAAATCCACTAATTTAATCAGCTGGTTTCCTAGCAGCGCATCCAATATTTGGGATCCTGATCATCATGAAGATGCACAATGCCACAGTATCCCAAACAATGACAATGAAAATTCAAATATATGTTCAATTTTCTGCCAATGTATAAGTACAAAACTAGTAGAAAAGTTCTAGTAGTTAAACAAAAAATAGGAGGACAAAGCTAAAGGAAATGTTAGTAGATTAAATAGAGATCTGGTATAAGATGCCTCATTGTTCTACTAGCCTGCTCTAATGCATCCCATACACAGGAAGATACCCGCTCGTTCGATGAACACTTGAGCGGGACGCGGTGACATCATCGTAAGGTCATCACACTGGGCTCAAACGTTTGTCGATTTAACGGCTAATTGATGTGCATCACTTTGCGCACATGATCCTGTTCAATACTTTTAATGTAGTAGTAATGGCAGTAAGTGAACAGGGACTTACCAACCTGTTATTTCCCTGTTCGAACGAGCCACTTTCAATTCCCAATCAATCCCAAGCCCTCACACCGAACACACACAGTAATTGTTTGTTTGGGAATTGAATGAAAAAGCGACACATGCATGGCCACTTTAACAAAGTGAAGCCACTCCCCCACACCTTGTACATCACAGAGAATCAGAACACCATTAGATTCCCAGTATGCAGGTACATGCATACAAATTATAGCCAAAAACCACAGCCCTGCATGCACTGGCTCTATATACATCCATGGAGGCCTCCTAAGCAAAAGACAGACAGTGGACTGAAAATAAGGTAGTTGCCTATGGAGTGTCTAGGCTCCATTTAACCTCCTTAGTGTTCGTGACGAGCCCATCTCGTCCAAAGTTTGTGTGAAGAACAAACTCTGGATGAGCTGCGGCTTCACTGATCGCGTCACGGTGACGCGGAATGGGGCGAGGGTGAGCAGTGCCATAGACCTCCATGTTAATGGAGGGGCTTCTGCTCTCCAGACCTCACTGCCAGTGTCATGAATGCTGCCATTGCCTGTACCACACTGTTAAAAATGGTGCGGTACAGGCGGTGTGCTAGGGAGGTTAAAGCATTAAAGTGATAAGAGTTGAAGGAATGTATCATATGGACTACTTAATATGCGCTGTTGTGCATTTTCTCAGTATTTAAGGTTTTGCATTCTTATACAGTATATTTAGAATTCAAAAAGGTCAATTGCACCTATGAATGTTTTATGAATCATCTCAGAAGGGTCCTAACCAGGTATCGGTATGATGTCATTGACACAGACCCTAAAGCTGGGCATACACATTGTCCATTAAAAGTATCATCCAGGGATCGATTGCCATAGGTTGTGCGCATCTATTCAATGAACAATCGTTCCGCGATTAACTACGTCACCAAGTTATGATCGATCGTTCATCCAAAATGTTTAATTTGGAAACTACCCAACAATCCAACTTTCTGTCATGTTCTCAGTATTGACTTTACATTGAATACTTTTACATTATACTTTCAGGAAACTCTCCAAGATCATTCCATTAATAATTTGTGACAATTCTATCATTAGGATCTAGGTGAATAACATTCCCAGTGCATGTAACCTAGTTGTTTTGTAGTGTTCTGCATGTAATAACTTCATGTAATAACCAGACTGTGTAGAAGACTTCTTCATTTCTCCATTGTATGCAAAATATACATTTTAGTATATCTCTCAAGAGCTTTTAGGCCCATAAATGAATGGAGTTACTAGATGTAGCACATGAGCAGGTAGTGTTGAGCTTTACGTTTATCATCTCGGCAAAGTAACAAGTACTTAAATTGTATGCATAAAGAAAATGAAAATATTTTATATACAGTATCTCACAAAAGTGAGCGCACCGCTCACATTGTGGTAAAGTGTACAGCTTGTATAACAGTTTAAACTTGTCTCCTCATAATAACGCTCATTAATGTCTAAACCGCTGGCAACAAAGTGTGAGTACACCCCTAAATGAAAAAGTTTCCAAATTGTGCCCCATCCTTCGATGCTTTTATAAATTTGGAATTAAAGATTAACATTTTAACTCACAGAATCCTATGTCAAGGACTCTACACTCATGAAGATTGAACTGTTATGAACTCTGGTTGTATATTTTGAGCTCCACTTGTTTGGGAGTCTCATTTATACACCCCATTTTGTGAAGCATTTGACCTTTATATGACCTATTTTCTTTAAACCCTCTATCAGAGGTATTGTAGTAAACATAGGAGGGCCCTGCCAAAGTCCCCTCGCCTTGTCCCTACAAGGAAAACTAGGTGGGCAAATAGGCCATTACCTTGTGGCCTCTCTCCCCACCCTTCTGGTGTTTCTAAAAAGAACCTCACCATGGTCAACCAAATAGGTCGAGTGCACATGCTCAGCAAGACCATGTTACAACCAACAAGTCACATGACACCAGGGAAGGAAAAAGATTACTTGGGCACAATTTGTGCATTTTTAATTTAGAGGTGTACTTACTTTTGTAAGTTTGTACTTTTGTTGAGTTTTTTTGAGGGGACAGCAAATTGACATTATTTTAAGTTAGGGTTTCCAAAGAAAAATAGGCTCAGGAGAGGTGCCCATACTCAGAAAGTATATTTATTTGTGGTTAAGTATTGGCATAAAAGACAACATTAATGCAACAATATTTCACGACTCCTAGCCACTTAGTCAGGATGTATTGGGTATGTGGCTCTTAATGGACTAGAGACCAGGTGCCCAACCTGCGGTTCTTTGGGTGTTTTTTGGGGCCCCTGAAACCTACCTAGTAATGAATAGGAACTCACCTGTCTGCTGAATCGTAGGTTATGTGCCCCATCGATATAATCAATGGCTTTGAAGCACATAACCTTTGATGATATACATGGCACAAAATGTGCATTACCATACTACAGTGTTCCCTAATAGTGTTGAGCTTGAATATTCGAATTGCGAATATATTCTGCGAATATCGGCTATTCAAGAATTCACAAATTTCGCGAATATGTCGCCGGATATTTGCAATTTCGAATATTGGAGAAATTCGCCATTGGGATGCTTATGGGCATGGATTGCAAATATATATGCTTTATAAGGCAATGACATGTGTGATCCAAATTTCTGGAAACTTATACCCAGGTTAATATAAATACTTTTTCAAATAGAACAAGGATGTGTTGGCCATTGTAATGCACATTATTAAAGGAAGGAATAAAGGAAGTGATTTCCCTTTAATAACCCTGTGACTTACACTTTTCACCCTGGAAGTGTGCTTCTCTTAGCACCTTGAGATAGGAAAGTGTGCAGCCTTTGCCCATTAAGATTCCTCCTTCCGAAAAGCAGCGTAACAGATTGTCAATAAGCTGTTACTAGACGGAGGGAGTCTGGCACGACAGATGTCCTTAAGTGCCCTTTCATCCTTCCTCTTATCCGAGAATTAAACTTTACAGAAGAAGAGACAGACAGATCGAGCATTATCTAAATGACTGCTTTACATGTTGGAATCATATGAACCTCCACAGGGCCATTATTCCCATAACATCAAAATTATTGCTAAGCACTACTTTAATACACAAGCTGCTCAAAATAGAAAACAGCACATAAGCTGTCCTTGTTTTAAATAACGAACATAATATAAAAAAAAAACGGTTATGCTGTACAGTAATTAATACTGCAATATGATTAAAACACTGTACTTGCAAGAACGACAGACGTGCCCCAAATAGTCAGCTGTGCACATCATGTTTACAATGCTGTACTGTGGAGTCATTCAACTGGTCAAACAGTATTTGCAGAGCGTCATTCAGATAAAATGCAATAGAAATCCTGTGAGCCATTCAGCAGCCTGGAATATCTGGAACTCACAGCTACAAAGGGAGCTCCAGAAATGTTTAACATTTTCTCAAAGTGGACCTAGTATATGCAATACATTTTTACTTATTAACCTCCTGGGCAGTATGACCAAACCCAGTTCAGGCAGAGTTTGTTCACAAAACAAACTCTGCTGGAGTCAGGATCGAGCATACTAGCCTATATTTGGCAAACCTGCAGCGATTCTGCATCACGGCGGGCCCACCGTTTACTAGGGGGCTTTGCCATAGACCTCCATGTTAATGGTGGGATATCACTCTCCCAGCCCACATCTCTGGTGTCATCGGCGATGTGTAGAGGGGAGGGCTGGGGGATCAAGGCAGAGAACAGTGTTTCCAACGGCACTATACGGCAAATCAGGCAACCACCCAGGAGGTTAAGGGCTTGTTCACACTAGTTGCACTGAAGTATACCACAGCAGAACAGGCGTAAACACAATAGGAAAGCTGTGTACCTTTCATACCAGACCTGCACTTGCATTATTGGTAATGTGCCTGAACAATTTTCAAAAACATTACATAAAGACCCTTTTTTTTGTCCAGACGGAAAACCCTTACCCCCCCTTACTATTCCTGTTTGAGACACTATAACAATTTTTTTTTACCAGTTTTGGTTTA
>CM070035.1:64071948-64105628 GCA_036250615.1 Ptychadena robeensis | reverse complement strand
CTTACTATTGCTGTTTAAGACACTATTACATTTTATTTACCAGTTTTGGTTTAGTGAAACTGTTGTGATAATGACAGAAAAACTACTGTAACAAAGCCTGATATATCAGTATATATGGTGCTTGACTTATAATGCTTTCCCACTCTCATACCCAAACCTTAAAAATAAATAAATAAAAACTGACATTCACTTATACATAACACAAATTAAACAGTCATCACGCTGCTCTCCAGAGCTGACAGCATCGGCGGGCACCCTTTTTGTGCCGCCCGTTAGCTTCAATGAAGATGCCGGTCTTCATTGAAGTTATTGGCATCGGCCAGAGAACATCGGCCATGTCCGTTCTCTGGCCGGCCGAGCTGTGGGGCGACAGGGATGTGGGCACCCCCGATCGGTGATCGATTTTGCCGCCGACCGACGGTGGCAAAACCGGCCGCCATTCGGTGGGTGTATGGCAGGCCTTATGCTGCAAACAAAATCAGAAATGGAATGATATGGTCTTCCTAAGAGTACACACTATTAAAGTTAAATACCATTGTAGGTCATAATGTGCATGTATTCTATAAAAACAATATATAGTGAAAGATTAGAAAGTAACATGAAAAGTATATATATTTGTATATATATATATATATATATATATATATATATACAAAGAATCTAAAGGCATGATAACTTGTAATAAAGTAATGTTACACAGCAGGGACTGGACAATCAAGGCAATATTATGGCACAAGGCGAACACACACTTCATCCCTTAACGCAGCAGGACAGAAATGTTATAATAGAATGACTCTAATGTGTTTGTACAATGTATTGATTCTCAGCACTCCCTATGTCCTCCCGCTAAGCAATCAATAGCCAGTGAAGACTTCTATTCTTGTCAGCATGATGGCTTCTGGGGTGCTACTTCCATAGAATCTGCTTTCAGAGGCATAGATATATATTACTAAAGAAGTGTCTGCCTATGTTGGTACTGAAAGCTAGCTAACAAGATGGATCCAAATAATTCATCCTAATTATTTCTAGATACAGACCAATTTTGGATCATTTAGAAAGGACCTAATATCAGATGGTTTGGTAAAATCTAAGTTGATTGTATTGTGCATTACTATAAGAATTATCCTGCTGACAGGTAATGAAAAAGCTTTCCTATCAATACAGGCTATTGACAATGTACATACTGTATTTTGTGCGTATAGGGCACACTGGTCTGTAAGAAGCGCCCATGACTTTTAGGAGAGAGGATATTAGGGAAAAAATTTAAAACTCACATAAAGACGCAGTCACAAAGTGTGAACAGCATGTTCTAGCAGAGAGTGCAGGGCTGGACCAGGCAGGAAGTTTCAGCTTATAAGTCTCATCCTTGAAGAGACTGCAGGGTGTGCAAGGCTGAAATATACTATAAATTGGTATTAACTAGAGGTAGAGCCACTTCTGAAAGCCCAGAGACTAACTTATAGAGATTTACTTTAAATTGGTAGCTTACCGTGGAACATGCTATTTACATATTCAGTCAGGAGAAGGGGTGAGTCTTTAACATGTGAAAATGAAGCAAAATCAATAGCAATAGCAGTATGCAATGTGTCACAAAGCCTAACTTCAAGTCTGCTTTTGTTTCTCTCTGTACACTAGTTTTGTTTGGAAGCGGCTCCGCTACTTCTTGTTGCAATAACAGAATATCAGAAGTGACACTAGAGTGATTCATTCCAGTCACAATGAAGCTCTTTCCAATGATTTATTTTAATCAGATAGCTGCCAGTCTATTCTCATTAGAGATCCAGTGTCTAACGGCATCTGACAATGGTACATTCAGTGTCGAGAGAGGTCTTGGCATTTTTACGTGACTTTCTGCAGCAAATTAAGATAATCAATTCAGTAAAGGATTAAATATTTCTACTTTACAAAATTAAGGTCACAAATGATCCTCTGTCAGCGACAGAGTCACTGAAATGCTAATCTCTATGATAAAGAATTTGTTATAGAGGGTATAGCATGCTTTGTGGAACTGTGGAAATAAAATCAAAGCTACTGATAAATTCAATGCCAACAAATTATATATATATAGTGACAGACCCTTAACCTTCCTGGCGTTATGTCCGAAGCCAGTATGTGCGCAGTTTGTTTGCCCCTGTATCCGGATCGGGCACAAGCACTGATGTTTTGCAAGCCTGCATCGATACAGGCACCCCGATTTCTTCTGTCCCCGCGTCGGCGGGTCATTGGTGATGCTGAAAGGGCAGCGGTGGCATCGTAGACCTCCGTGTTAATGGAGGCAGCGGCGCTTTTCCCAGCCCACATAGCCAGCAATGACGCCTCGATGACGCGGGCAATATATAGAGGCAGGTGGAGGCCAAAGGAGTACAGTATACTGTGCCACAATTGCCCGTATGGCAGCTTTTCATGCCACAAAAAAAGGCGGGAAAAGACGGTAACATCGAGGAGGTTAATATCTCACTGTGTAAATGGACCAAGGCCAACAGAAAGAAAAGGATTTCGCGTTGGTAGACACCAATGTAGGGAAGGGAAAAAACTGAAGTAGCCTTCCCATTCCATCCAGGTACACTCCAGGATTTGCAACTGCTGGAAGTCTGCAAGGGAACTAGATGTGTCTCCTAAACAGGCTGGAGACCCTGTGCTGCTGGACGCAGCGGATACCAGGGGGCACACAGGGAGTGTGGGGCCCAGGCCTGTGACTACTAGTCAGGCCATATACATTTTCCTGACGATAAAGGAAAAATGCTTTGGGTTAGATGTTTGCGAGCCAGAAGGCTTAGCATTTTTAAAGGACTTTTATGTTTTGTTGCTATCAATCGCTACCAGGATAAAACAGTTTGGAATGCAGGAGCCCTAATAAGAAACTTGTGTGGACTGACTACATTAAGAGCCCCCCTTTGAGGTTGAACCCCCACAGCCCTTCAGAGCTCCCGATCTGTCATCCCCGTCAGGTTAATGTCAACGCAGCCCATCTGCGTCCACAGGAACATAACGGAGGCTTGAGCTGACACCAGCGAATGCAAGCTCATAGAGGAGCCTAAGGACATGCTTCAACAACGTTGTGTTATCTGTCGGGACCCCTACGTTCAGTGCAGTGCTTGGATCACATACACTTTAGCTGGATGGCGGATGTTCAGACATCAATAAACTGAAAGCTACTGATTCAATGGCAACAAATGCTTCTATATATATATATATATATATATATATATATATATATATATATATATATATATATATATATATATAGCGACAGCCCCTTTGACTGCCCATGTGAATAAGACCTAATAGCTGGAATATTTATTATCTCACATTTCCACTCTGAGATGCTTCTTGCCACATTTAGAAATACATAGTATGTACAAATTCTTAAATCACCATGGGTGTATAGGATACACCGTGTTTCCCCGATAACAAGACATCCCCATCAAATAAGACACCCTCCCTCTCTGCTAAGCAGACACTCACCGCAAAAAGGACTCCCACGATCCATGCCCGAATCTCCCATCGCTGCAAATAAGACACTCACGATCCGTACCGGAATCTCCCATTCGGGAACTGTCTGCCTCTGTTGGGGCTGGCTGCAGTACAGAGCGGAGCAGAAAGCAACTGCAAAGGCTCGTGCACGCGCCCGCAAGGACGGGCTGCTGCCTTCTGCTGCTGCAGAAACTGAGTCTGTTACCCGGCCGGTAGAACCAACAAAAAAGTGAGTCTGTGCCATCCATTGTCCCCTTACCCTTCAGATTCAGGCATCCCCCCAATAATAAGACCTGTTGCATATTTTTGGCTTCTAAAAAATATAAGACCGTGTCTTATCATTTGGGAAACTTGGTATACTGTGGAGGGATGGAAACTAATAATTACTGGAAATCTTAGTAAAGTCCCCCATACATGTACATTTTTCATCCAATTAACTCAGCTCAATCAATTTTTTGGGTTTGAAAATCTATGGCAGCCCACGTGGTTAGATCAACCTAAAACAATTAAAATTTGGAAAAAATTTATTAAAAAAAGGATTGGACATGCTGGTAAATTTTAATTGTCAATCTTTCAGTCAATCCAAAAAAGGTGATCAAATATCTGTTACTACAGTTGGCAAACATACAATCAATCACCAATTTCCCTGACCCCCAAAATTTATCTTTTTAAGTTGATTGAACAGAACATCTAGACATGTATTGGGGGCTTAAAACTATTATTGTTAGACAAATAATCATAAATCTTATTTATTCATGGCTTATATGTATTCTGGTAGTTTAACCAACTGTTAATAATGGTTACACATAGACACTGTAAATGTTCTACTTTTATCTGAAGAACTCCCTTGGAACGAAGCATAATCCTGATCTTATACCGACGTGAAAACTGATGTAAACAGGGGTTTCATGTCCATACAGTAACATTCATTGGAAATGGCACTGAAGTGTCAGTGATACTAATGCAATGTGACTAAACCACATTGTAAATGACTATAATATATTAAGACTGTTTTGTCACCCGAGCAGAGCCCTGTGCCTGAAGTGCTAGTACTGTATCATCACACTCTATAGCACAAGATGCCAATGAACAAAGCACTGGCGTGATCATTACCTGACTGCATTCAGTGATGAGCACTTTCAGAGCTGCCAATCTAGGTCTTGTCTATACATGTGTGCTGGCAATGTAACTTGTTTACCGTCTGCATTTCAAACTAAATTAAAAGTATTAACTTTTATAGTATACAGGATATTTAAATGTTAGTTCTGCATAAATATTTGAATTAAAGAATTATTCCCCTAGATACTTTACCTTTCTCTATTCTATATATACTCTTTAGCAAATTAAATAATTAAATAATTATTTATTTTTTATTGGATTTAATGGAAATACATTTGTCACCACGCAGGGTGAGCACGCATTATATAAGCACATCAAGCAACAAGCGTGATACAGACATGTAAATATAGATGACAGAACCGTAGGTACCGGCATAAATACTTGTGATTTACTGTCAAAATAGAAAACGAATCTAATAAATAAAACATCTTAAGCTGGGCATTAGCTTGGGTAGATTCCTGTGAAATTGATTTGCAACGAAGCACAGTGTGGTGACTACACCATGGTGTGAATGATTGCAGGTCAAACGAACGGGAATCAATGTGCACCAAAGTGCACATCAATTGCCTTTCGATAGAGACACTGTACACCTGTGTTGTAAGAAAATCTCTCACAACACAGGCTGATAACTACATAGAGCATAGAGGCAGCATGCATGGCTCCCTATCCCCTCGCACAGCACACAGAGCAGTGATAGGCCCCACCCCCTTTCCAATGCAGGGAGCTGATCACAGCCTCCGCTACTTTCTCCACTACTGCCTCCCCGAAGTAATGGACATCTAACAGGGTTTACCAACATGTACAATCGAATCAATCCAAGGCATACACGGGTAGATGTCTAAATAGATTAGAGCATAATCGAGCTCCGTGAGCAGGCAGAATGCTCGATTGAGCTAGAATCCATTAAGAAATCCAGCTGTGTAAGCCCAGCTTTAGGTTGGTTGTAGGCACCAAAGGTAATATAGCAAACAATCGCGTGTACTTCATAGCCTTTATAAGCTATACACAGACAAACACAACAATGAGGACAAGAAAAAAAAGGGAGAGAGTACAGAAAGGAAATGGGGATGGAAGAGAGGTGGAAGAGGGCCACATGTAGCACCTAATAAGAGGTCTTGAAACCTAATACCTAAACATGGTGTTGGGCAATCAGTTTTTCCATATGCATTAGAGTAAACTAAACATTTTAACACTGCTTCTCCACCCTCTGACTTTCTTTTAAGCAAATACATGGGTCGATTCCCACGCGATCAATCGAAACGCGGTGACAAAACTAATCACCAAACAATAATTTGTCGAATAGATGCACACCACCTTTGGCAATCAATCCCTCAGTCTCTATCCAAAGTAATAGCAATTGAACAGGGATTTACCAACATGTCGGATCTCTGTTCGATCCACTTATTCTTTGAGCAGGATCGATTGCTCCAGGTGGGCAGCGTTCAATTGCTATCGACTGTTTGCCGCGAATGCACAAGGCTATCCCCCCACGCTATCACCAATAATCCCTAAATATGCAAGGGGGAGCTCTGTGGCTACTAATAAGCGGGGGCTTTCTGTTTACCATTAAGGGAGAGGCTCTATGTCTACCTACAAGGGGGCTTTGGGGCAACCTTTAGGGGGGGTCCGGCTCCCTACAAGGGGGCGCTTTGTCTACTTATATGGAGGGGGCTTTGTGGCTACAAATAGGCAGGGGCTCTCTGTATACCATCAAGGGGGGGGGGGCTATATGGCTACCTACAGGGGGCTTTGTGACTAAAATAACAACATGCAAACCTGACTCACCCAAACAAGGAGATGCAAAACCATGGTTCACAGGGGTTGTCAGTCATTGCCATCACAGTATATTGTTATACATTTAAAAAAAATATAATATTGGTATTAAGTATTAAGCTTAACTTAGACTTAAAAAGTTTATCAAGTTAATTTTAGAGAATGTTTTAGGGAAAGAAGACATAATTAAAAAATTTTGACAGCACAAACCCCCTCCAGCTCTCAGCATGTATTTCAAGCGCTACACCGTTGGTCGAATATGTTTGCCTACCACTGTTCTAGAAAGATGCTGGTTGCAGAAAGTACGTCACTCTCAACTTGGTGAGAAATTTAGAAGTGGGGTGAAGAATAAAATAATATTAATTTACATTTCATAGCCCTATTTGTAGACCCAGACAAGCAGTAGTAGATGGTTTGGAAATCATTTCTATGCTTCCAGCATCGCCAGTTGGATTCATCAGGTGGCTGCAGTAAAAGCCCAGGTATGTATGAAGCACCATGGAGCTATGAAAGATTGTTCCAACATTGTCAACTAAAATTTTCTAGATAAAGGACCTAGAATATACAATCTACTTATGCATCACAATGTTTATTATTATCATGACATGGGTCTACCAGTCCTAAATCTGAACTGAAGAGGAGTATAACATTGCACATTAATTATAACTATGTATAATTCATATACCTGCTCCAGTTTTATTTGTGAAGCAGAACAAAGAGTTGAGGGGACAGCACAAACATTCAACCAATTGTGCTACACTTCAAATGGAATTCTAACAAGTATTATCAAGACCTTGTGGAGTGTAAAAAGAGTAAAATGACCCCAAAATTGGTTAATAACTGTGGAACTGTTGCAATTTCACTTTGGCTCATTAAACCGGTAAAGATATGAATGTTTTACAAAGCAGGCATCAAAAAGGTACATTCCATGGGCTGGAAATGAAGGATTGGTGTGGGCAATAGGCAAAAACTATTTTGATTGGTGAAAGAGTGGATGAACTCTGTGCAGTTACAATTGACATTGTATAGAAAATGAAAGCAGTTCGCAAATATGCTACAATGATTGCAATTTGCTTTGTAGCTTGCTGTACATTATGTTTGTCAGCAGCAATAATGCTCCGCTTCAAAGCGTATGCAGCTGCTGATCACAACCTAAAACCATTGAAAAACACACATAGATGGCTCTGAAAGTTTTACATAATTAAGTGTTCTCTGTTTACTGCTTCTCCCTTGTGCCCTGCTAAGTGAGACCAAATCCTTTTCATACAGTTAGTCTAGACACTAAGAAATCAATGGCCTAGATTACCGAAGTAAACAATTTTGTTCTAAGGTGAACCTAAGTCGTCCCAGAGGACAAATTGTCTTTTATATGAAAAATAATCCAAAACTTCTGTCTGGCAAAGATTATACCCGTAGAGATTCTACCATATATCTGCAACATTCTAGCAGGGACATAAAGATATTTAAATGTATCATAAAGGTATATGACCTTGTTGGGTGCCTACACATCAAATCAGTTTTCAGATCAGACTCATAAGCTATGACTAATCAAATCCAAACTTCATATTTTATTACCAACCCCCCCCCCCCCCCCCCCCCCCCCCCCCCCCTTTATAATATGCTGAGGAAAGAGCCTTGATTACTAGTGTGACCAATTAACCTAATGACCAAAAATGCTATGGCCATCTTATATTTCTACAAAGTTTATTGGCCATTGTGACAATAGGCCGAATCAAATAACCCTGATGCGCAAGTAAAGGGGTTGTAGCTCCCTTCTGACAACGGTCAAAAATTTTTTTCAACATTAAACATCATTATCACCATGGTTAGCACAAATAATTACTGTATTATTGATATATGTGTTATACAGGATAACACATTTCAAATCATTACACTGGAGAGCACATCATATTTGATGTGTTTTGCAGGAAGAACAGCCTTTTTAAGGAATATCTAGACAGAGTAATATAGGAGTCCCATTTACCATTTAGGTGGATAGTACAGCAGTATATACCACTAGCATGTATTACCAGATACTGGCCATGTGACCATCATGATGGTATTTTTCGTTTCAATACATAAAAATCAGCTTGATCTGGACAGAAGTCAGTCCTGCAAAGGACCTTGTCCATCCACTCCCTCCACTAGAGATGCAGACTGCAGCCTAGGAGCAAACCTGTTTCTTGTGGACATAACTCCAGCTAGGCAAGGATAAAACTATTCAAGCCTCATAAATGCTATATAAACATGATTATTCTCATGAGGAAGCAACAAGGTCACAAAGCGTGCCAAGGGAAAACTGCAGAACCGGTTTCTTTAAATCTATTGGGCATTTTAATTCACATATAAGTACATGCTTTGATGCTATGATGCATCAATGTTGTTTTCTGTATTCTAAAGGTGTAATTATGTAATGTGGACTACATTACATTTATTTATTCCATACATTTGTGAAGACTAAATTGCCTTTACCCTCATATACCAATATAGTTGAAGGGACAGGTTCTCATTGTATTCTGAATATGTTTGCTTAGATGTTGGCATTGTTGCTCATATAAAGAGGATCAACGATACAAAAGCTTCACACATGGGGCACAAAGTCCAAAGTTCACCCCCAAGGGGGCTTATTTGCAGAGATCTCTTACTATTACTGTTGTAATAGCGGAGTGAGCTATTTTGTGAATATATATAATATGACTACTCCTATATGTAAATATTTCTATAATAGCTGGTCCAGTTTAAACATTATATATATCCATATATACAGTCCTGATTAAAAGTTAAAGACCACTTGAAAAATGGCAAAGGATCATAGTTTAGATTGCTGGATCTGAACAAGGTTCCAAGTAGAACTTTAACATGCAACAAGAAGAAATGGGAGTGAGACAAAAAATTTTTGAGCATTCAATTTAATGAAAGCAATAAACTGAAACAGGCGGTTTTACAGCTGATCAAAAGTTTAGGACCACACCTCCAAAAAATCCTAAAACCCCACCAAAACAGAAATCAAACTTCCAAACAAGAACTCAGTACTGAGTAGTTCCGCCGTTATTGTTGATAACTTCAAAAATTTGTTTCGGCATGCTTGATGCAAGCGTTTCCATGAGGTGAGTTGGCCGTCTCCAAGTGGTGAAGACAGCCGCACAAAGGCCATCTACTGTCTGGTCCATTTTTGTAAACTTCCCTTGCCATCCATCCCCAAAGGTTCTCAGGGGAACACGCAGGATGGGCCAAAAGAGTGATGTTATTCTCCTGGAAGAAGTCCCCTGTCCTGCGGGCATGGTGTACTGTAGCGTTGTCCTGTTGAAAAAAGTTGTTAGTACACAGACGAGGGCCCTCAGTCATGAAGAATGCTCTGTGCAACATCTGGACATAGCCAGAGGCCGTTTGACGACCCTGCACTTCCAGAAGCTCCATTGTTCTACTGAAGGAAAAGGCACCCAGACCATTATGGCACCCTCTCCACTGTGGCACACAGAAAACATCTCAGGTGGGATCTGCTTGTCTTGCCAGTAACGTTGGAAACCATCAGGAATATCAAGGTTACATTTTTCTCATCAGAGAATGCTCTCTTGCAAAGTCCAAACGAGCAGTTCTGTGGCATTTAAGGAGACAAGGTCTTTGAAGACATTTTTGTTTTTGAAGCCCTTCAGTCTCAAATGCCGTCTGATGGTTATTGGGCTGCAGTCAGCACCAGTAAAGGCCTTAATTTGGGTTGAGGATCGTCCAGTCTCTTGACGGACAGCCAATTGGATCCTCCGGCTCAGTGCTGGTGACATTTTTTGAGGTCTTGCACTTGACTTTTTTGTTCCATAACCCTCAGGATCATTTAAGAAATTCCAAATGACTATCTTACTGCGTCCCACCTCAGCAGCGATTGCGCACTGTAAGAGACACTGCTCATGCAGTTCAACAACCTGACCACGTTCATAAAGGGAGAGTTTTTTTGCCTTTGCCATCAGAACATGTGACTACCTAACAGGAATGTGGTCCTATATTTTTGATCAACTGTAAAACTGAGTTTATTAGTTATTTTCAATTAATTCAATGTCTCACTCTCATTTCTTCTTCTTGCATGTTGAAGCTTTACTTGGAACCTTGTTAATAACAATTTAAGTTAATAACAATGTAAAATATGATTCTTTGCCATTTTTCAAGTGGTCTTAAAGTGTGTGTGTGTGTATATGTATATCTCCTCTTATACTTATACTCTTTCACCTCCCCTTACCAACCTAAACCACCCTCCCTATTTATACTTATCATAGCTTTAAGAAACCTTGCGTTTGTGCGCATATTATATAGCCCCACAGGTATCCAATACACATTTATTGTTGCTCCTAAGAGAAAGCAGTAGAGCAAAGCTAAACCACGTCAATTTTGGTTTTGGTGGAAGGAGGAGTTTAGCTATGTCACTTTCAATCTCACTGAACCAGTGGGATAAGATAACCGTCTATCTATCCTAGGTGCTGGATTATAAGCGCCCCCTGTAATGTAAGTGAATTTGATTTTAATTACCATAAATATATCGTTTAGACTTTAATCGATTTAATGCCAAAATTAAAGTAAGTAAAAGCAACATCTTATGGGATTTGCTGGCATGGATTTCAGAGCTTGCAAGGCACCACTGTGGTCCAGCCATGTTATTGGAGTGATTTGTTAGTTGCTTTCAGTAGCTATTCGGTTGATAAATCTAATTCTCTATACCAATACTTACTTCAAATCAGCGCTTTACATCTGTAATTTACTGACGCTGGCCAATCTTTTTTCATTTCCGGACACAAACACAAAAGAGACCTCTTGTCTGAAATTATACAGAATACAATGCACTAATGTTCGCTCCTATGCTGCTGTCCCTCTCACCATCCTCTTCAGACAGGCTTTTTCTGGCCACAGAACACATTGTACTTTACAGATAATTGACTTTGGAATATGATGTTGTTTTTACAATAACAGGTCAGACTGAATTCAGTAGCAGTTTCTCTAGCATACACTTGTCTTATGTTTCCCAGACTGAAGCCAATATTTGATACGAAGCAATGGCTAGCAGAATTGTGGATGATGTATACTTGTCACCTAGGTTTCTCACACATGGTGGAAAGGCTCCAGGATAGTAATATGTTCTTCAGCCTAGCAACCAGAAGGTTTGTAAGGTTCTGACACCACTCATAGGTCAGACTTGTCAGTGCACAGACATCTTGTGCAATGTGTGGACTTTATGTTGATATACTGTATTATGATTCATGTCAATGCCACCCAAATGCACCTTTTGTCTTCCCGCCATTTTGCAGGTCCTGTCTGCTAAGATGTCCCTATACTTTTTCTCATGAATGGCCATGTAACAGGAAGTAAGCTCACCTTAATGGGCATTATAACTGTTTGACTTATCAGAGAACTAACAGTCTTTTCTCAGCTTGTGCCCCCCAGATACAGGTGTCCCAGTTTAAGTTTTAGCAAAGGTTCTCTTGCACATGAACTCATTGAAATGTCTGTGATTATTTTGACCAGCTGGTTGGGTTGATCTTCCCCAATTTGCCTTTTATGTTGATATGGTGTTATTTCTGCTTCCTGCGTGGACCAAAACGGTATTGGCTAATCAGATCAGTACAAACTAGTTATCTGATCAAACCAATCTTGTGTTTTCTCTTGAAGTAGAACTTTAAGAGAACATGTCATCTCTACTTTTGGAATACTCCCAAATTTTTGTACAGTTCCCCTTGGATACCTTTTACTTCTGTGTTTCATGTGTCACTTGGTAGTTTTGACCTAAAACTGGCCTTTAAAAGGAAAAAAAGTGATCCAGTCAAAGATGTGTGGAACATTTTCCTATTACAGGTAATTATTTATACATGAAACAGGGATGCTTTGCAGAACATAGTTGTACATCTAAACATGTAAAAGCAATAATATGAAAATTATTTATACTTATTAATAGATTTAAAGATATAGATTCATAGCTTTATACTTGTCTTTGGCTCACATCTACAATGTGGCCAATATTTATAGGGAAACTCCTGAATAGGCTGATGCAGTTCACTTGTGGTGTAGCACAGTATAACTTTCCCTGAACCTGAATGAGAACACCATTTACAAGAATAGAGATCATAAACCGTAGCGGAAGGTAACAGATGAAAACGGAGATAAAACCACTAAAATGCCCTGTTCAGCATGACTGCAGATCAGCTCTCTTCACTAGAAAGACACAAGATATTTAGGCACTGTGTGAAATGAAGGCAAGGTGACTAAGTATATATATATGCGAGTGAGTGAGTATAGTATAATATATATATATATACACACACACATATATATATACACATATATATATTATATACTTGGGATTCCTGCACACAAGGGATGAAGGAAATGCAATGAAATTCTATTTTGGAATTTAAGCAAAAATTCCTCCCAAGCAGTTTTAAAATGCTGGAAATCAAAAATTTTCAAGGGAGTGTCATGCAAACAAATACCATCTTTTCCGACTATAAGATGCACTAACCATTAAAATCAATGGTAAAGTGTCCCTGCGTGTTATGGTCCTAATATGTAAAAAAAAAAAAAAATAGCTATGTATCCCAGGATGCAGAAATGTGTTCCATTCCCTCCAGCCAAGCCAAAAAAACTCACTCAAGAAGAGATCTGGTCTACATTAGCACTAGCAGTACCCATTCTCTGAACACACTGACCAACTTATGGAGAGACTATATTAGTAGTATATTTACATTAACCTACTGCATTGCAATAAATACATGTTGAAACAAAGACTCATATCTCCTCCCATATGTAAATAGCTGCTCATGGGTACATTGTTCAGTTTCAGATTGTAAAATGTGTATCTTCATAGTGTCTCTTCAAATGTGTTCAGAGAATGGGTACTGCTAGTGTATAGACACATGCTAAAGTTTCAGCCCGGCACACTCTGCTGCAGTGAAGATCTCCCTCCTCGCACTTGACTTTTGGCTGGAGGAATATAGAGTGAATACTGCATGGTAAAGTCCTGCCCTATTTTGCTGGAACATTCTGTATATTCACTTGATATCTGAATGGCTGTGTTTTCTCTTCCTAATTTTCTCTCCAAAACTTTGGGTGTGTCTTATAGTCTGGAAAATATGGCTTATGTTGTATAATACTACAGATTAGGACAATGACCTCTATAGAAAACAGTGGGTGATTTGATCTGGTCATTTATGGATATAAAATAGAACCTAGCACATGTAGGTGGTTGCAAATGCTTTCAACAAGTATTTTTTAAATATGCCTTGTCCTGCATTTTGTCTCTGTGTGAAGACAGCTATCTTGGTAAAGGGGAGGCTTTGCTTCCTCAAGTCAGAACCTCCATAAATGGGAAAATCGAGCAGTTAAGGATATAAGGCATTGCAGTGTGCAGGGGACTACAGGCAAGTAAGGGTATGAGGAATGCAAGACAAGGTGAAGATCTTTCTGAATATGCATGAATCCCATTTCTAATTGTTTCATATATCACAACTGAAAGCACAGCACAATACTAAACTAGAAGGAAATTGCTGCTTAAGGCTGTATGCACAATAAAAGCGGGCAGGCATTATGGACATGCCATGTCTTCTTTTCAGGAGCTGTTTGGGTCAGTTTCGGATGCAGTATTCGCAATACCACAACCTAACAATTTAAGTGAACTGTGCCTATATATCAATTGGTGCATTAGGTGACCACCATGCCTCTGCGTGACGCCAATGGATGCACAATGAATAGAGGGGGTGTGACGTACCCCAACATGTATAATGATATGCCACTATAGACCTATTACGTATAAGGGAAAGCTGGGGTGTCGGCACTGCATGGTTTTCTCTGCGTCTAGAAAAAAAAACGAAGTGTAGACCCAGCCTAAAGGCCATTGCCAGGTGTGCACTTAAGTGGTACTCTGGTACTCAAAAGGGGACAAAAACTAGCTATGCGTACATGCATTATTGTTACAAAGCTCATATGTGTACAAACAACTTGGAGGCACTCCGTGTCAGGGCGGCCGCAGCTAAATGTTAAATGTATACAATTTATGTCACTTGGATAGGGGTGTAAAATTGGGAATGAAAAATAATAACCAAAAAAAAAAAAAGATTGCACTTCTAAGGGTGTTGGAGATCTGGGGGATGAAAGTCAGAGTAGGCATATGTAATGGTAAAATCTGACAAGAGAAAAGCACTGTGTGACAGCTGGAATATGACTTTGAAAGGTTCACATTTGGACTGCAGGTAGTCTCAGGGGTTAAGTTACTAACCCAGAAAATGCCAGGGTGTCACTTCTGAGGTATGAGATCTGGGGGTTCAAATGTGTTGTATTGTAAGAGTTACATTTGACCCAAAGCCAGCTGGTGACCTGTGGATGGAGACAGCTAATCAGAGGATCAATCAGGAACAGGGAGGTCCATTTGCAGCAGAATCTACCTTGCAAGAGCCTGACGCAGAGGATAGTGAGGAAGACCACCTACATATGGGGTGAGAACCAAACACCATCTCCTGGTACTCATCTGAGGAGCTCACTATAATAGTTATGTGCACCCCTGGCCATTGCTTCTTTTTTCCCATGTTGAATTTGACTACATTCTATTGAATGAGACGTCGCCGCTGCAAGTTTTCATATTTTGCAGAAGAAATCAAACACTGACACCCAGTCACAAGAATACCTGTGAACTACTACATAGGCCATTCCATGTTGCTCTATTTTATCCCTCTTATGCATAAAGGCAAAAAACACAAGGTATATAGAGCAACATATTGTCACACCGGTTAGTAAACTGCTGACTCGTATTATTCTTTATCGCCTAAGTTTCACAATTTTTTTTCGGTTCATATATGATTTAAGTTCCTAGTCGTATACTAAATTGCTGGCGAAAAGACGGCTGTGTATATGTGTTAACAAGTAAATCTGCTCCACAATCTGTTGCGATTCCTGGTCTTTACTGTAGATTATCCAACATTTAACCTAATCAAGATGTTCTTTTCGAGCATTATGACACATTCACAGACAACTCTGCACAATTGTCTTGGCTGCAAGTTCTTCAAACATTCTAAGCTGTTTTCATCAAGTTTGTCCCCAGCACAGGGAACCGCAATAAGATCTTGAATGTGGACATGGGAGCTTAGCTCTATTTAACAGATAACCAGCAATTGAAAGATTATTTGATTCCCTTGCTACAAATCCTCAACTTGGACCTCACAAGCCAGCATTCTTCTTTATGTCAGCTGCTGGAAATGGCCATTATTCTCCTGTTAGCTATTAGCCATGGAATTCTGTTCAATCACATAATGAGTTCCTGGGAATAGCTTAGATCAGTGTAACTTTCCAAGCAAATGAAATAATCTCTCCTGTTTTGTAGGAATGGCTGGAATAAATTGTGTTTGTTGCAATGAAATTTCTGGCTGAAATACAATCAGCATTATGCAGACCAAAAAAATCTGATTTATTTATTCATATTTTAATCGTGAAGAACACCAGAGAAGTAAGAAAAACAGCCATAAAATTGTAAATTGGCAACTCTACTGCATCATAACGCTCTGCCAGGGGTTAAATTGGTTTAGAACATGTCACTTCTTAAAGTTAAAGCGGACCTACCACCTTGGAGGTCAGATCGTATTATCAGCTGCAGCTCAGACAATATTGCTGACATCCTTAAAAAATCTAATTCTGACAGCTGGAGGGGAGCTGGTTATGAATTCTCCCCTCCCACTGCATTACGTCGCGTCTAGGCAGCCGAAGTGGTGTCTGGGACATCTCTTCCAGGCAGGAAATCGTCAGCAGCTGATCCCCTTCTTTACACCTCCCCCCCCCCACAAGTCTTTGCAGCTTCCATAGAGAAGAGACAGGAGGGGAGGTGGAGTGGAGGGGGGTCAGTGTGGGCAGGTCTGCAGGTCTCCAGGAGCTAAGATGCTAGCATGAGAACTGCAAGAAAGTGAAGTGAGTATAGTGTGTGGTTTTTTTTTCTGTAGCAGTTTTCCAGCTGACAGGTGAGTATTGTGTTTAATTTTGATCAATTTGAGTTTAAAACCGCTTTAACTAAACTCACACAGAATGCCAATCACTTGTAGCATGCTATGAAGGAAATTAAATCCCCCTAGCACTAATCAATACAAAAACTGTTTGGATATAGGAAAACAAGGAACCTAGTTCCTGATGCAACTTGTTTAATTTAGGAGACTAATCATCTGACTATGGAGGATACAAAGGGAAAAGAAAAATAATTAACAATCACAGTTCTGAGCCAAACCTTTGTTGTGCACTGTTGGGTTTTGGTTGTCTGAATGTTTCTTGTTTTATTTCTCTACAAAGACCTACCCCGTATATGCCAACCAAAGAACCCTTCTAAACATTTCCAACCAAAATGACAAAACCTTATTTAGCACAACATTAATGTAGTATGCACACAGGGAATATAAATTATTACTGATGTATACACTAGAAATCGGAGGACAGAAGGTGCACTTTGTCGAATATAAAAAATTAAATAAAAAAAACAAAACACAAAAACAAGGGGTTTGCATGTTCTCCCCTATCTATGCGCGAGTTTCCTCTGGGTGCTCCATTTTACTCCCACACTCTAAAAACATGCTGGTAGGTAAATTGGCATCCCCAAAACGATTCTCCTATGTTAGTTACACATTATATGACTATGGTAGGGACATTAGATTGTGAGCTCCTGAGAGACAGTTAGACTATATATGATCAGTAAAGCGCTGTGGTATATGTCGGTGCTATATAAATACTAGACAATAATAATAAATAACAATAAAATACTTAAGTAGACATTCACAAAGAAAACAAGTCTGATAGCACAGTAGAAAAAGCATTTTTTTGTATTAAAAATGGAAGGCTTTCAAACACTTACCTTTGTTTGCTGAGGTGGTGGTGGAACATATGGTTGATCAGTGATATAGGTCTTCTTACTGTTAGCAGGAGGATATGCTCCAGGAGGTTGCTGGCCTACAGCAGGTGTTGGGACATAGGCTGGTTCTGGTTTCCATCCTCCTTGGGGGGCATATGCAACCTCAGAATTGTTTCTTCCTCCGTAGGTTTGTGTTGGTGGATAATAGGGATCTTGATACTTCACTTGGTTGCCCTGGGAATAGCCATAGCCAGGATCTGCATAGCGGACAGGCTGTGGTGGAATATATTCAGGTTCACGTGGAGGCACAGGTTTTGGTGGAGCATAGTATTGGTTGGGGGCAACATTATAGGGTTGTCCAGGTTGGGGACCAGGTGGAACGTACTGTGGGCTGGGCTGAGCAGACTTTACATTGTATGTTGGTCGATTAGGAGTGGAAGCGGTGGCATAAGGGGCAGGAACAGGCTGAGACCTCTGGGTTCCAGGTGACCCAGCAGGCACTGGTTGGGATGTAGACTGTGGTTGTGGTTTGGCTGCAGACTTTTTTGTTGCCGTCAGGGGAGGTTGGTTTGGAATAATCATTCTCTTATGGCCTGTTACTGGAGTTCCTGAGGAAGGATGAGTCAATGTACCAGTTGTGGACCCAGAACCCTATAATTAAAAAAACAAATTGTGTTAGACAACATACATTTTTTTGTTTTGTTATATAAACTAGAATAGATTTTTATTGTATTGTAATGGAAAATAAATCACTCCAAAATATGTAATGATGACTGCAGCAATGGAAAGTGGAGCAAAGACATAATTATACCACATTAGGAAAAAAAGAAAAAATCTCAATTTATGTTATAAAAATGCATATGATCAGGATAATAACAGAATGACTTATTTTTGTTTATTTAGCACCAGGCAACTACCATGGGAAAAATGCTGTTCTAGCGTGGGCAGGTCATTCTGTGCTAGTAAATTGCTGCCGCTTGCTGCCATCTAGCCAAATTATAATGACCTTTACCAAAAGAAGGCTCACACTTTTTAACATTATGAAGTCAAACAGATTTTTGATATTTTTCATTTTGTGAATCTAGGAAGAACATCTCTGGAGAGATCTTAAAATAGTTGTGACAAATAAGAACAAGGACAGAGGCGCACAACCTAGTACAACAAATGGTTAAAAAATTGTGGAATAGGATAAGATAAAACAAGCCCCTATGGTTGAAAAAGAGCTCTGCTCGAAACGCGTCCCATTGTTCCTATTGAGCCCCCCAGTATCTGTAAGCAGTGATCTCGCCCCCAACAAGGAAGTGAGGTCCTCCTGGAAAGCACATGGCCCTGAGAGAGCCAGCCTTGTAAACCTCTCTCAAATACTCACTGTGAGTATCTTGTCTGTTTTTTTGTCTCATTTTGTTTCTATTTGTTTTATCTTATCCTATTCCACAATTTTTTAACCATTTGTTGTACTAGGTTGTGCGCCTCTGTCCTTGTTCTTATTTGTCTGTTACTGGGGGCTACACTCCTCCATTTTGAGAGCTGCACACCTACACACAACTTAAACATCCATCCCTCATACTGACTCCATTTTACTCTGTGACCTTTGCCCAGGCCCCATACACCAACTGAGGGCCTTTCTGGCCCCTGTTATCACTATAGCTGTGTAATCACTGCTGAAGGTTGTGCGCAACTACCCATCATCTTTCTTAGCTTAAAATAGTTGTGCACTGTTGCTTCCCATCCAACCTGATGGAGCTTGCTGCAAAGAAGAATGGGCGAAACTGGCCAAGGAGAGTTGTGCCAAGCTTGTGGCATCATATTCAAAAAGACTTGAGGCAAAATATCGAGAACGGGAATACTTATGTGATATTACATGTGATTTCTAATTGTTATTTACTTTAAATAAATTCGACAAAACCTCCAGTTAACATTTTTGCACGTCGTCATTATTGGGTGTTGTGTGTAGAATTCTGAGGAAACGTTTTTATTTCACCCATTTTGGAATAAAAATTTAACATAAAAAATTTGTAAAAAGTTAGGTATGTCAATAAACTTAGGAATTAGGTTGTAATACATGCTAGTTTGGAACCAGATTTCATCTCTACATTTCAAGTCATATCTGCATCAAAGACACATAGGCACATATATAACATACAACATATAATGCAAAAAGATCACTGATAAATAAAATGCATAATTAAAAATAATATATACAGTTCAGAGAAATCGTTTTTTTTGTATGGGATACATTTAACAACTCATTTCTAAACCAAACAATGTTTTACATCCTATTACAATTATAAAAATGTTGGCTTTATATTGAAGATGTGCAAATAAATATGCAATGGGCTAATGTGTGGCTGTGGATTTCAGAAAACATATATATACTTATACTTATTATGAACTATGGAAAGTTTTCACATTTGGACCCATTGCAAACCAGCCAAAAAAAAGCCAATTCAGCTTTCTAAATAAAAAAACAGCATGACAGCAGAACAGCAAGGACATTCTATAGTCATAGTTAAATGTAATTGGGAGAATGATTTGTTAAAAGCAGTTTAATTAGATATTTTAAAGAGATTTTCATAGGAGAACACTTTTTTAGGGTAAAAACCCATCTCAAAAGGGAATTTAATAGAAAGTGCAATCTCCACAATGGGAAACGGAGAAAAAAAATAAACCTGCCATAGACAGAGGTTTGAATCATTCCCCATTCTGATTTTAGGTTTGAACCTATTGTAGAATATTCTATATTACATAGTATGTATTATATCACAAAATGTATCGTATATATGAAAGTATTTTGCCTTCAAGCCAATAGGTTGCCTAAGTATGGAAATGTAATGTTCTGTATTTACCCTCCTACAAGATAATAACTTCCCTTATGTTAAGAGCATGTTTTTAACCAGCAAGTTGGGACATGGTTCATGTACGTTCAAGTATTTTTTATGTTAAGGAGTAAATACAGCACGCATCTGAAGCAAACTAACAAGGGGACAGGGAATTACCTTTTGTTTTTAGGAAGACAAAAGCTAATTTTGGCATCCAGACAGCTCGGAGAATTCCTTGCAGAGTGCATTGTTAGTGTTATGAACACATAAAAAGATGCAACTTGTATAATATCCAACAGACTATAAAAGGACAAACAGAAAGACCATAAACTCTCAATTTCATTAGACGGGATAAACGTGACTACTTGTATCCTCCACTCTATAGATAACCTTCAAGATAGTATATTTAAAAATTATATAATTTACATATTCCTTAAAAAGAAAAAGAAAACAATATCTGCCTTAAAGCTAAATTTCACATTTTCCATTCCCAACAATACACTAATGATACGTTTTTTAAATACGTCTCTCTCATTATTAGAATACACCTAAGTTGTATGCTGTCCATTGCTTGCTGAAAAGAT
Source organism: Ptychadena robeensis (assembly GCA_036250615.1). Taxonomy (NCBI): domain Eukaryota; kingdom Metazoa; phylum Chordata; class Amphibia; order Anura; family Ptychadenidae; genus Ptychadena; species Ptychadena robeensis. Next base: position 64,085,010 of record CM070035.1, on the reverse strand, counting down.
ATCACCCTGTATTTGTGTTATTGGTATTCTCATATCAAAATACCTTGACGATCCTCTGGTGAAGTTTGTGAACTTAAGCAGTCTGGTATTTGAATGTAGACTGGCCAAGCTAACACTTAAGCAGGGAACACCTATAGATATGGGCCGGATCAATGGCCAATTTGAGTGGCGCGCTCGCTCACGAGTGTAGTAGCAGCCAAGATCTTTGTCAGCAGAAGCAGCTGCTGATCCTTGCTCTTCTCCCTTCCAGGCATTGTGGAATAAATGTGCTGCGGTTCTGTACAGTGCTCACAGAATTTTTGGGGGGGCCAAAAAAAACACATGACAAAAGTAACTATTCTAACCTACAAGCAAGATGGCATTTTTTTTTTTTTTTTTTTTAACAAAAATCGTTTTTAACGCCATTACTTATATTCTATGTTCCCAACTTCCAACACATTTCAATTCACATAACCTCTTGGCAAAACATTTAAGCACCTCTGGCTTAAAATAGTATACCAAAAACCTTCTATATGCAATTTGACTAGGCTATTCAAGCTACTTAAAGATTGACAAAATCTGTATACAAAGCAACCACATTCATAAATTGGAGATTTAAATGCAACCATGAGAAGAAATTTGAGTTGGGGAGTGAAGGAACCAATTGTTGGCAAATTAGAATGCCATTTGAATGAACTTTCTGCCTACATAAAGAGGTGGCATCAAAGAAACATACAGAGGACTGTTAAGGTTGGGATGAACACCAAAGATGAAATTCGCAATAGGTTTCGTTATATAAAAGGGATTTCTTATATATTCATTTCAATTTAGGTCACAATTTGCCATAAAAAGAGAACATTTTTGTATTAGGTAAGCATTTGATATTTTTACATGACATAATGTAAACAGGAGAGGTCTGAGTGCTCTGGGAAAGCTTTAACATCTGGTCAGTACAGACATTATTAGTGAGGCATGACGGACCCACGTCTTGATCCTGCAGAATGCACTGAGCTGGAGTGATGTTGCTACAGCAACGAGGCCTGCTACATTAAGCTCCATCTTGTTGCAGATGTTCTCAACTTATCAAGCATGTTTTACATGCTCATATTAAGTGAAAGTGATGCTTTAATACTAAGCAGAGTTATATAAAGAACATTTCTGGCTTACGGTAATTAAAAAGTTGTCAAAAAAATGGGGCAATTGAATTCACTAAACAAAACTTAGTAACTGCTTTCTAGCCAACCACAAACAGATACACATTTGGACAACCTCATAAACTAACTATGCACAACTGTAATCTACACATTTAATATGCATGCCATAGACAATATGCTATGTTGTTGCTGTAGCATGCCCATTAACAGCCATACACTGAAAAGTGACCTAGTTGTGCTGCTGAAGTGTCATGTGGTTGTATACATTTTTATAGTGGAACAAAAGAAAAGATTCACAAATCCCTTGGCAGGTAAAAATTCCTTGGCATGTACTTTATCTGCGACTTTAGTGGTTTGTGAATACTTTTTAGCATGGACCCTATTTACAAGAACACAATGATATCTCCTTTACCCAACTGTGATTAAGAAAGATTCCATACATTTGTTTAAGCACAAGTGAATATAAGTTAACCTCTGCATCTGCATGTTATTGCTCCCCAATAAACTACATTTTGATGCATTTTTGGATCGTTTAATCCTCTGACACTAGAAACTCTTATTTAGAATTTACACTACTTGAACCTATATGATTCTTGAAATGTTATTAATTAATAAAAGTTATAACCCTTCCTCAAGCTTTTTGCATTTTACCCATGCAATCACTCGTTGGGTTGTTTGACCCATTATATTCCAACTTACTTCCCCCTTAATTTAAAACTACCTTGCATTCAGATGTGCACCATATTTTCCATAAAGTTTGCATCCCAATCAAAAGTCAACCCAGTGCTACCAAACCCCAACTTTCTTCCTTTTGTCTCTTCTGTGTTGCATATGGTACAAGCAATATTTCAGATACTATTAAAATATAACTTTCCTCCAATGGGTAACCTAGACATTTACATTGATTTTAAAGCATCGTCCATCTTAAATGTAACCTTGAAACATTTTTATTTAATTTTTACACAACCCTTGTACCAATTTTACTGGATGAGTAGGCAGATAATTATTAAAGCGGACCTACCACCAGGAATGTTTTCATGAATGGCACTATAAGGGCCAATAATAGAGAGCAATGCAGTGAAAAAACCCAAAAACTTACCTGTAATGAGCAATTTAAGAATATAATCCGGCAGCTCTTCTCACTTCCTGGTTAATTGTAGGCAGAAATAGGCAGGACGTCACAGGAAGCAGACATCTGCTTAGAAAATCCCCATAGAAGATCACTGAACGCCCCCCAGTGGCCACCCGCGATATTGCATCCCCAGTTTCATGTGTTGCCTTCAGCGAACCAGGAAGTTAGGGGAGCTGTGTGGTAATCTTGTTAAATTGATAATTACATGAACGTTTTTGAGTTTTTTTTTACTGCATTCCTGCCTATTATTGGCACTTCTAGGCTTTCTGATTCCGCGTACGTAACTGTCCCACCTCCGTATTTTGTGATGATTATATAAAATATTTATGAAAGAATTGATTGACATTGCACTGACATGTCCATAATACCACTTGCTTTCTGGTGCTGTCTAGTGTAGATCCAGATTGAAACTGTTTTAATAACTTGGACACAGAACCACAGCCTATATGTGATAATATTCACAGAGGCTACACCCATAATGTCTCACATTATACCCAGACTTTCAGAATTAAATAAAATGTACCCCAAAGATCAAGCTTTTTGATCGTATTTTGCTAGTTTGTTTCCCCCTAGTACCACTCTAACAGGGATGCAGACTTCAATAGTAAAATCTGACACTCTACAATAAAGAAAAGGTTATGGCTGAGTTGCCAGCTAAACATCATCTGCTTCTCTTGTTGCAGTGACACTTGACAGTTGTGAACAACTGTGGTGTGGAATCATCATTTGACTAGTACAGGTCACTGTACATTACCAGGCCCATGTTAAAAAACCTGTGAATAATCACTGGTTAGTAAAGAAAATTATTTATATAGTAATCTAACAGATACATATCTTGGCGCATTATATGATACATTAATTCCTGCTTGGCATCAAGTAGCACACAATCTTTGATTAGTACCCATGAGTTCCAGAGAATTCCACTAAAATTAGGGAAAACTAAATTGGTGAAGTGTTATCACTATTTAAACTGCACATGTATTAAGACAAGGCAAACACTGGAAGTTGCTAGGCTAAGTGACTGTCGCTTGGACTGTGTTTGCTTTGTGACATACTGTTCTTCCAGTCCATATTTATCCTTGTCAAACAGTGAATGAAGGATGGCTTGAGGAAAGTTACAGTACAGTATGTTCCACAGCAGGTTGCAGTCTGCTGAGGATTTAATGTATAACGAGACGCAGAGACAGAAATCAATAGTGTCGAGTGTGCTAATGTCAAATGCAGAAATGTCACTTGAGGGAAAGCAAAGATGACCGAGAGTTATGGGAACATAATACAGTACAGGGAATAGTATGACAAGCTGCCCCGAAATAGGATGTAGCAGTGTGACTTGTCAAAGACTCTTCATTTCCTCGAATACGTAAGGAGGTCTGCATACTCTACAGGCAAGCCAGCATAATGGGTAGAAAGATCAATATGTTATCTAGATGTGGGCTATATTACAAATGGGAGGCTAATTATATTATCCTTATCTAGTGACATAAATATAATGCAACTCTAAAATATTTATCTTAAGCCGCAGCATTTACTGCCCATAAAAACCCCTGCGTTAAACGCAAAATCGGGGAGAAAAAGTGCCTGCGTCTTAGGGTTCGAATGTGCAACCCCTGCAGCAGCGTGGCTTGGCTTCCCGCCAGCTGTCAGATGAGAGATGCGGCCATGGCTGGTGTCCGGATCATCCATCTGAACTGTATTGCTTATGCCAACAGAGCCCTACTGATATAAGCAATGAAGAGAAAGATAGATGAACTGCCATCCATCTCTCTCTCCATGTCTGTGGAAACTGCAATCACTCTGCAGCTTCCATGGACACAAGCACAGCCAGAGAAAAGATTCTGCAGCCGTTCTCCCTGTGCCCCTCCCCTTCTCCTAGTCAGTGAGGAAGATGATGTTGTGCTGTGAGTGTACTGCTGCTAATCACATCTACTGGCTGAATTTGATATTGCATTCATTAAATCCATTACATCAACCCAACTGATGTGAAAATGTATTCCATATTTCTTTTCTGGTTTTCTGCTCCAAAAACTGTGTGTGTCTTATGGTCCGATGCGTCTTATAACATAAACACATTGAAGGTACCCATCATGTGTTCTGAACCTCACAAATGACCACTCCCTTTTTCATTATAAAAATATAAAAAGTATATTTTTACCAGAAACATCAATAATTTTCTTAAGTCTAAAATTCACTCTTCCCACTGTTTTATTTACGGTTGTTAACCTCAATGTTTCGGTGTTTTTTATTTTGCTATATGGCTTTGTCGAGCAGTAAGCTCTCTGACGCCAGTTCACATCGATATTCATAAGGGCAACTGGCCCACTGTGTGTACTTGTCTTTTATTTGTTTCAATGTACCTGGGGTTATACCAAATTGTTTATATTTTACTAATGTTATTTACATTTTTATAAAAATACTGAACCAGAAGTGAACTGGGACCACAGTTTCAAAGGTCACTGTTGGTAGAACACTACGCCATCATGGTTTCATGGAGAGAAGGTTCCACTGCATGTCCAGGCCTGTCTGAAGTTTGGCAATGACCATCTGGATGATCCAGAAGAGGCATGGGAGAAAGTCATTTGGTCAGATAAGAAAGTAGAACTTTTTGGTCTAAACTTCACTTGTGTTTGGAGGAAAAGAATGAGTTGCATCCCAAGAACACCATCCCTACTGTGAAGCATGAGGTGGTAACAATGCTTTTGGGGTGCTTTTTTGTGAAAGGGGACTGGATTAAGTATATAAGTGGGAAAACTTCAACTGAAGTTTTTTACAGCCTGATTTGAAGACGAAAAGGGTCAAAAGGTTGAAATAGCTACTTGAGGCTTATAATACCATTGATTGGACAATCTGTTTGTTACAGTAGATTTACACCCTTACCAAAAAGTTAAGAACAATGGCAGTTAAATCCACAAGGCATAAACGAAGAACAAGCCCCTTATCCAAGGTATTTATTTCTGAAAATTACTACATCTCCAAGGTAACTACAGAGCTCAAAAAATAAAGAAAACATGAGGAGGTTGCCATTGGTTCTCATTGCACAATGATAAAGCAATAAAGTATTCATTTCCAATATGAAAAACAAAATTAAGAGATCTGTTTAAGATTTGTAGTTGCACATGTTTCACTTAATTCCAGGAGTGATAAACAATGAATACTCCAGTTTCAAGACAAATGAAGTAAATGAGCAGTAAATGAGCATGTGATGAGGATCTACAGAAAGAAACAGAAACCACCTTAACATTTACCTAATAGATTTGTCCTTATGTTATAAATCATCCTTTATGTTTCACAGGCCTTACAGCATGCCGCAGTCTATCCATGAATGATTGGTCTAAATCTGTCTTTACACAGTTATCACTCCACAATCCTATGTGATGCCATTTGTTATACAATTATTACAGTATGATCAATATTTCAGCATTCTCACTAGCTTGCAATACTTGAAAAGTATAACCGACGCATTCTATAATAATTCAATAACAAAACAATACGTTGACTAAGAATTATGGGTGTTTGTGTGCTTCTGTGAAACTTCAAAGAAAATGTAGCAGTGGAATATGTTTTGGATTATTTGAGAAGTGATTTGTTCTCTTGGTCTGGAGGCTACATACTATAGCTGGGTACACATGGCTCGATAGGGCATCACGCTAAGCTAGAGCTGCCCCCATATCGAGCCCTAGAACTTCTGTGGCTGGCAGCCTGTCCATTACATTGGATGGGGACCCACGGTTGTTTGGTCAAGTTCCTTTGAGTAGGATCCGTTGATCCTGCTTGAAGGAACCATGGTTGGCTCAAATCTTGTAACAGATAAGAGCAACATTGGGGTCGTGAGTGTGCCCAGCATTGCTCTAATTTGTTTCTTAATCCAGCCATGTGTACCCAGCTTAAGTTCCTCTCTTGCTTTAGCTTTATGGTTGAGAATACGTTGATTGACTGGCAAACCACTGCACACTACTTTGTGCAATTGATTTCATTGAATACAAAGTAATGGCAATCAAAAAGGGATTTCCCAACATGTTAGCTCCCTGTTCGAACAAGCTTTCTTCCAGCGGAATCAGTTGATCACCACAAATACGCATACGATCGATTGCTCAGGAGTCAAATAAAAAAAAGGACCAGTGTATGGGGACCTTTACTTAAAAAAACTTCTGCAAATGCAAAAGCATGCAGTGTATCTAAAACTGTGCCTGTGACAATCAACAGGCAAGGTCTAACAATCATCAAGCTGAAGCCTATCTTTATATATCGTTTATATGTAGATCCATCTATATGTATTTTTGATAGCCGTCATGGAATGCCATACACATTTAAAAGCTTATAGAACCAACTTTAGCACAATATGTATAAAAACAGTGACAGGTTGTTTTGGCCTAATGCCTATGATAAAATATTACATGAAGAAAAAAAAAATCTAATTCACATAGTCTTTTCTAGTTCATATTGCAGTTACTTAGACTTTCCAATTGGTAGTACAATAGTTAGCATAAAGCTTTCAATTCATTTCAATTCATAGATAATTGGCATTCACTGCACTTTTTACATACAGTGTTTTCAAAAAATGACAGTACACCTACTTTCCATCTGTTACTGAACACCAAGAACAAACAATAGTAAATACACAGGGATACACAGACATCTTTGGCAGAATAGACTACTATCTTCTATACAAAGACATGACAGCAAATGGAACATATGCATCTTATCCCTCTGCATGTGTAACAGATTGTGCAAGCAAAACAAATATACTATGTGTTGGTCAAAGATTTGTTTGACAGAGTATTCCATTACAGTATATTCCGTGGTATGCAGATTTCTAGCCCTACAGGTAAGTGATGCACTGGAAAGTGAAATGAGACGTACTTTACACTTTACAGAGCAAATGTGTACACGGGCAACCTACTCCTTTGTGGTTTACTTCTTCAATTGTTACTTTCACAAGAAAGTTCAGTGCTACTCCTGTTTAGGATTAAGTATTTAACATTTCAGAGCACCATTAGCAAATTAAGTAAGACCCCCCTCCTCCTCCTGATCAATGTGGAGAATGAAGTTGTCTACTGCTGCTAGTGACACCTACTGGCTGGATTGAATATTGCATTCATTGAATTCATTGCATTAACTCAATTGATGTGAAAACTTATTAAATCTTTTTTTTTCTGGATTTCCTGCCCTAAAAACTGGGTGCGTCTTATCGTCCAGTGTGTCTGAAAAATACGGTAAATAGAAAGGAATTAAAAAAGAAAAAAACACAATGGACATAATAAAGTATATAACGTAGTGCACATCTGGTATAATGATACAGCACTTCATGGTATGCTTTGTTTTCATTCAGGTACAATTATAGATGTAACATACACTTGTGAAAGCTGCTACGACTGCTCTCTAGTAGGTAAACCGATACTTAAATTAATTATGATCTAAATACCAATGCAAAGTGATGAATTGCACCTCTACAAGGCTTGAAGTCCTTACAAACCATGTACAATGACCCATATTTTAGGACTGCTAATGATGCTGTTATCCTGGAAATAGTAATAGTCTGGATTAAACTGGATTAAACTGGTTCTAGGAAAGTAATTTGTTACAGCCAGTAGACTCAAATGACATACAGACAACTAGCAGGTTTTAAGGTTTGCAGCGACAACCTACAGATTCTTTCTGGTCATGGAGTAACAGTACAATGATTGTAGTACATAGGGCTTTAATATTGACCTGGAAAAAATGTAAGGAATTCTGAGTTTTCTCACTTGCTGCATATTTGTGGCACGTCTCTGACTCCAAACCACATTCCTGAGACCTTTTCAGAGAAAGCTTATGATGGCAGCTCGCACATTTCTTCGATAGGAAACAAAACTAAGGCAACAATGTTTTTATCCAGTAAATGTTACTGTCTTGGCTGTTCATACATTATCATTGTCTTTACTACATCCTGATGATAATGAAGACTTGCCGCATGGGGGTGGGGTATATGTCTTAATAAGTCATAGTGCACTGCTGGTCAAAGTATTTCACCTATTAGACATCAGAAAGGGTTGTAATCAGCGCTACATCTTAAGCGCTCTATGGATTGCTTGAGACAAAGTCTTCCAGGGCCAACTCTCTTTCAAGGGCCCTTTGACCAGTGTACCTTTTTACACTGTATTGCGCTGTGGTTTTGACTTAATGCACTAACAGCACATTAGCACAACGCCAGCAGCATCCATTTTTTTTGCCACAGTGTAAGCATCTACCATAGTATAGGAGACCTAGCACAGAGGAATGCGCGAACGACAGGTTTGTGGCATTGTGAGAGGTCCCATTGCTGGTAAACTACAGTGAAGTGTGAAAGGAAGCTGACTTAAATGAAAGATGATGAGGGTGCAGGAGGCGTTTTAAAAATATTAAAACTTTTAGAAACAGTACTATCTGTCTGTAGATAGTGTTGATCAAGAGACTATAAGAATTTCCAAGTCAAAAAAATATCAATGTTTACATTCAGATTTCTCTTGAAAAACATTGCCCTAAACCAAAAAATTTTATTTCTTTCAAATACGGGACGTGTGTGTGTGTGTATATATCCCAAATTTAAACACAAAATGGTACCCCTATTACTTGTATTTGCAGCCAAACCTATAGGAATCGGAAAAAGTCAAATGCCTACGTGGCATCCTGTCCGTTGCTTGTGACTAGCATCGCTTAGGCTGTAAAACTGCACCGCTAAACACATTAAGCGAGCGCAGTAGGACTTACACAGCAGCAGACAAAATGGCTTGCTGGAGGCAAAGCAAAACAACGGGAATAGCCAATGGGCAAGAGCAAAACAACTTTAGTTTGTTGTGTTACATAGTAGTCTTACGTTTACTGGTATACACTAACTATTATTACACAGCTGGTTGAAAGCACAATATGGGTATTATACATTCTGAAAACATATAGAGAGTAGAAATGGGATCGGGTTTTGTAGCTTTGCTTTTTCCTGCAATGTTCCACTAATTGTTTCCATAGAGATTCATTTGCTGCACACTAGAAGAGCAGGGACACATACAAAGATGAGAAAGAGTGCAAGTGAATCTATTCTTAATCAAGATTTTTTTTTCTATTTCTACTGAAAACTCATGAAAACCCTTCCGTTTGTAAAGAGCAATCAACACTGTAACAATGCGTCTTGTTACATGGATCTAATTGTTTAAACTTTATTAAATTGCTGAAAGTTTGTTCTGTCCCCCATAGAGCACAGAAACCAGTGTATGGAAAGGGGAGTGTGTCAATAGCATGGTAAAGTGGGCAACATGGTAATTAAAGATTTTATTTAAATATTTTATAACATATTTTTTCGTTTTGTATCATCTCACAGTGTTCTCATCACTTCTGTGCTTTTCTATACAATGCAGGCAAGGATGCAGAAAATCATTAGTGTTCCTGAATCAAGAGAACTGTATGCAAAACAAACTGTGCCCGAATCGGTATCATCAAAACTTACCTGTGCAGCGATTCTCTACCCATTCGGAGCCACCGATTGACTTCAGCATCGATGGACTTTGGATAGGGGTCAGCCCCATAAACCTTCATGTTAAAGCAGGGGTCGGTTTCCCAGCCCACAAAGCCGGTGATGTGTCAAGGGTAGAGTGGGAAATTCAGGCAGAGAATGGCATGGTAGGGGAAACGCTCGGGAGGTTAATAGTGGGCATACACCATTAACCTTCTGGGCGTTGCACATGTGGTGCGTTTTTTTATAACCACACCCCAGGCAATCGCGGCGGAGCACAATATGCTCCGCCGTGATTGCCTGCCCGGCCAGAGGTTCAGTGCATAAATCCAGCATCAGATGCATGAATCTCAGCCCGGGTTAACTCGGGCCAAACACCCAGGAGGTTAAGAGCGGAATCGAGCAGAAAATACAAAAAGATCTGAAATTGGTCAGATTTTTACCATCATTAAATTCAGTAGATTGTAAAAGTATATTTTTGGGTTTGTATTTTGCAAAAACATGAATTAATCGGTTTTGCATCAATCACACTGTGTAGTGGTACAATCGATCAATGTTAGACAGACAATATTTAAATTGAACCAAAAATCCATGGAGCAAAAGTTGATGTGTGTATGGCCATCCTCCGATTATGCTGAATATCCTCCAATCCTTGGTCCACTGAGGTGGACTATTTGATGTACAGCTGCAAGACTTACCAATACATTTTTGGGGAAGTTAGACAAAAAAATAAGTGCACCAGCTGAAATAATGCACACTCCCTTTCTGTGACAACTATCCAAACAAGTTTCCTAGTCTGAGACACTATTATAAGACCTATGTCTAATTCTTACTACTGTAACAATGACAATTTTGTTCAGGCCAGTTGTAAAAATGATCTAACACAATATTGAAAAGTCCAAAGAAGCTCCAAGATTATGTAATGCACTGAATACGACAGCTGAGTTTTTTGACTAGGCTGCTATTCAAGTTATGTTCCATATCCCAGATTATTTTGATGTAGGAGACAAAGGTTTCTCTGTGTTTTGTTACATTAAACAGTCATTTTCCCTTATCGTGAAATAATATACAAGAAAACAAACAAACAGATTTGATGAGACTATTGTAAGAATGCCAAATTACCCACTTTTTCCTCATGAGCACAAATGGAATTATTTGTAATTCATACACAACAGGGGAAAAGACTGAAGCATTCAGTTGTCTCTCTGCGTGTATTATGTGTTTGCTTTCATGGCTCCCTTAGTGAAGCTTAGTTTGTCATTACAGATTCCATCATTAAGATTTGAAAGTAGACTTTCTTGTTGAGAAGAAAAGAATAAAAACTCCAATACTTAGCTTACCATTCGGTTGAGTCACAGTCAAGGTTTTTAATCCATAATGTCTATTTCCATTTGTAGACCAGACTATTATTTATAACTTTTTTTCAGTTTCAGAATAATAAGTTCACTACCGTATTTTTCGGACTATAAGACACACTGGACCATAAGACGCACCCAGTTTTTAAAGCAGGAAAGCCAGGAACGAAATAATATTTGATATATAAAAGTGTTTACATCAATTGGGTTAATGCAATTGATTAAATAAATGCAATATCAAATTCAACCAGTAGGTGTCACTAGCAGCAGTACACACACACAGCACATCACCTCTTCACTGATCAGAAGAGGGGGGGCAGGAAGCCGCCCAGTCTCCTCTGCTCTCCCTCTGCTGATCTTGCTGTTCCTGTGTCCGTGGAAGCTGCAGTGTTTTCAGTTCCCATGGACATGGAAAGAGGGATAGATGGCAGTTCATCTATCCCTCTCTTCATTGCTTATACTAGCAGGGCTCTGTTGGCACAACCAATTATACAGTTCAGATGGGAGATCCAGCCATGGGCGGATTTCACATCTGACAGCTCCCCGGCTAATCCCCATTGCCGGGTCTTGTATTCGCACCATAAGACGCAGGCACCCCCCCCTCCTTCCCCCGATTTTGGGGGTGAAAAGGTGCGTCTTATGGTCCGAAAAATATGGTAAATGTGTCTAAACTGTCACCATTAATGAAAATAAGGTATCTCCTGATTTTTTCCCTATACATACAGTGCATCCAGAGGTAATCACAGTGCATCGTCTTTACCACATTTTGTTATGTTACAGTCTTCTCCAAAATGAATTAAATTAAATGTTCCCTGTAATTCTAATTTGAAACACAACACTCCATAAGGATCATGTGACAAAGCTTTACTTAAAGCGGACCTACCACCAGGAATCTATGTTTTCATGAATGGCACTAGAAGTGCCAATAATAGGGAGGAATGCAGTGAAAAAACCCAAAAACGTACCTGTAATGAGCAATTTAGGAATATAATCAGCCATTCCTCTTCACTTCCTGGTTAATGGGCTCAGCAGAACCCGGCACCATGTCACAGCAGCACGTGATTTTTCAGTGAGTTGCTTTGAAAATTCCCATAGAAGATCACTGAACGCCCCCAGTGGCCACCCGCGATATTGCACCACCATGTGTTTCATGTGTTGGCTTTACACTGAAAAATCACGTGCTGCTGTGACGTGGTGCCGGGTTTTGCTGAGCCCATTAACCAGGAAGTGAAGAGGAATGGCTGATTATATTCCTAAATTGCTCATTACAGGTAAGTTTTTGGGTTTTTTCACTGCATTCCTCCCTATTATTGGCACTTTTAGTGCCATTCATGAAAACATAGATTCCTGGTGGTAGGTCCGCTTTAAGGGTTTCGGCAAATGTATTAAAAATAAAAATGCTGAGAGATCACATGTACATAAGTGTTCACAGTCTCTGCTCAATACTTTGTTGATTACAGCCTCAAGTCTTTGTGAATATGAGGCCACAAGCTCGGCACACCTATCATTGGCCAGTTTTGTCCATTCCTATTTGCAGCACCTCTCAAGCTCCATTGGTTTGGATGGGAAACATTGGTGCATAGCCATTTTAAGATCTCTCCAGATATGTTCAGTTGGAGTCTGGGCCACTAATCGACATTCACAGAGTTGTCCTGAAGCCACTCCTTTGATATGTTGGCTGTGTGCTTAGGGTTGTTGTCCTGCTGAAAGATAAACCGTCACCCCAGTCTGAGTTCAAAAGCCCATTGGAGCAGGTATTTATCCAGGATGTCTCTGTACATTGCTGCAGTCATCTTTCCCTTATCCTGACTAGTCGCCCAGTTCCTGCCACTGAAAACATCTGATGTTGCCACCACCATGCTTCACTGTAGGGATGGTATTGTAAACAATTTTTCATGTTGAAAACTTTTTTCATGTTGTCATGTTAAATCCATTTTGGAAGGCATAAAAAATTTGGAAAAATATATATATACACACACACAC
>CM070035.1:64051902-64065504 GCA_036250615.1 Ptychadena robeensis | reverse complement strand
CCCCCCCCCCCTCCCATTCAAACACAGGTTCAGAATGAGGGCCCGCGCCCCCCCTGGAATACTTTTGTGTGTCCCCAGAGGGCCCACCACCCAGTTTGGGACCCACTGGTTTAGAGAATTAGGGAGATAAAACAAAATGTAAAGATCAATTCAATGTGGGTCCCAAACGGAGTGCTCCTGAAAAGTATTCCCAGTGCATCACTTTTCCACATTTTGTCATGTTGCAGCCCTATTCCAAAATTGATTGAATAGATTTTTGCTCAGAAATCTACACACACCACATAAGGACAACATGAAAAAAGTTTACTTGAGGTTTTGGCAAATGTGTTAAAAATAAAATTGAGAAATCACATGTACATAAAGTAGTCACAGCCTTTGCTTTATACTTTATCAATGCAGCTTTTGCAGCAATAACAGCCTCAAGTCTTTTTGAATATGATGCCACAAGCTTGGTACACCTATCCTTGGCCAGTTTCACCCATTACTCTTTGAAGCACCTCTGAAGCTCCATTGAGTTGGATTGGAAGTGTCGGTGCACAACCATTTTTAGATCTTTTCAGACATGTTGATTTAGATCGAAATCTGGGCTCTGGCTGGGCCACTCAAACACATTCAGAGTTGTACTAAAGCCCCACCTTTGATATCTGTGTGCTTAGGGTCCTTGTCCTGCTGAAAGATGAACCACCTCCCCAGTCCAAGTTCAAGAGTGCTCTTGAGCAGGTGCTGAAGTCACCTTCCTCTTTATCCTGATTAGTCTCCCAGTTCCTGTTGCTGAAAAACATCACCACAGCATGATGCTGCCACCACCATGCATCACTGTAGGGATGGTTTTGCCCTGGTGAAGACCAGTGCCTGATGTCCCACAAACATGACACCTGGCATTCACACCAAAGAGTAAAATTTTTGTCTTACCAGACTAGAGAATATTGTTTTCTCAAGTGCTTCAGGTGCTTTTTGGCACTCTAGACTGATTGCTGTGGAGATGGTTGTCCTTCTGGAAGGTTGTCCTCTCTCCACAGAGGACCTCTGGTTCTTTATCACCTCCCTGACAAAGGCCCAATCCCTCAGTTTAAAAGGCCTGCCAGCTCTAGGAAGAGTCCTGGTGGGTTTGACCTTCTTTCACTTACGGATGATGAAGGCCACTGTGCTTAGATGGGACAACAACCCTAAGCACACAGCCAAGATATTATAAGAGTGGCTTTAGCACAACTCTATGAATGTCCATGAGTGGCCCAGGCAGAGCCCAGAGTCTGATTGGACATCTCTGTAGAGGTCTTTAAATGGCCTTGAACAGACACTTCCCATCCAACCTAATGAGGTCTGAGAGGTGCTGCAAAGAGGTATGGGCAAACTGGCCAATGAGAGGTGTGCCAAGCTTGAGGCTGTAATTTCTGCATCAACAAAGTATTGAGCAAAGGCTGATTCATGTTGTCATTATGGGGTGTTGTGTGTAGAATGAGGAAAATTAATTAAAGTTATACATTTGGGAATAAGGCTGTAACATAACCAAATGTGGAAAAAGTGATGTGCTGTGAATTTCTGGATTGCCCAATGAGTCTCATATTGTGGTATGCTCAGTCACCTGGATTAGTTTTTGGTTCACTACTATAAAATCTTCTATAAAAACTAACTGAGACAGAAACATTAGGGTTGACCCATTCAGATTCCCACTTCCCGCTTTTCTCTTAACAGTAAATGAATCTGTGAAATGCCTGGAACATAACAGATTGTTTTGTCTCTACTCAGTATTTGCTTCAAATGCAATACATTTCAAATATTGTAACTGTCACATTAAAAAGGACAAGTGGTTCTGAGGACTGCATTGGAAGCATAAGTCCTGCTGTTTAGTAATGGACCACCAGCGAATGTGTTTTATGCTGGACAACAAAAAAAAAAGTTAGCGTGCCAAAAACATTTGTTCTAACTTTAGACATAATAAGAAAGTATTGAAACTAGGCAGAGTTACCATATCTATTTAGGGTTTGGGGTTCCATTGCAGGGCTTCACACTTCCACTTTCACTGCACAGAAAGTGAGAGAGCAACAAAGACACAAAAAAACCCTAAAAATTACAGGGATCCTCCGCTTTCCTTTTTTTTTTTTTATAAAAGCCATTTTCTTTATGTTTGTGATTCTGTTGGAGAGTAAAGCTGGCCATACACCTTTAGATCTCTCTGTCAGATATCCTTTACATCTACCAACAACTATGTAGTGCCGGGTCCTCTGCGATTGAACACCGGTAGACTTGATGGTTTAGATATTACCATTATACCTGGTTTTGATAAAACAAAAAGAGATCTAAAGGAAATCTGACAGAGAAATCTAAAGGTGTATTGGGGGCCCTTAGGCTATGTCTTTTCTGAGTTGTGTGATCCATCAGGTTTCCTACATTAAGCGCAGTGCATGGTGGGGTCCAAGTGAGCTCATTCACTTTACCTGCACAATGTTTAGCCCTGCATCGGCGGATCGGCTCAGTGCCATGTGAGCAGAGGATACGCCGGTCAGGTAATGTGTATGTGCTCCATCGGGACCCCCGAGATTCACACAACGCAGTGGAGACATAGCCT
This sequence comes from Ptychadena robeensis, assembly GCA_036250615.1. Classification (NCBI taxonomy): domain Eukaryota; kingdom Metazoa; phylum Chordata; class Amphibia; order Anura; family Ptychadenidae; genus Ptychadena; species Ptychadena robeensis. Next base: position 64,062,938 of record CM070035.1, on the reverse strand, counting down.
TACACTTCCATTCTGTCTAGTCTAGTACAATGTTGTCAGCATGAAAAGTCAGGTTTTAATCCTTCTTACACTAATCAAAACGAAAATTATTTTGGCTTGACATAGACATTCAAGACATAGACATTCAGAATGCCACTTTTTAAGCATCTGAGCATTGCAGTTTGGTAAATGGGGCATGACATCTTCTCTGGTTGTTTTTCAGGCATTAACCTATAGGGTTAACATAGGGGCCATCACATTTTGTGTAAGCACCAGCACATAGGGGCTGACTGTGAGCAGCGAACATGTGAATCTTGCCTCACACCAAACATTGACCTATGTGTTTCCATAGTCATTATATTTACCTGAATATTGAACATCGCTTCTTCTGGAGCAGGTGGAGGAGGAAAGCTCCCAACACCAGATGGATGAGACAGATCCTCAGGAGGCGGAGGTGGTGGTGGAGGGAAATCTATTTGGAAAAAAAAAAGTCGTTTTTTTACTCAAACGCTGCAATTTCAGAAACATAAATACCCCCCCCCCCTTTTTTTTTTATAAAGAGCCCACTAGTGTCAAAGCTGGAGTTTCTTGCACTTTGTACCAGTCGTGGCGGGAAGTATCAGCAGCATATGGGTGAGAACCCCCCAAACTCTAAAGGGACTAGGAACAGATACATATACTATCACAACTACACAATGCAAATGCAGCATGGTAGTTTATAAATGATCCCTTATTGCGGTCATTGATTCCTATGGGGAAATGCATAAATAACACCGCCCAATATGGGAGGTCCAATGCAATTTAATAGGGATGCTAATGCGCCTATACAGGTGTTGGGTCAACGTCAAGTATGGAGGAAAAACTTATGCTTTTGGGATATGAGAGGAAATCAGAATGGCTGGCAACAACACAAGAACATACAAACTCCTTGCTCCTTGTTAGCTGCATTTTTCATTGCGTCGTTGCTTTTAGGTTTTGCATTAATTCTCAAGTTTTATGAGCAGCAAGGATTTGTGTAGATTACATTTCTTATGTCTACCACTGCTTTTTATTTGCCATTTGTGTGGTGAGTGTACCTTGCAAGTGTGGTTTATTATTATTTTTTTTAATGGCTGTTCAACTCTAGCCTTGGAAGGCCATATTCAGACCAGATTTTGTGGCATTTCACACTAGCAGCACTGTGGTTCTTGCAGTAACAGGCCAGCTTCCCGTAATGCTATGCTAAGTCTATCACTAGCACAACCCCACATTAACACATGGTGCTTGTGTTCTCTATACAAGTGTAAGGGAGGCACTTGTGCTGTGTCTGTACAAATGAGCGCTGCCCCCCAAATGCAGGGCCAGAGTGAAAGGTACGCAGGTTTCCATAGCCATTAATGAAAGCTGTGCTGCATTGTGGCAAGTGTGAAATGGCCCTAAGGATAAATGGTTGTTTGATCCATTCCTTACTTAATCTGGGAGTACACGGTCTGACCCATTTGAGCAACTTAAAAAAATATTGTATTAAGTAGATCGCTTTGATTCCTTTTTCTGAATCAAAATCAAATTGGATCAAAAAATTGGATCGAAATTGAACAAAAATTCAACAAAAAGATTACAGGACAGAAATGGGGTGTCATTGACTACATACAGAAATAGGTGCACATTTGTAGTTAAATCGATAAGTAATCCTAAACTAAAGCAGGGAACACACGGCTCAATATAGGAGCCGCTCAAGGTTCCCAGCAGCAGCGTAATGACGTCATCATGCTGCTGTCAGCCGATGCTTTGCATAGAGACCCCGCATTCTCCATGCAAAGCAATGGACATCGACGGTGGTTTGCGGTCACAACCAATATCCCTGTTTTCGAAAACAGGGATAGCCGCATATGATATGGGCCAGATTGATGGTCGTGAGCACGCACGGCGCTCTAAGCGGCAAAGCGTGTACCTAGCTAAAGATAGTACCTACTTCCTAGAGGTAAAGTATGTAGAAATAACGTTACTCATCTCCTTGAGACAAGGTAGATATCTGTACAAGTGTTACATCTACCCAATTTGATGGGCAAAAATATTTCTGATACTAGCTACAACAATGTTCCAGCCAGTCCTGTTTATTTTCCCACAACTGCTACAAACTGACAGATATGAAGCCTGTAATTAGCAGCCAGTGGGTGGATTTGTTTGTATCTAAATACACTCTAACCACCTGCTATCTGCTCGTCAAATTATTAGAAATGCTGCCAAGCTGTATACATAGCTTGCGCAGTAACATGTAATTAGGAGATAGTCCCTACCTGAAGTGTTTTAGCCTTAAAATGGGTTGAAAAACCGTTCCACCTGAGTGCGTCTGAGCCCAAGAACACAAATGTAAGATTCCAGATTTCCATTTTGCGGACAATTGGTCGCCATGCATGGTCTTGGTGATTGCTTGGTGATCGATTGTCTGCCAAATGAATGGTCCATCTGGAGCGATCAATCAGAATCACACCACAAGTCAGTCGCAGGGCCATGCAACTTTATGACGTTGGGGACATCAGGGGTGCCCACATCTATGGCTGCGTTATCAGACAGGAGTCCTTGATACCTGGAGGACACCACGGGATCGCAGTGAGCAGGTAAGCATCTCCAAGTGTTGCTCAGGCTTTCTGCAGCCACACTCGGGAACACCACCAGGAGTGTTAGATATTTGCACACAATTGTCAGCTGTAGTTACACAGTTCCAGTGATGTCACTGGTCAGAAGGGCCCTCAGTGGGGCCTGGGCAAACATCACAGAGTAAAATTGGGTCAGTATGGGGTGTGCGTGTTTAAGTTGCGTGTAGATGTGCAGCTCTCAAAATGGAGGACACGAGGTGCACGAACTAGTACAACAAAGTAAAGTACTGTAAATGGTTAAATATTTTGAAATAAAACAAAAGACAAGATACTCAAATAAAGATGAATGTAGCAAGTGCAGAAAAAACACACACATGAAATCAATATATATGTTATTGTATCTGATTGTATAAGATTTTATAGTTTCACATGAGAGTTTAATAACCCATTAATTAAAAGAATGAAGTAAATAGGATTTGCCATCATTTATTGGTTACTAAATTTAAAAAGCACTATATATGTAACAGCACATACGGTACCACCATAATTCATTCCTCATTAGAAGTATTTTTATATTGGGACTTATATTATTACATTGGGACTACCAAGCTTTATAGTTCCCTCCAAATATAAAAATAATATTATAATAACTCAAAACACAATAGGAAAGTGAAACACAGCAAATCGACCACTATAGGTCACAGTATCACAGTGAACCAATCACCATAGGTCACAGTATCAGAGAGGATGGTATAGGGTTGGTTTTATCCATGTAATTCTGCCACAAACTTAAGTTGCCTTTAAACAAGCTAAATCATTTTAACCTGAGTACATAAAATTTAAGTAAGATATAGATAGGAATGGATGGATTAAAAAAGGTAGGTGGATTGACATAAACTTTAAACTTTAAATACAATATTGTCTAAAGGTAGCACGGCTACTTCTTGGATGATGCATTTCATAGGGCAATAAACTGCCGTTACAATTGTAAGTTTCTTTGATTTTGCAGGAAAGAAGAAAATGAATAGGAAGATCTAAAAATCGGAATGGACAATTCTCTGTTCTTCCAGTTATAAAATCTGATGCATTTTAGGAAACTTTTTAAAATGACTTATAGGATACCCTAAATTGCTGAACGTATTAGAAAGGAAAATGGCTCTTTAGTGTGTTATAATGCACATGATTTTCATTGTCCTAAAATATCAATATCAGTCAGAACTAATGCAGTCCTGTGAAATATTGGGATCTCATTCGAATTGAGACCAGTAAAGCTGACTTTGAAAGATATTTAAGTACACCTGTGCGGACGGCTGAACACTATCTTTCGATCAGCTACATTATGGATGCGTTTATTGTATAGTTCAGATGCATTTGCATTAACCATTAACATAGGGAGCACAGAACTAAACTGGCCTTGGTGCTGACTCTAGACTTAGCATCATGTGGAACCAATGATTTCTACAATATTGGAGGTGGTGTGTATGCCCATAGGCTTCATTTGAGTTGCCTTTTATTATTGCTGCGTTGAATAGATCATTCATTTGATTGTGATAAGTAAACTCCAGATTTTCTGCTCAATCAACTTAAAAAGATACATTTTTGGGGGTCAGGGAAATTGGTGATGGATTGTATGTTTGCCAACTGTAGTAACAGATATTTGATTAACTTTTTTGGGATCGACTAAAAGTGAAATAAATTTCCATACAACCAATTAAAATTTACCAGCATGTCCAATAATTTTTCAATCAATTGTTTTCCCAATTTTAATTGTTTTAGGTTGATCTAACCATGTGGGCTGCCATAGATTTTCAATCAATCAACCCAAACAATTTTGGTGTGTTAACGATTGCCTTCCTTTGAATATTCTTTCAATAGATAGAACCAACACCGATCATAAATTCCGAACAAGACAGATATTGATAGTAGGGAAATTGAAACATGTATGGGAGCCTGAAATTGTTGTAGGGGTTGGCAACATCATGCTGATCAATATCTTCTAAAAGATGAGCTCATAGCAGGTGATTAAGTACCAGAATTGTATTCTATTTGTATCCTCCATGTCTAGTGTGGACTTTTCACGTACATCCAATTGCTGAGTCTCAAAATCATATGTTTGGTTAGCTGGGCTATTAAAAGTTAATCTATTTATTCCACAATCTTCATTAAGATTCAAGATGATACGTTCAGTTGACTCACAACTGAATAGTCTGCCTTAATATGGTTTCCAAGTTTATTTTGTTTAAGTAGAAAATGTAATATTTGCTCATTTAGTAATATTGATCATACTGTATTCCACTCTGTTTTACTCTTATTACCCATGTGGAATACGGAGACTAGAGTATAAAAGCCATTATTTGACTTCCTCATCTTCAGAAGCAGGTAACACATGCATAGATATGAGCCAGATAAATGGCTGCTTTAAGCGCCTTGCACGCTGACTGACATCTATCTGTCCCATATCTATGCGGCCATCCCAGTTTTCGAGCGGGACCAATCAATCCCGCTTGAAAACAGGGATATCAGACATGACCGTAAATCACGTTCGGTGTCCATTGCTTTGCATGGGGACGGCGAGTCTCCATGCAAAGCATAGTCGGAGCTGGAGACACCGCACTGCTGCTCCTCCAGCTCACTCGATGTTGGGCAGCAGTCGCGCTGCTGCTGAAAACTTCGAAGGGCTCCTATATCCAGCCATGTATTTCCGGTTATAGACTTCATTTTTCATGTTTAACATCACTATTAAAGTGCTCTTCTGATGCTACCTGACACATGACACATTTTAGCATGACTCTCTGTAAGTGTATGCAAAAGGTAAGTAACCTTGACACCAGAAAGCACAGGCAGTGCCAGCAATACTGCCAAGAGAATGTGCTTCGAATTGGACAGTTCCACCCCATTTTTGCTTTACTTCTACATTTTAACACATCATTGCAATTTTTTTTTTTAGGAAGAAGGTTTTTAATTTCAAGGTTATTTTTGTGGCATTTAGCAACTATTCTGTTAAGCATTCATCTATGTTGTGAGCTTTCAGGCTTTGCTACTTGATATTTAATACATTCTGTAATTATTTCTGCGATTGTAAAAGACTTTGTAGCTTTTGGAATGTTGCATCTGTGCTTTGGGCACCATTTTTTATTTGGTATCTGGAATTAACTCCATTAGACACTTCTATTTTTTTTTCAAGAAGTCCAAAAAAAAATAGTGGTAACAGACACGCCTCATCTCAGACGGACTTATATCCCCAACTGGTAGTTAACCTAAAATGACTGGTCTTTGCAGCTGTGCTACTTCAAAAAAAAATTAGCATAAGAAGTACCCAATGAAAATTTAAGTAGAGGAGTGCTGAAGGGGTGACCAATGGTACAAGCCTCTAATGGCATTCAACTTAACTATTGGGTATACCTCTGCCTGAATTGTTTCTTGGATAGCTTTCCATCCAGGTTATGTAAACTAAATGAACTTTTCAGTTTCCTCACCTATGTGTTTAATACAGTCCATCTCTATCTGTGTATTCCAAAATCTGTATCAATCTGCACAAAGGCACATTACTTTTACACACTATTGATATAGGTCAGCTACAGATAAGCCAGCAATTTAATGTGATCTACTTTCTACTTCAGCTATATTATTACAGCATATTTTGGCTCTTTGATCTTTACTTTATGTTCATGGTAAGATACAAGATAATCAAATACTATGTACACATTTCTAAGCAAACACTACCATCAAAGCAGATATAAGATACATTATCTGACTAACAAAAAGTTTTTCTGGCATGTTAATGCTGTTCAATAGCCTGTTTCCTTTTTCCAACGCTGACTAATGGAATAACCTGCAAAACAGTTTTTATTACACTGGAGAACGCCAATCTTAGAAAAAATATAACCAAAAAAAGAATTTCAAAAAGACGATCCAAATCCCAGTGAGGCTGAATCATTAGAGTAAAGTAGTTAGGAACCAGGAGAACAAGAGTTTTGTAAATTTCCACCAAGTGCTACTGCACTAACTAAAGCTGGCCATACACCTTTAGATCTCTCTGTCAGATATCTTTTAGATCTACCAACAACTATGTAGTATAGGGTCCTCTGTGATTGAACACAGGTAGACTTGATTGTTTAGAAGGTCCCGCATATTACATGGTTTTGGTAAAACAAAAAAGGAGATCTAAAGGAAATCTGACAGAGAAATCTAAAGGTGTATGGGGGCCCTAAAAAAGTTGCTTTACTTGTTTACAATCACGATATGACTTTCTGGAGCAGATAGCCAAATATCAGTCATTATCAGCTCACCTCTAAGGTTTAAATTTAGAGAGCTCTACCATCCCACAATAAAAATTTTTAAAACCCATCCATTGTCGCCGTGTTCTCATTTTCACAGGAGCAAATTTAATTTACTTTATTGGAAACGCCAAAGTCATAAAAGGTTTAATATCAAGCAAAAATAATGCAGATTGCCCCATGCCAGCTGAAATATTGCATTTATGGATTTATTCCGCGAGAAAAGGTCACCAACTGTTTAAGTCTTGAACAGTTTTAATCATCCCCAAATTCTGTAAGCAGGATGAAAAAAGGAAGCTCAGAACAAACAGCAGCAGGAACTCTAATTAAAAAGGACCAATTCAACTAATTTTATTTGCGATTAAATATTCAAGATTCGCTGTTTGACACACAAGGAATAGCAATTAGTAATTTCAGTGATGTGAGAATAGTTGGAGGCATAATCAGTTAAAATGAATGAGCGCTCGCAAGGTGAGATGGATGCTTTATCTTCTTGCTGCTCCAGAACACAGAGGCTTCACACCTGCAGACCTGTTCCTCTGTTTCTTTAGAAAAGGTAGTCATGGTCCTCAGTGGTTGTAGATCTCCATCAGTGTCTCTAAAACATACTTGGCTTATGAGAACTAAGCACACAAGCTCCCTCCATAATGGTTATGAATAGCAGGATTTCACATGCCAAACCATCCCCTGCTGAATCTTCTTCTCAGTGGTTAATGCAAAACTTAAAATACACAGCGCTCTATTTTTAGAGTAAAATAAGTTAATTTGGGATCCTGTAAATTTCCCTTTTAAAAAAAAAAAAAAACTAAAAACTAAAAACAAAAAATGTTCTGGCAACAGGACAAACAAAATATTGTAAGCAGGGTAATGCCTTGAAAATTTAGAAAATTGTTATTTTTTTAAGAGTCAAAGTAAAACCACTGGACAGCAATGTGGTTACAGGGGAATGTACTCTGCTGCAGTGCTAAAATAGTTAAGTAGTAGTCTATTATAGAACTCTGGTTTGGTTAACTTTGCAAAAAAAAAAATGAAATAAAATCATGTTCCAGCTTTTGGTTAGCTAGCCAATGCCACCATGCAAGTTATATTACATGGCATACAGAAAGACTTTCAGGGCGGTTTTTTTTTAACCTTTGTGCTTTTCTGAATCCAACAGCTCCTTTTCATGAATTTTTCTTTCTAGCACTTATTTGCACTTATATAGGTTTCCTCTCCTACATTACCTAGCAGAGGGCAATACACCTAATGGCAACCCATACACCTTTAGCTTCCTGTCCGATTTCCTTTAGATCTCTTTGTTTTACCAAAACCATGTAATAGAAGGGCTTTCTACACCATCAAGTCTACCTGGGTCAATCACAGAGGACCTATACTATATAGTTTGGTGGTTTAATCTTAAGGATATCTGAGAGAGAATCTAAAGGTGTATGGCCAGCTTAAGAAATAAACAACTATAGGTTTCAAACGAATCTGTTAGAGTGGAGTGGATCATCATTACATAGATACATAATAATAACCACAGATGGATCTAACGTCTCTGCATCAGAACACAATAATAAGGTCCAAAATTATGCGCTGGTGGGGAACTCAAAGTCACAGAAAGACAGGACTGGGAACAGTAAAAATTATTGGGGGAAAATGTATACCAAACTAATAACATTAAACACATAGAAGAATCAAGGCAAACATTCCTGCATTAAATGTCAACATGGATAATATATTTAATAAAGGGTTATTTTTTATTATAAACTTTACTAAAAATAAAATATTTAGAATTTGAAAACTAAACCTTTGGGGACAATACTACATGTTTTCTTGTCTGAGCCATGCCCATGTGAACAACCCCTATACGTAGATTTCTGAGAACTACACTATTCTAAACCTGGGCATAGAACGGACTGTTTCCCTCGACTGCCGAGGTGACCCTAGCAGGCGTGATGACATCATGTCATGGCCGCTGGTGCTGGAATCGTCCAGGCACCCTTTGTGTGCGTCCCTTAACTTCGATTGGGAACGGCCGTCTTGGGGAGGGGACTAACGGCTCGTAATCTGAATTATCCATCATGTCGGATCACTGTGCGACCGACATCATGCAGATTTTTGGTCAATATGACCATTTGGCATAAACCGGATTCCCTGCCGACCCGATCGTATGCTGCAACGCGCACACTCATCCGGTCGTGGGGCAAATCGGAACATGGAATCGGCCCTCTATGCCCAGCTTAAGGAAAGCCTTTTATTCTGAAGAAACTTTAGCTCAAAAGATATTTGTGTTACCCAGACGAAAACTGCCACAACAATGAAGATCTGATCTAAGATGTGACCCAGAACGTTCCTCATATGATCATTTGCAGTAAAGTCATGACTACATGCTGGTAATTTGCTGTCAAACCGCAGCCCTTCTTGTAAATGTGATTAAGGAACCCTGTCATAAAGACGGCACATTCTGTTACATAAAGCTAAATGTAGAGTGAGATTTATGACTTGTCCGGTCTTTGGTGTGAATTGCACCACTGTCCCTTCAATCAACCACCCTAAAACGAAAAACCTACTATGCAAAGATTAACTCACTAACTTAAAACAGAAAAAACCTCAAGTGCTGCTTTCACAGATTATGGGTTGCATCTGCACTGAATATAGATCCAACACCAAAGTGCCTACTAAAGTCTGTTTTCTCGTAAGCCGAAGTATGCCAGAATCCATGAGGATACGGAGCAACTGGGGGAAAACTAGTTACAACGACACCTTACACAAAATAAAGGATTTAACTTATTTCTAATTTCATTGCCATCATACGCATTCACCGCTACTTCTCTTAATGTACAAGGTACCTGCATAGTAATGTGTTGCCTGACAGTTGAAATATAAATGAAAGATTGAGGATTTGTGGTCTGGGAGAGGTACCTAGATCTTTTGTCCAAGGTAATGAGCAGGAGATGGACCAATGACAAACTGTTAGATTGGCTTTGGCATAAAAAAAGGAAACGAATAGTCCACCAAGGTCCCTCCGTCAACGCATCTATGATGCATTAAGGCATCCGTTAGGTCAGTGGTAGGCAAACTTATTTGACCAAAGAGCCAAATCGCAACGGTGTAGCGTTTGAAATACATGTTGAGAGCCGGAGGGGGTTTGTGCTGTCAAAATTTAAAAATGACGTCTTCTTTCCCTACAAACATTCTCTAAAATTAACTTAATACACTTTAGTCTTAGTTAGGTTTAAAACTTTATATAATACTTAATAACAATATTATTTCTTTTAAGATGTATTACAACATACTGTGACCAAAATGACTGAAAACTAAAAACAAAAAATGTTCTGGCAACAGGCCAAACAAAATATTGTAAGCAGGGTAATGCCTTGAAAATTAAGAAATTTTTTTTTTTTTTTTTTTAAGAGTCAAAGTAAAACCACTGGACAGCAATGTGGTTACAGGGGAATGTACTCTGCTGCAGTGCTAAAATAGTTAAGTAGTAGTCTATATAGAACTCTGGTTTGGTTAACTTTGCAAAAAAAAAAATGAAATAAAATCATGTTCCAGCTTTTGGTTAGCTAGCCAATGCCACCATGCAAGTTATATTACATGGCATACAGAAAGACTTTCAGGGCGGGAAGACCTTTGTTTTTGTTTTTTTAACCTGTGTGCTTTTCTGAATCCAACAGCTCCTTTTCATGAATTTTTCTTTCTAGCACTTATTTGCACTTATATGTAAACGGATTTCTCCGATCATTAACGTAGCAGAGGGTCAATACACCTAAGGGCACCCATACACCTGAAGATCTGATCTAAAGATGTGACCCAGACGTTCCTCATATGATCATTTGCAGTAAAGTCATGAACTACATGCTGGTAATTTGCTGTAAACGCAGCCATTCTGGGTAAATGTTGATTAAGGAACCAATGTCATAAAAAGAACGAATTCCTGTTACAATAAAGATAAAATGTAGAAGTGAGATTTATGATTGTCAGGTATTTGTGTGAATTGCAAAACTGTACACTTCATCAACAACCTAAAAAGAAAAACCTACTATGCAAAGATTAAAATCACTAACTTAAACAGAAAAAACCTCAAGTGCTGCTTTCAATTATGGGTTGCATCTGCACTGTATATAGATCACACCAAACGTGCCTACTAATGCCAGGTATACACGCGGCGACCATCGCCGACATCTGCCCCGATTTCTTCCGGGATTGTAAACGTGAT
>CM070035.1:64026696-64051877 GCA_036250615.1 Ptychadena robeensis | reverse complement strand
GTCCAAGGCTGGCTCATGATCAGTGTACTAAACTGTATGAGGGTTGTTTGCTGGTGTTAGTGGTCATGGGTCACAGCGCTGGCTCTGTGTACTATAGCTGTGAGGGAGTTGTATATGATGTGTGGGTACTATAACGTGAGGGAGTGGTATATTGATGTGTGTTCGTAGTCAGGTCACAGGCTGGCTCTGTGTTACTATTAGTGTGACGGGAGTTGGGGGTATGATGTGTGTTAGTAGTCAGGTCACAGGCTGGCTCTGTGTTACGATAGCTGTGAGAGGAGTTGTATATGATGTGTGTTACTATAACGGTGAGGGAGTTGTGTATGATGTGTGTTAGTAGTCAGGTCACAGGTGGCTCTGTGTACTAAGCTGTGAGGAGTTTATATGAATGTGTGTGTACTATAGCTGATGAGGGGTTGTATATGATGTGTGTGTACATAACTGTGAGGAGAGTTCGTTGTATATGATGGTGTAGTCAGCGCCACAGGCTTGGCTCTGGGTACTATAGCTGTGAGGGAGTAGAGTTGTATTATGATGTGTGTTAGTAGTCAGGTCACAGGGCTGGCTCTGGGTAATAGTAACTGTGAGGGAGTTGTATATGATTGTGTGTTTGTGTTAGTAGTTCAGGTCAACAGGCTGCGTCTGTGTATATAGCTGTGAGGAGTTGATATGATGGTGTGTACTGTAACTGTGAGGGAGTTGTATATGATGTGTGTTAGTAGTCAGGTCACAGGCTGGCTCTGTGTACTATAGCTGTGAGGGAGTTGTATTGAGTGTGTGTTTACTAGAGCTGTGAGGGAGTGTATATGATGTGTTGTACTATAACTGTGAGGAGTTGTATATGATGTGTGTTAGTGTCAGGTCACAGGGTGGCTCTGTGTTACTATAGCGTGAGGGAGTTGTATATGGGCTGTGGCTGGTACGTAACGGTGTGTGTGGAGGTTGTAATGATGTGTGTTCGTAGTCAGGTCACAGGCGGCTCAGTGTACTATAGTGTGGTTGGTGGTTGATAGATGTGCTGTGACTATAGCTGTGAGGGAGTTGTATAGATGTGGTGTACTATAAACTGGAGGGAGTTGTTTATATGATGTGTGTTAGTAGTCAGGTACACAGGTGCTCTTGTGTACTATAGTGTGAGGGAGGTTGTATATGATGTGGTGTGTACTATAACTGTGGGGAGTTGTATATGATGTGTCGTTGTAGTCAGGTCACAGGTGGCTCTGTGTACTATAGATGTGAGGGAGTGGTCTTATGGTGTGTGTGTGTGTTACTATAACTGTGAGGGAGTGGGAATATGATGTGTGGTAGTAGTTAGGTCAACAGGCTGGCTCAGTGTACTATAGCTGGGGGGAGTTGTAATGATGGTGGTTGTGTACTATAGCTGTGAGGGAGTTGTATTGATGTGTGTTTGTTACTATAACTGTTGAGGGAGTTGTATATGAATGGGTGTTAGTAGTCAGGTCCACAGGTGGCTCTGTGGACTATAGCATGTGAGGAGTTGTATATGTGTGTGTACTATAACTGGGAGGGAGGTTGTATAGATGTGTGTTAGTAGTCAGGTCACAGGCTGCTCGGTACTATAGTGTGAGGGAGTGTATATGTGTGTGTTAGTCAGGTACAGGACTGGCTCTGTGTACTATAGCTGTCGAGGGAGTTGTGATGATGGTGTGTTAGTAGTCAGGTCACAGGCTGGCTCTGTTGTACATAGATGTGAGGGAGTTGTATATGATTGTGTTGTACTATAGCGTGAGGGAGTTGTATATGAGGTGTGTTAGAGTCAGGTCACAGGCTGGCTCTGTGTACTTAACGTGAGGGAGTTGTATATGATGGTGTGTAGGTACTGTGAGGGAGTTGTAATGATGTGTGTTAGTAGGTCAGGTTCAAAGGTGGCTCGGTGTACTATAGCGGGGTGAGGGAGTGTATATTGTGTGTACTATAACTGTGAGGGAGTGGTATATGATGTGTGTTTAGTAGTCAGGTCAAGGCTGGCCTGGTACTATAGCTGTGAGGGAGTTGTATTGAGGTGTGGGGAGTACTATAACTGTGAGGGAAGTTGTATATGATGTGGTTAGTAGTCAGGTCACAGGCTGCTCAGTGTATTATAGCTGTGAGGAAATATGATGTGTGTGGTAGTTGTTGTCAGGAGCAGTGCGGGGCGCGTGACGGGGCGCCTCGCTCCTATCCAGTGAGCGCCGTTGCGGGAGCAGGCGGCTGCAGTGGGACAAGGTGTTGGAGTTAGCAGCGAGTGCCAGCTGTGAGCGGGCACTCTGCCTCTTTCCACCTTGATGCCCCGTATTCGGCTCCTTTCTAGTGCAGGCCCCCTCTCCGAGACTAGCAGCGAACCCCCTACTCTTCCTCTCCTACCTCGCCACTGTAACCTTACCATGCCCCTCACCCCTTTCCACGCTTCCCTACTGCTGTAGCTGCCGCTCACTCCACCTCTCGCCGCCCGAGCTGCCCCCGTCCATGTTCCCTCCAGCAAGGGAAGGCCCCATATACTCGATGGTAGGGGTAAAGACTAAGCGTGCAGAGTCCTTCCGTCCTCCTGCTTCCACCCTCCCCACCTACCTCTATCGACACATACACAGAGCCCAGCATCAGCAATAATCATGGCAATGAGGAGCAGCAGCAACAACAGAACCCCGAAAAGCAGCGCCCGGAGCAGCACCAGGTGCCCCCACTCGATGCCCCAGGGGCACTGCCGCCTTAGTGACAGGCCTGCAGGGGGACGAGGCCAGTGCAACTGCAAAAAGATCAGAACTCCATATGGTAGAGCACCATGCCAGCCCCCTGTCATTCATCATCTACCATTTTCTATTGATCATCATCGATTCAGATGTGTTTCTCCTGATCTCCTTCGACATCACCCTGTAGAGCACCATGACCGCCCCCTGTCATTCTTCATCTACCATTTTCTATCTGAATACATCATCGATCAGCTGTTGTTTCTCATGATCTCTCGGCCATCACCATGATATGTCATGCAGATCAGGATGCATCTGACAGAAGCCAGGGTATATAAATAGAAGTTGCACTGTAGTGGTGGATGTGTTTTTTAGTGTGGAGGAGAGGGGCAGGTGAGATCTTATTTTGCCGTTGCATGGATGATGCGTGATGATTCATCACGTCATGGCAGCCAATGCACAATCCATATGTGAGCGGGAGATGTGTTTGTGTCTAAATCTAGAGGTGAGATTTTTTGTTTCTCACTATGTATTTTTTTTTTGCTGATTCCATGTTACATATTTGTTCTCCTCAGATTAGACAGACAAACGCTGCATCTGGTAAATCGGTTTGGGTGGCTCGATGCGTGGCATGAGATATTTTTACATAAATAACAAAGGTGGTCAGATGCAGTCTTCATGTGCTGATTTGGCTGGCTGCCTATTTTTTTCCTTGCATCAGGTCACTAGAATGATGCATGGTGGAGAGCTTGTCTCTAATAATGTGGATAAAAATCCAACACCTGTTAGGATCTTTTATAGACGCCGTTTACACAACATACCACCGGCCGTACCCGTTGTGCTTGGTTAAACGATTCATTGATGATTAACCCAAGCGTGCCTGAAGGAGCTGGCATTTTTCAACATCTCGGTTTTTATTCTCCACGAGACTGGAAGGGGGTGGGGGGTTAGTTGTCGCTGGATTCCGTTTACATTCCCCGTTCGGTTATTGTGTCCATTAATATCTAAAATATTGGCCACTGGAGTAGACGATTTTGTATACGGATGGTTATTCCTGTTTAATAAATCCCTTTAGATTGACAAATGGCACAAAGCTCCAGGGCATGCATGTGAAATCAATATTGTGATATATTCAGGGAGCAGGTCGTTCTTTCAGCGGAAGCAGGGTCGTTTTATTGAAGTAATGATGCTTTTTTTTATTGCAGCAGAAATGAAATTATGCATATGCGTAGGCAGATATAGACATTCGCGCAGAGCATGCGTATGGCATTGTTTTTATTATGCGTTATTTTGGTGCCCATATCGTTTCCCTGAAAGGCGTGATGCAGACTGCCACAGATGGCCAGATTTAAGATCCGTTCCCAGTTTTCACCGCGGTTGTATCTGACCTGCTACATCAGGGTCCCTTGTTGTGTGGACTGGAACTGTTACAATCATGTTGGAAGATTAGTAGGATGGGAGGACTTGATCCCATGACCTTGTAAACTAAAGTGCCAATGCTTTAAACACAGATCCCCCGTTACAATCCCATTAAATAATTACATGAAACATAATCTGTGTCATTTTATTTCTGATCATTGTTCTATAGTGATCCGTCATTTGGCATCACTTCACAAGTACACTTTGCATACGGTGTTATAATTGTGTGTCTGCCACAGTATAGAAATCTGTTCGTTGTGTTTTGGTAGCTGGTTTTCAGGAAAGCGGTGAATGATTATAGCAGTGTCAGGTCATATAAGAGTACAATAAATGACGATCACAGATGCTTAAAGTATGTGTACCACTAGTCCAATGGAACTTACAAGGAACAGTGTGGCACATGCTGAGATTCTCTCATGCGCTTATGTTTATGCCATCACTGCATTCGTTTTTCCTTGGCTTGGAAGGGGTGGAAACAGGGGCTGTGCAGTTTTTTTTTATTTCTTGGAAAAAATGCTTCTAAAGTGACTCGGTTTCTGTAGGTTGGCTAGACTTAAAGACCCCCCATACAGCCTGACAATCTTTCAATACAATTTCTGTACAATCAGATTTTGTCTACCAAAACTATGTAATATAAGGACCTTTTCTAAACCTTCCAATCACATGTATTCTATCAGGGACGGCCACTATACTACACGTTGTTGGTAAGATCTAATAGAAGACATGGTATGGATGATCTTAAGGTGTTGGGGGCTTTTAGTCCTGCATATCTGGTAAACAACGTTTCATAATCTTAGTTGGTTTTTCGATTAATACAGAGTAGTAAACATCTAGTGTACTAGAAGAAGTAATATCTTGTTTTCTAGGAATTGGAGGCAATTTTAAGGTGGTGTATGCGTATAATATTTTAAAGAATGATGTTTGATTCCACATATATGTTGACTTTTTTTTTTAATGGAGTCAGTCTATCTAAAGCCCCCTTACACCTTACAATCTTACTACATTCTGTTACAATCAACCATTTTCTACCAAAAGTATGGAATAGGAGGAGCTTTTCTACCTCATCACTGATTCTATCAGGGAGGGGCCCCCCCAGCACTACATAGTTGGTGGTTAATCTTGGAAATAGAATTGTGGATCTAAAGGGTATGGGGCTTAAGATCGATCCATACCATCTCATTAGAGGTACCAACAACTGGTAGTATAGGGCCCTCCCTGATTAGAATACATAGTGAATGAAAGAATTAAGCTAGCCACACATAGTTCGATTTGTTAGCATGAAATCGACGTTTTTCGATCAAAAACAAACTATCGAATTGTACAATAATCGATTTTGTCGCTGCCCACAATAGAATCGACGGTTGATTGATAGATTTTGTCAAATCGTTGATTGAAAAGTGATCGGACCAGGTTGGAAATTGGCCGATTTTTTTTTTTTTTGGGCGTCGATTTTGTGGCTCAAGTTTTTCTGGCTACTTACCTTTAACTTCCATGAAGCTAAATTGTAAGAGGAATTCAATCGACGATTTTGGATTATTTTGATTAACTTTTCCGTCGAAAATTGAACAAAAAATCGTAATCCCCATGTGGTGACATCGTCGATTAAATTAAAACTACAACATCTAATCGAACATCGATTATGAAAGCTAAATTGAACCATGTGTGCTAGCTTCAGAAAGGTTCATCATATTAATGGTTTTGGTAAAACAAAATTGATTGTATGGAAAGCTGGTAAGGTGTATGGGGGCTTTACGGTGTGGTGTGAGAGTGGAATATACATTTTGTTTTTAACCAGAAACGCTTTTAAGGCACCATACACCTTCAATCCTTCCATACAATTTCTGTACAATCAAATTTTGTTCTACCAACACCCATATAATATGAGGGACCTTTCTAATCCTTCAGTAATCATTGTGTTCTATCAGGGGAAGCGAACCTTGGCATAACATGGCAGTGATATATACCTTCCAATCACCATGTATTATATAAGGGAGGACCAGCACTACATAGCAGGGACTATATACTTCCAAATCACTATGTATTCTATCAGGGAGGACCAGGCCGACCTTAGCAACCCCAGTGATATACTTCCAATCACTAGGTATTTCTAATCAGGGAGGACCCGGCCCCGGGCACTACATAGCAGTGATATACACTTCCAATACTATGTATTTAGGGAGGGGACTGCTATACTACACAGGTTGGTCGATCTTAATGGAGATTGTATGGATCGATCTTAAGGTGTATGGGGGGCTTAAGGTTTAATTTTGTGAAATAATTATAATAAAAGCAAAAAATGTTGGTGCCAAAATACACTCTGAGAATAATTACATGGCCCAAAATACAGGGACTGGCAGAATTGTAGGCAAGTGGTATTTTGGGAATAATTTTTAGTATTGAACAACAACCATGTTCTCAATGACCCAAAAACTCATTTTTAGTTTGTTTTAGTTTGAGCTATTTTAGGGGGATATCTGTGTGTGCAGGTGACTATTACTTGCATAATTATTAGGCAACTAACCAAAAAACTATTTATACCCATTTCAATTATTTATTTTTACCCAGTGAAAACCATATAACATCTCAACATTCACAAATATACTTTGACATTCAAAACAAAACAAAACAAAATCAGTGACCAAATAGCCACCTTTGCTTTGCTAAGGACCACTCACAAAGCATTCCATCCATGGATTTGTCAGGTTTTGATCTGTTCACCATAAACATTGCGTGCAGCAGCAACCACAGCCTCCAGACAGACCACTGTTCAGAGGAGGTGTATGTTTTCCTTTTTGTTAAATCCACACATTTGATGATTGGACCACAGGTCTAAATGGGGTTCCGATAAGGTGAACAAGGAGAGGCAAGTCATTGTTTTTCTTCTTTTATACCTTTTCTTGCCAGCCACGCTTGTAGAGTACTTGGAAGCGGGGAGGAGCATGTCCTGCATGAAATCATGTTTTTCTTGAAGGATGCAGACTTCTCTCTGACCATGCTTGAAGAAGTGTCTTCCAGAAACTGGGCAGTAGGACCTGGGAGTTGAGCTTGACTCCATCCTCAACCCGAAAAGGCCCCACAAGCTCATCTTGATGATACCAGCCCAACCAGTAGTACTCACTACACCTTGCTGGCGTCTGAGTAGGACTGAGCTCTCTGCCCTTTACCAATCAGCCACATGCCCATCAATCAAGACTCACTCATTTCATTCAGTCCATAAAACCTTAGAAAAATCAGTCTGAGATATGTCTTGAACCAGTCTTGACGTTGCAGCTGGTGTCTTGTCAGTGGGTGTCGTAATCAGCCGTTCTTTCTCTGAGTATTGCCACACCTTGTGCTTGTGGGGCACTCAGTGATGTGGAAAGCTCTGAAATATGGCCAAAACTGGTGGCAAGTGGCATCTTGGCAGCTTTGATCAGCTTGACTTTTCTCAGTTCATGGGCCCAGTTATTTTGCGCCTTTGTTGTCCCACACGCTTCGTTGCAACCTGTTGATATTTTGAATGAAACGCATGGATTGTTCGATGATCACGCTTCAGAGCTTTGCAATTTAACGAGTTTGCTGTATCCCTCTGCAAGATACTACTATTTTTGGACTTTTCGAAAGCCTGTCAAGTCCTTCTTTGACCCATTTTGCCAAGGAAAGGAAGCTTTAGTGCCTAATACTTATGCACACCTAATATAGGGTGTTGATTGTAATCAGACCACACCTTCTCATTACAGTAGATGCACATCACCTAATTATGCTTAATTGGTTTAGTAGGCTTCGACCTAGACAGCTTGGAGTAAGACAATATTGCATAAAGAGGATGATGTGGTCAAAATACTCATTGGCCTAATAAGCTGCACTCCCTGTAGGATTTGAGTCCAGTTTGAGCAAGCATTGTGTTTCAAAGTTTTTACAGAAGAGAAGACTGAGCGTTTGCCCGAGTGTGTAGGCAAAGTTTGCTGACCCCGCAGAACGGCATGTGGTCACCTATCAGAATGCGAGGTGTGTCCATTGGAAATCAATGGGCATGTCTGTTGACATGCACACGCCCTTGTATTGGACGCAGGTTCGCCCATTGCGTTCTCAATAGGCCCAGGCAAGGACGGGGGGGGGGGGGAACTTGGCATCCTTGCGACCTTTTCTTGGCAGGTTAATTGGCCTATAGCTCTGACCAAGAACGGGGTCACAAGAAGGCGGTGGGGGACCAAATGGAGCGGAAAAAATTAGCCATAAGTGGAGAAGGACAATTTAGCACATGCTTTGCCTTTAATACATTAATTTATGTTTCTAGGGCCCCTGTCTACTTGCTGGTACACAGGGTTGATATACTGCCCTCTGTATGGCACACGGCATCTGTGTATCAATAAGCTTAAGGGATTCCTCATTGCTTGGTTACAAGATCTGTTTGAGCTGAATGATCTACTGACAGGTACACAGCCAAGGGTTTGGTTTCACACTGGTCACAGATATCTTGACACTTTATTCCTCTCGTATATCTCTGACGTCCCAGCTAATAAGCTTGGCAATGTTTCATTGCGGTCTGTACTATGTAATGACAAGTTCAGTGTGACCTAAGCAATGTTTGAGTTGGCTCCTTAAGTTGCATTACTTTTGTACTGAGCATTCTCTATGATCTTCCAGACCCTCTTATATTAAAATTTGAAGTGAAAAAAAAATGTGACATCTCTTTAGGGTCAAGCAGTAGTTCGAGGGTTTTACTTTATTTACTCCCTCAAACACCCCCTCTTCATCTCTGACTTGTCCAGGGCAGGCTGCCTACAGGCCAGGTATAACACCCTGCTGACATTATCTTCCACAGTCCCTACATTGTATGGGACTAACCCAAAAAGTACCTGGAGTTGATGGGATACAAGGTCGAGTCAGCTAATCAAGAGGTGAAAAATCATGAAGCTGAAGATTGCAATATTGCCAAACATGCTGGTTGTGAAGAAGAGAAGGGGTGTAGAAAACACTTTAAAAAAAGTTACTGCACAAGAACATAAAGTAAGGTGAAAGTAAAGTAAAAACAGACTGACATAACCCCACTAGCCGTCAAATTGATCTTGTGTGATTTCCCGCCCTCACCTCCCTTTCACATCTCGGCTTCATCGATGACACGCATAGGTGGGAACATGCCATTAGCATTCAGGTCAATGGCAGCCACCCCACCCCCCCCCCCGATAATATCGGCATCACCGATATTGCGGCAGGGCAAACCCAAAACGTTTGGCGAGTTTACAGATGGAGACATATCTGACCGGCCAGAGACATGTAAAGAACCCTGAGTGTAGATTTGGGTAGTAACGGCTATGGGGGTTACATGCAAAAAAACTGCGTGAACAGTGATGATACATTTACACATGTTTCTAAAAAAACTGCCGTCTCGACAAAAATATTTGTTGAAACTCTGCACCCAAATAACACCATTACTTAAAACAAAGGCAGAAAAAAAAAGAAAAGCTTCAGAAGGGGCAAACTTGGCAGTCTAGGAAACTGGTGGACTTGTAGGCACCCAGTTGCTTGTGCCAATTGATAATAGAAGTTTTAAAGTTTTTTTTTATTCCAAAACAACGTTGTGGACCGCAATGAAACACACTAGTGTGAAAATTAAACTTGACTTTTAAACACATATAAAAAATTAAACATCTCAATCGGCAAAACAATGTATTGTATCTGACCATACAACATGGTTTATGCTGTCCAGTGAGGTACCGAGGTACCAAAGAACCCCTCCGCAGGAGGAAGAATGCCGTCGAACCGACTTTGCCTCATGTATTTCTTGGCTGTATCTTCCACTCTCTCAACGAGGGGGGCACCCCTCCACGCACCTTCCCAGTGCCGTCCTCAACTAGATGGATACGCTCTATTTCAACACCTTCATTCGTCATTGGCCGATTCCTGCAGGGCTCGGCTTCAACTGCATCGCCTCCTAGAAAGGTGGATCCCTTCTAGAGAAGGAAGAATAACAATTAGGTATAGTTGTCCTCTCCCCATTCACATTACCAGGGGCTTTGGACGGAACACAACCGCAAACTACCACAAGTGACCCATCTAGTTACTTCCGCTGGAAAGGGGATAAACATTCCCCCATACAGCCCTAATGAGGAAGGATGGGAGGAGCAAGATTAAGGACACTGTCCGGCCCCAGTCCTCTCCGTTATCATCTCCCTCCATTTAATGCAGAACTAGTTAATCTAAAACATCATAGAGCTCCACATGTACATGGAGTTCCACGCATGACTCCTAACTCCCTTCTCTTATTTTGGTTCTCCCCCCCCCTCTAACCGGCTCCACACTCCCCCGCCTAAATTTCGCTCGACCCTGCCCTCATTTCGCACACCAATTGCCAGGTGCCCGTCAACTCGACTTACTCCCTCTGCGCGGCCCAACACAGGGAGAAAACAGCAAATGCCCAGAACCTCCCACCCTCCCACCCCACTACTATCCAACCACCCTCCCACATCCCGCCAACGAATCTAACTACCTGTCCTCTAATGTACAGCAATATAATCACACCCCCTCCCCTCCGACGTTCAAGCCCATCCTCCATCGCCCAACTCACACCCCGCCCCCCCCCCAGGCGCTGTTAATACTGACCCATGCCCCCTCCCGCCTCACCTCCTCCCAATACTTGCACACCAATCCAAAAGCAACCCAAACAGCGCAACACCATCTGCAACCACTCACCACTTCTCCTCGTGTACTCCCCTCCAACCCCAATCCCCCCCTCCCACCTCCTTTTAACCGCCATCACATCCCTTCCCTGCCCCAGGGCTATTCTTACTCCTACCCCACCCCTCAACTTAACTCGCCCTTCGCCTAATTTCTTCACCTTCCCTCCCCCCTTCTTCGGAACCCTACGAAGCCCCTCCTCTACCGCTCCAATTTCACCGCCTGTGTCTAAACCTCCCTTCGACGCAGTTTACTTTATACCGTACACACTAGTCCCCCTCTACCACCTCCCCATCCTATCCAATCCGCGGAATAGAAACTTTGAAGATCTTACCCGCGCGAACAACTCGTAATCATCCATACTTTAGGAAGCAAAGCCGAGTTCAAAGTCCACCTCATACCCCCTATTCCTACACATCTGTTAAACCCTGTAGGCGACTACATACCTCAACACCACAGTACCAGGTTTCTTAGCATTTGTCCAGTCTCGGAAAAAGAACGACAACAACCCGACCTATTTCACAACAAATTCTCTTCACTATAAACACGATACAGAAACCCTCATACCACACCTCCATAGTCGGTAACTCAGAATTTGCACCCCCCGCACCCTCCTTCATGCCTCGCGTAAAGACTTCCACCACCTGCCGCCTCCCAACTGGCGTCGGGATTAACGGTCCACACGACGTATTTCTTTACACTCACCCCAACTGCCCCCACGGTCACAATCCACCCCATCCCCGTCCCCTATCCCCCCTCTCCCCCGCCTCCTTTTATACCGTGCATCCTCATCGTACTCCGCCTTGCTAATTGTCACAGACCCACACGTAACTTCATTAAATTCACCCCCCCCAGGAGCCCCCCACACGCCACTCCACACCCACGCTCCGAGCCTATTCCCAAAATGGCACCCTGATCTCACCCTAACAACCCCGCGGCCCCCCCCGCTGTAATAAAGAACCCAAACAATCTACCCCAGCCATCTAACCGCAACCTCCCTCAGCGAGACCTATCCCTTAGGTCTTCATCCTTATACGCCTCCCCCCAGTTTCAGCCGCCTTAGCGTATCTATTACCCCCCCCCCCCTTCCCTTTCCACGAGATATTATCACATGCGCTCAAACACCCCTCTCCCCATCCTCCCCCCCCCAAAGAAGTCTCCCAACTAATACACACTCTAATTCGAAGTCCTTACTTTAGTTTTTTCTAGTTCCTCTGTTTCCGCCCACTCACCCCACTCCCTCCCCCAAAACTGTAGTATCAATACCCGCATAATAGTATTACTCAACCGCATCCTTTCACGGCGCCATACCTTGCTATCCCGAATCCCATTCCTAATATTTAGAGGCGCGAACCTCCACGATCAATTATCCTCCACAAACTCCTGACCCACTTCGCTCCCCTTCCCCACACACCCCTCTCACGGATTCGGGGCCGCGTTACCCCCCCACCCACACCCCATTCCCCCCCTTCCTCCTCCAACCACAACTCCCCATCTTCTATCACCTCCAACACCCCGCCCTTCCCCCTTTAACCACTCCACGCCAGTGCCCGCCGGATCCCTCGCGCCCTTAACCCCTCGCCCTTGTCACCCCTACACTCCTAACTACTCCCCATTTCCACTCTCTACCGCCCGACCCCCTTCCCATTATCCTCACCCACTACCCTCCCTGCAGCTTAACGCCCATCCTACGCGTCCGACCACCACATCCACATTGATTTCTTCACTTACCTTAGTAGAACGGCTACCGAAATCCCGCACATCTTGTCAGTTTGTCATCCCTACTGCACCCTACCCCGGGCCCGGAGCCTATACGCTATCGCCCCCATCCCACCGCGAATTCACTAGAAAAAAAATATGCCGGAGTACCATCACGGCAGTTACCACCACAACCCTCTAAAAATTCGCCCGCGATTCCATCCTTCCCGAGGCCTTAACCTCCCCTAAGACCCGAAATTGTGGGAACGGTACCACGAGCTAAACCAATGTGCCGTCCCGTCTCACAGACTCTCGATTCAGATGCTCCCGCCTTCACTAAACGCGCGCCACGCGTTA
The DNA here is from genome assembly GCA_036250615.1 of Ptychadena robeensis. Classification (NCBI taxonomy): domain Eukaryota; kingdom Metazoa; phylum Chordata; class Amphibia; order Anura; family Ptychadenidae; genus Ptychadena; species Ptychadena robeensis. The sequence continues at coordinate 64,039,062 of CM070035.1, read as the reverse complement.
TAAAAAAAACCCGCGCGCGGGTCACTCCGGGAACTCACGATCCGGCAATTCTCCCAAAAAGTGGAGTGGACAACGGCCTCTTCACCCCGACCGCCCCCGGCCTACCTCTTTCTCCCGGGTCCTCTTCACTAAACTTCAACACATCTACAACCCCCTCCATTGTCCCTATCTCCCAAAAACTACCCCCACTGGGTTAGTTCTTCAACCTCATGCCGAAACCAATGGGGCACTCACCGAAAGACTGCCGACCAAGACGCATGAGAAATCTCACCTAATTCTCCAGTAAAAAAAGAACCACCTACACCCCCCGACGCACCCCACTCCACTTGCCACTAGAAAGAACATCCCACTACGTTCTAAACGACCAAACCGCGATTCACCGCTCTCCAGACACATGACCCGAGAATTATCCAACGAGAACATAAGAAGGCAGACCATTCCTCGCGTCTGGTGCAAGAGTGTCCTATACGCCAACCCAAAGCCAGGAACCACTTCGACCAAAAGAACTTGACATGCTTTCGAGCACCCCAATCACAATCCCCTAGATGCTCCAATAACAAACGTCAAAAACAACCGACCGTCTTATCCTCTAACCCACAAATTTTCTACTTTCTCAGACCCACCTAAAACGAGAACCCATTCCCACCTTCCAGACATGTCGCGATGTAGACCTGCATCCAAACAAAATCTTGCCGACACGCGTCAATCCAAATGTTTACTCCCACCCACTCTGCCCCCAACCCAAGCCGTCACCGTCATATTCTCTTCCCCGGCCCTTCGCCTAGACTATCCAATCTAACCTTAATATACCACGCTGACTCAGTCCGCACACCCCTCCCCCGCCCCCTCTCTAATCTACCCTGAGGCTCTTTAGGAAGTAGGCGAGGTGTGGGTGGCGGTAAGGGTGATTGATTGTACTAATCTGTTTACAACCCTACCGGTGTCCTTCCTTCGGGCGGGATCAATAGAGCCGGCTCAAAGAAAACTTGATTGACCGGCGGTTCCAACATGTTGAAAAGACCCGTACTATGCATGGAGACATCGAGCTTTAATGGAAGTATTAAAACAGGCGCTCTCCTCCTCCAGCAGCGGCGTCTGTCCTGTTGAGGGGACCAGAGACAGCACGCATTACTTGGAAAAATGTTTGGGAGAAAGGCTGCTTCTCCCAGCTTGTGGCGTGTTGTAAATCACCTACAAATGCAAGCTGGGGATAAAGGGTCCCCATTGAACAGGAATCGAGGTGCCATGTGGTGCACATAGATTTCCGTTCAATTGATCCCCGATCAATCAACAGCGTGGGCCTAGCTTAGGAAAAGCGCAGCATCTTCTGCCTAACTTCCCTTTCTCTGCTTTAATGGCAATTACAGTACCGTGTTGTTTCCTAGCCAGTATGTTATGTGGTTAATTGTATGATGCGCCTTCTTTCCTTCCAATGGAGGATACAATACATTATGCATATTACATACATGAGGAGTCGTGGAGTCGAGGTAGTCGGAGATCGGAAGAATCTGTGAAACGAGGAGTCCAGAGGTATGGGAATTTTATCGACCAACTACAGCCTGGTAATAATCGCAGACCACTTTAACTTTGAGGGAATGTTGCAGGTAAATCACGAGGAAAAGGGTATATCGTCTAAATACAATACAATGGTGTGAGTCAGACTGTTTTAACTCTCCACTGAAACTTTGCTAAGTATTCTTCCTAGTTGAACTATCATCACTAACTTGTTAAATGCATTCATCTACAGAATTTGGATTTTGTGCATCAGGCTTTACTGCGAGAAATGTGACATAAAATCTTCTGTCTCAAGGGATTTGCGGGCACACAGGGACACTGTAAAACGACAGTTTGTTATAAGGGAATCAAATAACGTAAAGAGCGCGCTATCTAACTGGCCAAGAGTTTGCAAGATTCCGATAATAGATGAAGCTACGTTTGACTGCTTGGTGGCAGGTTAATGCTGTTAAGTGACCTGGACAGCACCAAACCTTGCCAGTGTATTAGAGCTGGAATGATGTATGTATTGTAAAATGTTAGCTTCCAAAGGGAAGGCAGAGGCGGCTCAAACATTGTATTATCTATTAAGGCCATAAAAAGTGTGGTTTAACAAGGCTGCCACTGTTTAATTCTAACCAGGGCAATATCGTTAAGATGTATCAGTTTTTTTGTGTTTGCCATGAACGAAATCAAACAACATAGTACAATGTGCTTCATGGAATCGATTCCTATGAGTGCGTCACGCCCCATACTTGTGTTGGCTTACATTGCGTAATGGTCAACGAAGGTGCCCTGACAGATCAATGGCAACGGATTGTAGACCCACCATTGGCATTAACAGCAATAGTGGAGCGCTAAGGGCTTGTTTCCACTACTAATTAAATGCAGATGGAGAGCGGTTCTCGGATTTTTGTGACTGTCCCCTCGTCCGTGCCCGTCCGCCCCATAGGAAATGAGATGGACGCTGTCAAATCAGCGGCCATATTCACTGTGGATTTCACACCTACGCATGGCGGCAGTTCAAGTGAGAATGGCTGATGCATTGGCTAATGGTTGCGATTAGTGGAATACAAAGGCCTGAGCCGTATCAATCAGTTTTTCCTATGTTTAACTGTAAACTGGTTGGAAAAAATTCATGTTCGGGTTTGGGTATATTCATTGTATTCCCCAATCAATTGATGTTAGGTCAGAAGCATAGGAAGATGGGGTCAAACTACTGCTCTCCCCCGGCAAGGAATTCTTGTCACTGTTGGGAGAATGACAGACACTTTTTAAGCAAAGGAGGCAATATCTGTGCTCCAGAGATTAACTCTTCCATTATACCTAGAGAAAACACTCCATGTAAGCACAAAACCAGTCTGCAAAAAAATAATTCTGTGGCTTTGCCCAGCACACCAAAGATATTTCTTTAGAATATGTAAGTTCAACCTTTCTCTTCCTACACTAGTACAGAATAGGAGGAAGTTTTGACTGCCGCCTAGGAAGAACCCAGAAAGGACTCCGGACTTAACTGCACAGGCCCCATTGCTGAGAGTAAGTAGTGTAGTGGCTGGTTGGATACCGAGACATGATGGGCAGATATCAGCCATGTCAGCGAGGAGGCAAAATGTTCTCAGTGTATTGTCCCAGAAAGTAGCAGGTCACTAAGTAATGACCACAAGCAGGGAAGGAGATTCTCCTGGCACATGATAGTAAACAAGGAACGTTGGACGTGTTCAATTGTGATTTGATCATAGCTGAGTTTCAGTATCGCACAACATATGAGAATGGTAATCATTTTCTATGGGTTAAACAAAATAACCATTTTTTTCCTGCCTAGTTGCAACTAAAATGTAATTCCTTTTCTTCTCACACACGTCTATTCTCTTATTCTCATGTTTTTCTTAATAATGACCATTCTGCATTTGTTTCTTTACACAGACCTCCATGCATTTAGTGTTTTATTACAAATAGTCATTCTTAGGAGTAATAAAATACTTTAAATGTGTATGGGTTCGGGCCTAAGGACTATAAACCTGATGAAACCCTGTAATTGTTAGTACTGTATATCAAGTACACATCCCTAACACTTGTCTCTTTTTTAGAGCCACTGCTTACAATACAGACTAAAGGCCCCCATCACATTTGATTTTCCTGTGTTCGAGTTCCTCGAACGCAATACGCATTTTTTGTTTAGAATTTAAATAAATAAGCATAACTTAAACATCTTGGTGTGTTTACGATCAACTTTCGTTGATTATTATGCTTTGATTAGATCGAGACCAACATCGACCAAATATCGGTTTCTCCATGTGGGCGGTAGTGCGATCATAGTTGACAATTTCGCACCAACGTCCATTGGGACATTTTTATCGAAATCTGAACATGCGGATTGTAGGATTAAAACGTGTATGGGGCCCTTAACTAGGTAAAGAGATTCATTATAGGTATCAGACTCCAACACAGGATAAGAGGCTGTAAATGTACCTACCCGGTGTCTCGTTTCGCAGTATCCTTTTAGCAGGCAAAGTAAATTTGGGATCAGAGATCTCCAATTGTCTGTGTATTTGTTGAGAGAAGAAAATGTAAAAAATCAATGCAAAAGCAAAGGGTTTTAGATTTGAAAGTAGGGGCCAGTTTTGATAAATGGGAAACATTCCTTAATTGTTTCAAATTAGATTAAACTTTAAGTTCGAGCTAAGATTATATGGGCGGGCAGTCGTAAAAGTGGTAACCCCACCATCCCACTCTGTTGAAATATGCTGTGTTCCACAGATTAAAAAAAGAGGTCACTTATTAAACATACATGGTACAATGTGGCTGGTTTGCTAGTATAAGCATGGGTTCCAGGACTTTCTTGGAAAAGAGAGGGCCAGACCAGGATATGGGGTAATGTGAAACATGAGGTGGCCTGATATTCAGCAATTGCATTGCCTAGTGGTTACAGTTAGTAGACGAAAACCCCTGTCTACCATTGCAGGTACTTGGATGTGTGAGCGGATTTTTCCGTTGTGTTCACGTCAAATCTGTGAATTTTTGGCACCTCACGGCGAACGCGGTGTCTAGTAGAAGGCGAAATTGTCCATGATCGCTGGCCATAGAGATGAATGGCGTGGTTAAAAGCCCGGTTTATTTTTACCGCTCCAATTCACTCCCATGTCATGGTCCGATCAGGTGGGTGGGACAGAGACTCTGCCTGCAGGTACTGGCGATCCCAGTGGCCGGCAATTATAATCGCGGGGGAGGACTGCGAGATCGCTGGTGGCTAGCCATTGCTCCCAGTGGTCTCCGGTCTCACGCTATAGTGGGGAGCATTAGCCTAAGGCTGTCAGGTTGTGGCTTCAATTAGGATGCGGACCACTAAAGTGAAGGAAAAGGCTGCACTTTGGTCATGCCGCTTAGATAGTCAAATAAATATATATTAATCTCTTTAGGAACATACTGATTCTTGTCACACAAAATTCGTTATGTCAACATCAAGCTCTGCATTAACGCATTCTTTTTCTGGAAGTGATTTCTAATTTTGTGATTACAGTAAAGGTTCCTCAAGATATTCCCTTGACTATTACAGGTCCCAGAGGGGTTTGAACTATGAGCTGTTTCAGGAAATCAAGATGCAACAAGGCTTCCTTCCTATATTGTTTAGGGGGGGGGTGTGGGGGTGGGGGGTGGGGGGGGGGGGGGGGGGGGGGGGGGGGGGGGTGGGGGGGGGTGGGGGGGGGGGGGGGGGGTGGTGGGTTGGGGTGGGGGTGGGGGGGGGGGGGGGGGGGGGGGGTGGGGGGGGGGGGGGGGGGGGGGGGGGGGGGGGGCGACCCACTTCTCGCAAGTTTAACTTCTGCTAATTTTTAAGTCACTTTAGAGACCGTAAAAAAAAAAACATCCCTCTCCTGACTTTCCGTGACTCCTACGCTATGTCCCACTTAGTAAATATGGATGCGCTAAAGGATACACTAAACAACTTAATTATTAAAATGTATTTACGGTGCTTGTATGTTAAATGCAGTGCATCAACCTGTATATTTGCGATTTAATTGTAACTAAGTACATAATTTACATACATTAGGTCCAAAATGTATAGGGATATATTTGACCATTTTTTTTTCTGTTATTATTGTTTTTTTGTCACATTTAATTCAGAAGATATAATAAGTAATGGCCAAGAAAGTCTCACAAATGCTATGTCAGGGTGGTGTGTGGTCAGATCCTTTGTTAGGTCATTATCAATTAAGTAGAGTAGGATAGCAAAGGCGGAGTATATTTAACCCTTCCTCTTCGGGTTTGCATGTGGAGGCACAAAAATGTTCCACCATAATTTCATGGCGGTGAAGGTCCCAAACACACCTGCGAGCGTCACTCCATTACATGGGCAATTGCGCTTTGAGTTTTCTCAGCTGAGAGAAACTTACCCAGAGGTTATATTTTGGGCAGAGATTGTATCAGGGGTATTAAGGGGGTTGATCTATGTAGAAGATTTTTTTTTGTGAACAGACATGTATTTAAAGAGCTCTCCGTGCTGGTGAACTAGCCATCTACGCCTCAAATACAGAAAAAAAAAACATAAAAACTTCTACAATATTAGGAGTGGCAAAATCTAGGATGGTATAACCGAGAAAAAAAGAAAGCCCTAGTCACTCCGATAAAAAAAAAAAAAAAGAGTTCTGGATATAAACAGTCATTGAACAGATGGAAACCAAGGAACAAAATTGTACAAAAATTAGGGCAAAAATATCAAGTGTAGCCAGGCAAAAATCAGTGACCCGGCTAATCACAGTGATTTAGAGGAGTTGCTTATAATACAGACGGAGAATGACCACAACAGATACAGCCAAAGACAAACCTAGGAGTTATTGAGTCTGATTGAACCCATTTTGAGCTGACTTAAAAGCAAAAAAGTTGATTACTATACCAATATAATTACGTAATATGTTATGCCGCCATATACACTACGCCGAGTGTGGTTGGTGCAGGTTGCAGACTACCCCCGACTGTCGCTCCGGGAGGCAAGTGATGACGTCATCAGTTCGGCCTCCCGATTGCATTCTGGGGCCCCACAAGACCTCGGCAAGGCACCTCTTGGTGGGCCGGCAATAAGCAGCGATGGAGACGCCGTCCTCATTGCTTGCTTATGGCAATCGGCTCCCATTCAGCTCAGATTTTCCGACATGTCGGACTCGGGGCCGGCCGAGAAGGGGGCGACAGGCATGTCGCCCCAATGTGGGCACCTGCCGGATAAACGGGCCGGATTTTAAACCTGACCGACGGCGAAGTGGGGGGAAGCGCGAGACGCCCCGTCGGGTCAGATTAAATCCGGACGTTTATCGCGTTATTGTGTATGCATTAGTTGCCTTGCACAATAGGAACAAAAAGCTTACTTTCACTTTTATGCTTGAACATAGAAAAGAAAATCTTGTTTAACAAAAAAAAAGAGACCACTGATTTCCATGTTGTTTCCATGCTTTACATACAGATGAGACCATAATTATTCATATCCTTGGCAAATTTTGACTTTTATTCAACCAGCAAGTTATTTTTTTATGGGAAATGACATAGGTGTTTCCCAAAAGATAATAAGACGATGTACAAGAGACATTTTTATGGGAAAAAAACATTTGAGCATTTGAGCAAAAAGTGTCCAGTCCAAAATTATTCATACCCTTCTCCACAGCAATTTTTCCCATTTATCTCTAGCAATGAGCTCCAAATCTTTCAGGTTGGAGGGTCTTCTTGCCATCTCCCTGATCTTTACCTCCCTCCACAGAGTCTCAATTGGATTCTGGCTGAGCCACTCCAAATTGTTAATGTTGTTGTCTGCTAACCATTTCTTCACCCCTTTTGTGGTATGTTTTGGGTCATTGTCATGCTAAAATGTCCACTGGTACCCAAGGCCAAGTTTCTCTGCAGACTGCCTAGTGTTATCGTTGAGAATCCTCATGTATTGCTCTTTTTTCGTGGTGCTGTTTACTGTGATTAGATTCCCTGGTCCATTGGCTGAAAAACACCCCCAAAGCATTAGGTTCCCAGTGCCATGTTTTACAGTGGGGATGGTGTTCTTTGGGTTGAAGGCTTCTCCTTTTGTGAAGCAATAAATGAAGGAAACATCATTGTGACAAAACAATTACATTTTTGTTTCATCTGACCATAACACAGAAGACCAGAAGTCTACTTCTTTGTCCAGATGAGCATTTGCAAAGGCCAAGTGAGCTTTTGTGTGCCTTGTCTGAAAAAGTGGCGTCCTCTTTGGTCTGCATTCATGGAACCCAGCAGTGTGCAGTGTACTTTGGATTGTCTGCCTTGAGATATTGCCACCAGAAGAGCCAAGCTTGACCAGGATGGCCTTGGTGGTTATTAGTGATGGCCGAACTTCAGCCAGGTCCGTCTGCGAACAGGCCGAGTGTCTGTCTGTTTGTAGAAAATTTGAATTCAACAGCATTTCTGGTACCTGGAACGCACAGTTCCCGGTTTCTCTAGCTGGACTTGACATCACGGACGGTTTAAGCCGTTTTTCTTTGACGAGAGACTGGATTCTCTCTGCGGTCTGCGGTGCAAGTCAAATAATCCTTTCACTAGCTGGATGGTTCTGCTTCTGATCCGGCCAGCGGAAGAATACTCACCTTCTTCCCACCGGTTAACAGGGTGGGTCGAACACCTGTACTGTTCGCCAGGGTAAGAAAAGTGGACAGTTCGGCCATCATCATTGGTAATCCTTGGATTCTTTTTCACCTCTCGCACACCTCTCACTTTTGGCTTCTGATCACGTCCTCTGAGATTTTCCACAATGCGGAGCATCTTGTATTTTTTAATAATACTTTGCACTGTAGCCACTGAAACTTGAAATCATCTAGATATGGCCTTGTAGCCCTTTCCTGAGCAGCCACAATGGGCAGCCATGGGTCCTCACTGAGCTTCTTTGTCTGAGCCATGACTGTCCACAAACCAACTGCAGTGAGCTGCTGTTTTTGACCTGTTGAGTTGATTAAAACAGCTGTTCCCAATTAATCAGGCTAATTAGCATGCTTTGGAACAGCTTGGACTATTTGGAATGGTAGAGAACTTTGGGTTTTCCCAAAGACTGTCTCCGTTTGTGAAGGGTATGAATAATTTTGGACATGACACGTTTTGCTCAAATGTAAATAAAAGCTGAGAAATTTTCTTTTCCCACAAAAAGGCCTCTTATGGGCTCAATTGTATTTGCATTTTATGTAATATAAAATAGCGCAGTCATCTACTGCAGATGTGGTCAGGATTTCCATTTTGTGCTAGTGCATTGTTTAGAGAGATCCGCCCAAACTTTAATCCTGGCATTGCAGAGCTTACAGATGTTCAACCTGAGTAAATGCCAGACTGCTATTTGATTCAGGCCAGAATTTCAGAACTCCAACGTGCAGTATTCGTGGAATTTTGTATAACTTGTATAACTACATGTATGATCCTGCTAGATTTGGGAGTCAGGACAATGATGATTGGGACATAGACATATGGACGGTATATATTAACTTTACGGACTCATTGTCATTATGGACTCATTGTTTAAGGAAATGCAAAAAAAAAATGTGTATACATATACACAGGGGTGCACATAACTTTTTTTAGTGAGCTCCTCAGAGGAGTACCAGGAGATTGTGTTTGGTACTCACCCTATATGTAGGGTGGTCTTTCTCACTGTCCTCTGCGTCAGCCTCCTGCATGGTAGATTCTGCTGCAGATGGATCTCCCTGTTCCTGATTGAGCCTCCGATTAGCTGCCTCCATCCACAGGTCACCAGCTGGCTTTGGGTCAAATGAAATACACACAGTACAACACCATTTGAACCCCCAGATCTCATACCTCAGTAGTGTGACTCTGACATTTTCTGGGTTAGTAACTAACCCCTGATACTACCTGCAGTCCAAATGTCACCCTTTCATAGTCATATTCCAGCTGTCACACAGTGCTTTTCTCTTGTCATATTTTACCCTCACATATGCCTACTCTGACTTTCATCCCCCAGATCTCCAACACCCTTAGAAGTCTGATCTTTTTTTGGATTATTATTTTCCATTCCTATTTCACACCCCTAACTGCAACCTTTCATAGTTATTCATATTTCCCTGCAGTTATCCAAGTGACATAAATTGTATACATTAAATATTTAGCTGCGGCCACCCAGACAGGGAGTGCCTCCAAGTTGTTGTTTAGCATATGAGCATTGTTTTTGTTTTTGGCCTCTGAGTACCAGAGTACCACTTATGTGCACCCCTTTATAAAGGCAAAGTAGGGATTGGGCTCACACAAACCTTAGACTTCTACACCCTTGCAGCTGTGTTGAATTACACGCTGTATCAAGTTTATATATATATTATATACTTTATAAACACTGTATATTCTGGCGTATAAGACTACTTTTAAACCCAGGAAAATCTTCTCAAAAGTCGTGGGTCGTCTTATACGCTGAGTGCTGAAACTTCTGAGCCAGAGGAGTCTGCCTGTCATACATCGGAAGCCAGGAGACGAAGCTGACGTGCTCCCTAAAGGCTGTGGCTCCAGTGGCTGAAACTGGTATTGCAGCTCAAACACATTAAAACACCTTTACTGTATCACGTGACATGATATCCGTTACATTTTTGATTGCCAAAATTCTTTGAATTAAATGTATACAAATTGTGTCACTTGGATAACCGCAGGTAAACATTAATATGAGAGGTTGCATTTACGGCTGTAAAATTAGGAATGTAAATGACAAAAAAAAAAGTAGACCTATGTAAGGCCATGGGTCCACTGCTTTTTCCCTGGCCAAAAAAATGACATGTGCTGGCACATTTGCCAGTGGATTTCCCTTGACTTGCATGCAGTTTGCCCATGTCATAAGAATGAAAATTACCATATTGAAAGCAAATCTGATGTTTTTAAAAAAAAAATTTGGTGTGTGTTGGAAGGGGTAGTCTTATACTGGGAGAATACCCCAAACTCTATATTTTAACTGGAAAAGTTGGGGGTTGTCTTATACACCCAGTCGTCTTATACGCCGGAAAATACGGTATATATTATATATACTTATAAAAAGTAATAAAATGAATAACACACATTCATTTAATGCCCAACAATGAGTGCCCAATAAAGGTTTCATAAACTCACCTATATCATCCTGAGCTTTGCTCATGTCGGAGTAGGAAGTGATCCCATGTCATAATGTAAAGAGACTGAAGTACCTTGGAACAATTGTATCCTTGCAAAAATTAAGTGAAATGGTCTCTTGAGAGTCCCCTTGCGAGAATTAAGGGTTGTCCTTGCACGGTAGTTTTAGCAGCTATTTATCCTAATCAACTTTTGAAGTAAATGTGGCTGATTTAACATTTTTGTTTAGTTATGTTTGATAAAGTCCTGTAACTGAAATGTTGGTATTAATAATAAAGGAGCAAGGTGCAGTAGTATATCAGCAGCCAGCAGACGGTTATAGGGTAGTACCAACATGTGCCAGTCGATTCTCATCAAATTGTCTGTATAAAACAAGTAAACTGCTGGTTAACATATTCATATTTTTCAATCTTCGTACTCACTTGAGATAAGATTGTCACGCTTCTGCCCTATGCTCTTAACCAGTGTGAATGTTTTTATCTCTATAAAGAAGGTACAAGAATATTGACAGCTTTCAAAACAATTTCCTTTTATTCTATTAGGCTAATCAGTTGTTCTTTCTATGAAATCTTTTCAACATTACATTGGTAATATTTAACTTGATGTTTGTTTGTTGCAACACATTGATATTGAGACATTTAGTCTATGTTTCTACAGCGTCAATACCCAATTGGCAATATGTACGTCAAGTGAATGGATGTTGACACATATTTAATGATCCTGTTCCCATATGAGTTGATCCATTGGGCTGGGTTGCCTTAATGTCAATGCAGAGTCCTGAGTCGACATCAACATGATGCAGCCCAATACAAGTATGGGTGCGCTGACAGACCCATAAAGATTGCACTGAATGCATTAACAATGCATGGGTATGCGTCGTTGGACTAGGGCTCCACTATGCGCTGGGATCCGCTGATGTCAGCACAAGACTCCATTGCGTTCATGTGGATGTGGAGACCTAGCCTCATTGCCGTCAATGGGCGACTTATGCATGTGGAACCCTAGCATTAAAGGATTGTTTTCACAAAAAAAATAAGACTTTCCCTTACATGCCCTAACGCAGGGTTAGGCAAAGTGCGGCTCGGGAGCCACATGAGGCTCTTTAGCCCCTTCAGTCTGGCTCAGTGACGTAGGGACTTGTCCTTTCTGCTACCAGTTCTGTATTATTTTTCATTCATGTCTGCCCGTCCCACTCCCAATAGCAAAACCCTGCACCATCACCAACAACCCCTAAATATGCCTAGGAGGGGGGCTTTGTGATTACCTGTGAGGAGGAGCTCTGTGGCTACTAATAAGTGGGGGCTTCCTGTCTACCATTAAGAGAGGGGCTCTATGGCTACCTACAGGGGGCTTTTGGGCTACCTTTAAGCGGGGGGTCTGGCTACCTACAAGGGGGTGCTTTGTCTACCTATATGGAGGGGGCTTTGTGGCTACAAATAAGCAGCTGCTCTCTATTATTAAGGGAAGGGCTCTATGGCTACCTATAGGGGGAGTTTTGGGCTACCTTTAAAGTGGGGGTCTGGCTACATACAAGGGGGCGCTCTATCTATATGGAGGGGGTTTTGTGGCTACAAAAAAGCGGGGGTTCTCTGTGGGCCCCCCTGGGGGGGCGGAAGCTGTTCCGGGGGACGGAGGCCCGCATTCTTAAAATGTGTTTGAATTAGGGAAGGGGGGCTCGATAATGTTGCTAAACAGAAAAAGGGGGCCCTGCAAGGAAAATTTGGGAACCACTGGTATATTGTAAGTACATTGTAGGGGTTGTCAGTCATTGTGGTCACA
>CM070035.1:64007113-64018155 GCA_036250615.1 Ptychadena robeensis | reverse complement strand
CCAGGGACCCAAAAATGTCTCCGACTCTGACTCCTCGACTCCGACTCCACAGCCCTGATTATTACTTTACTACAGTCATTTTGTCTCTTTTTAGATTTGCTCTGATGTGGTCAGCTTTGGTGTGCCTGCAGGTTTGCTATGCATTTTTCATGGACTATTTCATTAAATGGAAACACAAGTGCACTGCAACATCACTGCCTTTTGGCCCTTTAAACTACAACCTGTCGCACTGCAGTAAAACTGTGTTGTCATACACCAAGCTTATAGCCCAAAACGCATGTGTTGCCAACCCTAATTTGGAACTTTGTCTAAAAGGAAGGCACACACGGGTAGATTTGTAAACAGATTGTAAACCGTGAGCGTGCACGTTGATTGATTGTATTTGAATCTTTTTACAGATCTACCCGTGCCTAGCTTAACAGTCATGTCCTGGGTTTGTTGACACTGCTCTCTAGTGGTGTCAACTACCTATTGTGACTTTGTATCTTGTGGTGTATATTGTCATTGTCCACAGAAGTGCCACAATATTAATGTGTGAATCCCCGCTTCCCACTTTTGGAAAAGATAAAAGAGAAAGCAAAAATAAAAAGCTAAATGATTCCGTTTTTTCCCTTTAATTGCCATTCTTATGCAGAAATCTGGGTGAGGAAGAGAAAGTCCCTGACTCGCCGATATCAAATGATTCGAGCAGAGAAAACTCTGTGGTGGTAAGGAAGAACAATACCAAGGACGTAGTTCTGACACAATGTTATAGGGAAATCCAAAATATGGAAACTGAAAAATAGATTGAGCTGACTAGAGAAGTAACCACATGAGTGGTCTTGGCATGCCCCTAGATTTACAAGTTTCAACTGATTAAAAAGGAAAATGTCAGGTTCAAGATAATTCTATTACCAATGTAAAGAAGACTGAATATGAAATTGAGCACTTTTACTCAAATAATTTCTATAAAAAAAGGATAAGCTTTTCTTTATATACTGCAAAGCATAAAAGAATATTTAGCATTGGCTACTTTTACATACCATCGCCACTTTCAGACTGTCCTCTATATGGGTTATATTTGGGTTTCGGGGCAACTACAGGTGCAAATTTCTTAGGGGTTTGTTGAGTTGACACGGAGATGCTGGGTATTCCAAACCCCTGGGTGGTCTCCATTCTAGCTGATACATGTCCCAGGTTGTCCCCAGAGCTCTTTGGTGGTAGCCATGAAGGATGAGACATTTTTTCAAGTCTACAGAAACAGAAGTTAGAGTCATTGGAACCAAATGTCAAATAAAAATACATACTGTGACTTACAGATTTGGTGAAATACAATGTATGTAGCAATACACAGTGAACATAGGATTACAACATAAAAAAGCACAGACTATGATTGAACGAAAATTTAAAGATGGAATGTTTTCATATATAAAATATACTTGCAAACAATTTGTAATTTAAGCAAATATAGTTCATTAGGGAAATATAGTTCATCATACAGCATGGAGCCATTTATTGTAGCCATTACACTGCACACTGTTTCTATGAGAACAATAGCACATTCTATTAAAATCAAATATGACTTAAGCCGGCCATAGACATGTAGATTCTTCTGCAGATCGATGCCCTCACGCACGACCGGTCGTGCAGAGAATCGGCCACGCACCCTTTCTGTGCTGGCAATTAGTTTGGATGGCGATTGGCCTAGGAAATTACGGACATGTCCGTAGATGTTCTTGAACTTATGGCCCAATTTAGCTTTTAGGCATTAGTTTTGCAGCCAATTTTGCATGCCGCAAATCTAACCGTCTATGGCCAGTTTTAGCAATGCCAATTTACTACTTGTGTGTAAGAATTCACATAATAAGCAGCACGTTTGTAAGTACTGCCTAAAGGTGAGCATACACAGGTCAATTTTCACGCAGCGTAATGGCCTCACCACGCTGCACTCGAGTGTTCGCAGACTGAACCGAGAATCAGTGCACACCACTTTGAGCAACCGTTTGATAGAAACAGAAATTAGAGATGGGCATCCTTGGTCCCCATTCAAAGTAATGGCAATCGAACAGGATTTACCACCATGTTGGTTACCTGTTCAATCAAGCTTTCTTCGTGTGGGATTAATTGATCCCGCTCAAAAAAAGGGTGGCTGCAATCGATTTCCAAACAATTAATCACCACAAGCGTGCACAGTGATTGCATGCTCAGGAATCGATTGAAAAATCATCCTGTGTATGCCCAACTTACCTCCTATAGTGGAACACAAGGATATGATGTTCACTGTGAGCTGGTTAGTTCACCAACATGCAGAGAAGTGTAAACATTGAACTAGGGCTTATTTAGAAAGTAACAATACTTCAGTGTTCTAAGAGAGAGCAAACATTGGGGCTCCCTCATAATAAGCAGCAATGAGAAGAAAACAGGAGTGTTTGGCAAAAGTTACCAATCACTATTTAAAGTCGTGGAACATTATTAGCAATAGCATTTATTTCGTTTTCTTTTTTGATTTCTGTGATTTGGAAAAGGCTTTAGAAGGTCATTAGATTTGAACATGGCCATAATGTTTCATGTAATCAATAATAAAGTGGTTTTGAAGATCCATTCCCTTTGATCAAGCATTGATCAATTTTCCCTAACCTTTAATCTTTTTAAAAAGAAGAATTGTGTTATAAAATAAATAAACATAAGATTCTTTAAACCCAATTGAAGTTCAAGCCCAGGTGAGCTAAAGACATTTCAGGTGTTGTCTTTAAACAAAATGGCCTTGGCATTCTCTAACAGGACACACTGCATCCCATAAAACCACATGGTACCCACTATTGTACCAACTATTGTAAAGTCACCAGCTGCGCGTCTATTTGCCTTCTTCTCCCATTCCTCTTTTGTTGATAGCTAAGCTTTTCTCACCATGTCCTCTATACAACCCTCTTGTTCTTTAAAACTTTATTTCTGATAATATTATGACATTAAATATGCTTAAAACTGGCCATAGATGCTAAGATTCCCCCGATATCAATTTGTTATCGGGACATGCGAAGGATCAGGACATGCAAATAAGTCATCAAAAGTCGTACATGGATCCAGTGCACCATTTCTGGGATGCGATTTATTGCAGATCGATGATGTAAGAAAAGATCAGTTACACCCCAGGTGCCCAACCTGCGGCCCGCGTTCTTCGGCACCCCCTTAGTCCTCCACTTGGGGCCCCCAAAACCTAACTGTTAATGCATAGGGCATAGCCACTCACCTGTCTTGCAGAATCAAAGGTGATGTGTCCCATCGATCTAATCAATGGCTTTTATTATATCTATGAGGCACATAACCTTTAATAATGATGAATAACACAAAACATGCATTACCACACTACAGTGTTCCCTAATGCTTGAAGTATCATTTAAAATAAATGTTCTTATCTAAAAAATGAAAAATAATGTCTTCTAGCTCTGCTGGCACTATAGATTAAAAATGTTATGTGCGGTCCTTTAGTGATGCAATCACTGGGCTACAAAAAAAAAATGGAAATGATCCATGGAAATGGATCGGAAATGATGGAACTGGGATAAGGTCTGCATGGGTTGATCGATAGAAACAATTGCATGTATCTAATAATGTCCCTCGATTCCCGATCGATTAACTAAACATTTCAGACATGTCCGATCCCTGCCCGAAAGATTTTTTGTGCAATTTCTTGTAATTTCGCTCTAGAGCACACTTTATGCATGCATCAATTTTTGAACGAGCACTACAATCGATCGGTCAGAAATTGCACGAAAAATCAAAACATCTATGGCCAGCTTTACTGATTTTAGATCTATTTGTACTGAGCTGTACTCCATCTTTTCATTTGTACATTGGCTATGTGCCTTTTTTGTTATTTGAAAATTTTCAATTTAACAACTTTAAATTGGTTGAAAATGAACAGAATGCAATTTCCCCCCACAACCTGATTACTTTTAAGCTGGCCATACACGTGTCGGATTCCATGGCCAATTGATCACTCACCCAATTGATTCCGGCGATCTCAGCGGGAATGGGAGCTGCAATCCATCAGCCAATTAAGAGGATCCGTTCACTGCATACCACCTTGTCCGAGTGATCGCGTCCAATTGATCGGGGGCTCAGAATTGGATCCGACAGAGAACCAACATGTTGTCGGATCCAATTCTGAGCCCCCGATCAATTGGAAGCGATCACTCGGACAAGGTGGTGTGCAGCGATCGGATCCTCTTAATTGGCTGATGGATTGCAGCTCCCATTCCCGCTGAGATCGCCGGAATCAATTGGGTGAGTGATCAATTGGCCATGGAATCCGACACGTGTATGGCTAGCTTTAGAATGCTACATTAATAAAAAAAATATAATGATCAGTTTTAATACAACAAAAATCAATGTTATGAGCATTGTATCATACTTTTACTACGATGGCAATCTCTATACTCTATATATGGATATATGGCGGCTACTTTTTCAAGCCACAACTTTTGCGGCACTTTTTTTGTTGGAAGTTTGTCTCCAATATGTCTCCAGACTATGCCTTGTACAAAATGGAACATATTCAGCAAAAAAAAAATTTCTATACCAGAAACCTGCACATGCTTTGCCAGTATGATTGTTTAGACCACTTAATAGTAAACGCTTGATTACTAATGATACATTTTAATTACACTGTGAGCTGTATTGCATTAATTACCAATGAGCAGTAGTTGACATTTAACACAAACAAATAGACTATATGTTTTCCTATAGACTGTGAATAAACAGTTACAATTTGCTGAAATATTTCAAACTTAACAGTAGACAATTGTGCCAGCTGCCGTCCCAATGTTTGTAAACAAATGAATCATGGGAACTGGCTGGGGCTGCAAGGTATGGACGGATTTCTTTTTCTGGGCTGCCAAGTGGCATTTTATTAACAATAACTACCCTGTTTCCCCTATGATAAGCCATCCCCATCAAATAAGCCACCCCCCCCCCCTATTTTTTCCCAAAACGTTAAAATAAGCCACCCCCTGCAAATAAGACCACCGATACCTGCCCCTGCCCGAATCTCCCATTCGGGTGGTACAATGGCTAACTGTGCCTCTGTGCAACTCCGTCAGGGCTGGCTGCAGTGCAGGAAGGGCGGGCAAGCTGCTGATCCCTGCTGTAACAGAATCTGTTACTCAGTCATACCGGTAGAACCCCAAAAAAGTCAGTAAAGAGGACAATGAACGGCACAGAGTGATCAGAAGGGGACAATGAACGGCACAGAGTGATCAGAAGGTGACAATGCTTGGCACAGAGTGACCAAATGGGAAAAAGCTTGGCACAGAGTGATCAAAGGGGACAATGATTGGCACAGAGTGATCAAAGAGGACAATGATTGGCACAGAGTAATCAGAAAAAGACATCCCCCTGAAAATAAGACCAACAGAATATTTATGAGTTTCAAGACAGTGCCTCATCATCGGGAAAACAGGGTAAAGAATAATCGAATAAGTAAAGCTAGGGCAAATGCATAATGGTACAGTAATGCATAAAATTATAAATGAAAGCTTAAATGAAAGTGACAGTGTGAATGAATGAATGAATGAATGAATGAAGAGTGGCTTTGGAAAAGAGTTTTCATTTATGCTTATGGTTTTAGGCTGGCATGTCATAAACTTTCATAGCAGATGTACCAATACTTTTGTTCCTATAGTGCACACAGTTAAAGTCATTTTCTGCAAGCCCATTGGCTCTACTTAAATTGTTTTCTTTTCCGTTTGACGAGTATGATGTGGAGCTGATGGGAGAGAAGCACAATTAAATGTGACATCCTCCTGAATTTAGCACATCCTGTTTCATTAACAGAGCAGGACATAAACATGTCACATCACTGGAATTCTATAAACTATTTGCTGTGCCGGGTTGCTGAGATACCAAGTATTAAGGGTCGTAAACATCCTCCATTTTCCTTTACAACACAGGCTTTGTCAGCAAGATCTGATAATCTTTCTACTAGAGTAATTGGCATCAGAACACAGCCCTGTTTATGTTGCCCTAGATCCCGGCTCTTTTTTTTCTTTGTCTTTTTACTTGTCAGGGATATTTTTTCCTACAGAAAAAGTCACTGGCTTGTGTACCAGTCTGTATTGTAAACAAGAAAGAACTGACAGCACATGAAAGTCGTAGAGGATACAAGATAAATTGCTGTACCTATTCCTCAGCACTGCAAACAGGTGAGCAGGGTGATGCAGAATACATAGAAATAAGGAATGCTCATACACCGCGACACTAAAAAAAACAGTGATGACATCTCAGAACCAATGCCAATTTTCAATGACTAATGCAAGGAAAACACAGCTCGATATAGAAGCCGTTCGAGGTTCCCTGCAGCAGCGTGATGATGTCATCACACTGCTGTCAGATATTGGAGGCGCTGGAGGTGCAGAACTGCTGTGTCTCCAGCTCAGCCGATGCTTGTCCCCATGATCGTGGTTTATGGTCATGTCCTTTATCCCTGTTTTTGAGCGGGATTGATTGGTCCCGCTTGAAAACAGTGATGGCCGCATATGATATGGGCCAGATAGATGGCCATGAGCGAGCACGGCGCTTAAAGCGGCCATCGATCTGGCCCATATCTACACGACTGTGTTCCCAGCTCAAAGCCCCCCATACACGCTTCGATTTCCACCAGCTTTTTTGGGCCAATACATGCATACTCACGGTGGTCGATCTCCTGCGAAATCCGGTGCAAATCGAAAGTTTAAACTTTTAGATTGCCCAGAAATCGGCCGCAAAATCGATCTTATTCTTTACGGACATGGTCCGTCACATGGTCACATCTACAACAGCGGCATTAAATAATCACTGGAAGCAGAGAGGGTGGTCCGTACAAACACACAAAAAAAGCACCTTTCACAAAAACGTAACTTTGGCAAATCACAGTATATCAATCTTTCTCTAAACTTAACTTAAGAGTTTAGTTCCACTTTACTAGCAAACAATCACATGACTATTATGAATGAAAATAAAATGCTCACATAATTGCAAGTTCTTTTTATAAATAACACACATCCACACAGTTTGTAGTGTAGTAAAGATACAGAAAAAGAGACTTAGAATTAGCTTTCACATAGCATAAAACTGACGGACCCTTTCAAGGCAATTATGGAAATGAGGACTATGAGGGGACCGCATTTCCCTAACAAAATATGCTTATGTAAGTTTTCACAGTTTATTTTTAAATGTTCTTCATTTTGAATGTTCATTATAGAAAATGTTACAACTTCAGCAGATGCTCTGAATCCTTCCCAAAAGGGTTGTGATTGAGATCTTCAGTGTGCTCACATTAAGAACACTTTACACTTGTCATATTATCAGGTGTGCGCATAAGTGGTACTCAAACTCAAAAGGGGCCAAAAACTAGCTTTGTGTACCTGCATTATTGTTACAAAGCTCATATGCGTACTAACAACTTGGAGGCACTCTGTGTCTGGGCAGCCGCAGCTATCAGGACCACCCAAGGAGTCTGGCTGTCAGCCATAGAGGGGAGAGATCGGTAGCACAATCGGCATCCCTCCCACATTAAATAGCTGTACAAACAACTTCACTTTATCATGTATACACCACTGTAAAAGTTCAATTTTTTTAGATCGGCAAAATTCTTTCCGTTTTTATTGTTAAATGTATACAATTTATGTCACTTGGATAACCTCAGGGAAACATTAATAACTATGAATGATTGCAGTTAGGGGAGTAAAATTAATAATATAAATGACTAATCCAATAATAAAAGAGTGGTCATCTAAGGGTGTTGGAGATTTGGGGGATGAATGTAAAATCTGACAAGAGAAAAGATGGAATGTTGACAATTAGAATATGACTATGAAAGGTTGACATTTGGACTGCAGGTAATCTCAGGGGTTAGTTACTAACCCAGAAAATCTCAGGGTTGCACTTCTAAGGTATGAGATCTGGGGGATCAAATGTGTTGTAGTTTGAGAGTTACATTTAACCCAAAGCCAGCTGGTGACCTGTGGATGGAGACAGCTAATCGGAGGCTAAATCAAGGACAGGGAAATCCATCTGCAGCAGAATCTACCATGTAGGAAACAGAGGACAGTGAGGAAGACAGTGAGGAAGACGGCACTACATATGAGGTAAGTACCAAACACCATCTCCTGGTACTCATCTGAGGAGCTCACTAAAAAAAATTGTACCCCTGAATATTATGTATATACTGTAAAACAGTTAAAAACAAAAGACAAAAAACTTAAAGTTTGACCCTTATGATATTGTTGTTGTCTATAGACTTGTATCATGAGTATATCTAAAGCTTTCCTTAAACACCAGTAGCAGCTGCATTTCTCACTAACTCTGTCACTAAAGTTGAGTAAAAATTAAGCAGGGAAATGTTTTTCTTAGCATACACAAACAAGGAAACATTCTACTTTGGTTTAAAAAATGCCTTCAGGTAATTATATATTACCTGATATATTACACATAAATCTAATTTTAATGTAGGTAATGGTAGATTCTTTAGTACTTTTGGGTAATAGTATTTCAATATTTGTTTAAGGATCGCTGCAATTTTCCCAAGGCATTTCTTGTCCACCAGGCCTTGTTCAGGATCTGTTTAACAGTCATTAAAATGATTTTTATTGGTGTTCAGAGTTGTGATGCAAAGCAATAAAAGAACTCTGCAAGGTCCCAAAAAAAGGATTTCATTTTCATTTTATTCCTATTGCACTAGAAAAATACTCTGAAAGAGGTCTTAAAGAAACCCAACATATCTGTATATTACTCTTATTGCATAGGGGTGCCAATGAAACAAATTTACTGGTCGACAGAATGATTAGAGCAAGGCCATGAAATGTATCCGGTGTTGACGAATTAATAAAAAATGTTTTCCCAACAGTAGTATTGCTGCATCCAAACCAATTACAATAGTACAGGAACAGCGTACCATACCAACTTTGATGCATATTGATTGAAATTCAGAGTTTATGATGTCATCAAGTAATTATGTTGGAGAAGAATGTAAACCTGTCCAATGGTTATTGCAGAAATAAAATTTTCAGCACAATAATCTAAACACCAGCAAATCCACCAAGGCTAACAGAAGTGGATGGTTATGGAAAGATTTAGACAATGGTCTGATTTGACTTCCATTAAAATGCTGTAGCATGCTGTGACATGGGAAGCTAGGGCATGTAGCCTGGATAAATAGTTAAAATTTCACCAAATGTAAATATTAAGTGGACCCTCAAGATACGACCGGCTCAACATACAACCAAAGTTTTTATTTTAACATACAACCAGAATTTGTTTCTGCTTTCCAGGCACCCTCCTGGGGCAGAAAGCATTCATGATGCTTTAAAGCATAGACATCTGTACAGCCAGTACACATGCTATTGCCTTGACCCAAGGACCCCAGAGGTGTCCATAAACTTGGCTCTGAGCCCAGATATATGCAGCAAGGATATGTAAGCAAGGACACCATAGGTGTCTAAGAATTTCCCTCTGTGCTGAGGACTATCAGTGCATTTTCAGTGCATCATGGTCCCAAAAAAGATAGAACAGATGGAAAAAAAGAAGCGAGATAAGAGGGCAATTCCAAATTGTTTCTGGTAGGCTAGGAACAGGTTATAACTTCTTAATTATCTTTTTTATTATGAAAAAGGTTAGGAAAGTGGTAATTTGGGAGGTCTGGAACAAAATATTGGCATTTTGGGAAAAAATGTTTTTGACTTACAACCAACCCTTGGGAGAGAGTTAAATTTGAAAGTCAAGGGTCCACCGTATTAGAAATTAAAGTTACATTTTTGCTTGTCTTTTTCTTTTTTTTTTATATGTAACACATTCTGTGAATAGCAATGACAATATATTTTATATCTAGAGTCTCAGCAATAAAGGAAACCTTTCAAAGATTGCACATCAAAGAAGTAAAAGTTGAAGTTATTTTGCACGATAATCTACCTTTATAGGTAAGCCAGATTTCCGATTTGATTTACAAATTTTGAGCACTGAACATGATTTAAATCATAGTTATTATGCCTCAACCACAGACTAAATCCTCGGAAAACTCTTGCTTCATGACCTGCACTTTAAGGTTTATCGCTTGAAAATGTTCATTATGTCATATGGTGGTAGTTTCCTGCCAGCGGACGTGTTTGGTTTGCTTATGTTCAGAACAGCAGAAGCCATCCAGAAGTCTATGGCAAAAGAAGGGAACACTTTGGTTCAAAATTAGCCTTTTCAAAATGCCAGCTAAGCATCATGTGATTGTTTGACAATGTTTTCTGTTCCACCATGGCTTGTGTACAAAGGCAGGACTGTGATGATGAACTGTGAAGACAGACAAAGTTGTCTTTACAAGAAGGGACAGAGAACTGGTGGGTAAAATAGCTCTGAAAACATCAATTTGAAGAGCTAAATATGGCAAAATACACAGGCCGGCCAGGAAGCCTGCCAACTGGACACCAAAATCATCCAATTGTTTATTTTTTTGTTCACATTTTGCTTTTGACAAACACATATTTGTGCTAAGTGCCAGATCTGAGGTTGTAATGCTGCCAAACAAAGACTAGGCCAGAAAAGTCGGCCAAACTATTTTATAACCCAGATTACCATCTCACCTTATTTATCTGAGCACTTCTGTGCTAAACTGGAAAAAAGTATGCAAAAACAAGCATTTTATTAGGGTGTCTTCATTGAAATGACACCCTATCAAAGCACACTAAAAAAGCTTCAAGTAAGAAAATGTGGTCAAAGTCAAAAACACAGAACTAAACACATGTCAGTGTCAAGTAACATTATGTAACATTATTACTATTCATGACTAGAGGATTATAAAATAAGACTTCACTAAAAGCGTTCACAGAGCAGGCTTTTTCCATAGAAATAGAGCTGAAAATATGTCACAAAAAATCTAAAATAATGACTCCTTATAAACATCTTCCCACAGGACACATACGGTGCCGAGTGTTACATTCAGAATCTGCCAACCCAAGTTTAGGGAACAAACACACATATATATATATATATATATATATATATATACCGTATATGCCGGCATATAAGACGACTGGGCGTATAAG
>CM070035.1:63991490-64004499 GCA_036250615.1 Ptychadena robeensis | reverse complement strand
TATATATATATATACACATACATGGAACACCTCCGCACCTGTAAGTTTGAGAACCACCGATTTAGACAATGGCATGAAAAATACATAATTATATGATTATGGGTATATGACCAATCAACTAATTTGCATATCACCAACCCTCTTTAACAGATCTGCTATACCTCCAACTCCCTCTGTCATTATATACTTTAAATTGATCAGCCTGTGATAGTCAAGATACATTAAATTGCTCAGCAATGAAGTAAAAACAATTAAAACGAATGGATATAATCTGCGGAACTTTGTTTCCACAATACTACTATGTGACTAAATGAAAGGGACTTTTGACAAAAGAAAAAAATATTCTGAAAATAAGTTCTGCTCAAACAGGATTCTGATCTTCAATGAAAAATATTCAATTATAGTTGCAGATCCATGTTTGAGTACAAGAGAAATTGAACTCCATGTACTTGTTACATTTCTAAATATAAGCTGGTTGGCATGACAACAAAGATTGATGGATCTCTTTAAAGTACTGTATATTTAATTGTCAGCATTTCGCAACGAGTCAGAGAAACGCTGTGTGAAAGGTCCAGTCGTCATGGATACTGTCGGCTATTAAAATTTTTTTTTTTTAAATGTCCAAAAAACAAAAAGGAACGCATGTACGCAACATAAATGTGTCGTTGGGAAAGAAAATTGCTTGCTTATAAATAATTTGCATTATGTGCTAGAGACTCTGGAACAGAACATTGGGAAAAACAAAATTCTTGAGTATGAGCATGGATTTAAAAGATGTGCAAGTAAACAATCACAAGAACAACAGACCTTTCATCAGACACATTGTTATGTAGCACAAAAGCTGCATGGAGTGAGAAGTGTGCGGATATGTAAATGGAATGCAATGATAAAGAAACCTGCAGTTTAGTCTGAAATCATGGTGTCAAATCCTGGGATTGCAAAAAGCCCGGAGTGTATTGTGTAAAGAAAAGGTTGGTACCATGATACAATTTAAAGAAAAGATTATTAAAAACATACCGGTATTTCACAAAAGTGGTAAATAGTTTATGATATCTTTTCATAGGACAACAATGACTATATGAAACTTTGATGCAACGTAAAGAAGTCAGTGTACAGCAGTTTTGTATAACAGTGTAACCTTGTGTCCAATACAGAAGGCACCAACAGGACTCTTCCTGTTCTAATGAATGTCCACTTCCCATTGCATTGACAGTGCAGGGGTTGCTGGTGACACGTTTATTGACGATCTACTCTACAGTCATTAAAGTCTAATCCTTTGGTATACCTAAGTAAGTACACCTCACAAGTGTCGATATTTTGTGTGACCAACATTATTGTCTAGCACTGCATGAACTCACATTGAATTCACTAAAGCTACACAGATTGGCACTGGAATCCTCTTAAGCTGGCCATACACCTTCAGATTTCCTGTCAGATTTCCTTCAGATCAGATTTTGTTTTACCAAAACCATGTAATATGATGACCTTTCTACACCTTCCAATCACTATGTATTCTATCAGGGAGGACACTATACTACATGGTTGTTGGTAGATCTGATCTGAAGGAAATCTGACAAAGAAATCTGAAGGTGTATGGCCAGCTTTACACCTTTCACTCATGCACCTTCTGTTTGAAGATGCCCCAGAGGTGCTAAATAGGGTTTAGGTCTGGAGACATGCTTAGCCAGTTCAGCACCTACCTACCCTAGTTGCCCAATCTGAGGCCCGGGGACCGCATGCGGCCCTTTGGCCGTTGTTCGGCAGCCCCCCTTGGTCCTCAACGTGCGGCCCCAAAAACCAAACTATTAATGTATAGGGCATAGCAGCTGACCCAGCTTTCCTAATCAACTTTGGTGGTCCTACATCAGTAAAATTAGCAATGTTGATCAGGGAAACCAGGTCTACTTATGAGTGCTGCACCCAGGGGCAGGAGGGGGGTCAGGTGTTGTTGGATTTTGACTGCCTAACGGTAGTCCACCACCTGCTGAGATATGTCGACAGGGGGAGGGTTTGGATTGATGTTTTGTGCGGCCCTTTAGTGATGCCAAGGGCCGCACTTGTGGCCCTACATATCAACTCAGTTGCCCACCACTGACCTATACCCTCGGTTTCTTTAGAAAGGCAGTGGTTGTCTTGGAGGAATGGTTGTGGTTGTTCTCATATGGGAATACAGCCCTGCGACCCAGATTCTAAAGGGAGGGGGTCATGCTCTGTTTCAGAATGTTACAGTGCATGATAGCATCCATGCTTTCCTAAATGCTGATAGCACTCATCACATCATGACACTTCCACCACCATGCTTGACTGTAGGCAAAAACAGAAAACTGTTTGTGGGGTTCTTGTGCATCAACTTTAGAAGAGGCTTGCATTTGTGAAACATATGCATAAAAAAAGTTTGTTTCTCCCACCTGCATTAGCCCCTGTACTCATTCTACAGGCATGTAAGGACCTGGGGAGCCTAGGTCAGTATTTACATACTGGCTAATAGCGAAGTCACCCTCCACCTCCCTGGGGTCATCACTGATGTCTGGTAGGTGTACCGGGTCCACGGATCTACCCGTGTATGCCCAGCTTTAGCCATATTCTGGCCAATAGGGATATTTTATTTATTTATTTTTTAAAGTTCATTATGTTAGAAGTTCCTGTTATTGAATGACAATAGCCTATTTCCATCTGCACCAGTGCCGATCTCCTTGCCTTGCAGTGGAGACTATAAGTGGCAGATGTGATCTAAGAAACCCACCTCAGCTATGGTAGTTCCTATAAATGTGTGTAGACAAAGTTGCAGTAGACTTATGGAGATTCATGGGATGAGGGAATATAAAAAAGGTGAAAATTATGATGGCAACTTTTATGATGGAGATTAACAGTATGTTTTGCACATGTTTTCTGTCCTTCTTCACTTCAACAAAAAAAAAGAGGAATGGCTACTGGTGGGCTCCCCAACTAGCCTATGATAACTTCACAAATAGAAAACCTTAGTGCCAGGCTATGAAATAGGTTGGAATTATATTAAAAGAAATCACTGTGCAACCATTTCAAACTGTTTAATAGTTATCCAAAAACTATAATTTAAGTCGCTAAAAGTTCTCTCAAAAGTTTAAATTTTGTCTGAGCAAAACATTTCAAGACTATAAAGAGAATGAGGTACCAATTAAATTTAATTGACCCTTAGAAAGTGACTCATCTTATTCCAAAGCAATGCTATAGAATGTGGCACGTTCACAAAAATCGATCAGCTTTTTAGGTCAGACAGGGCTTTTCACACTGAATAGAAAATTCTCACATACAGTACAACAGACCCTTTATAGCAGACCTGACAAAAAGACAATATGGCTATTTATAAAGAACAGTCAGGGGAAAATATGAAAAGGTTTTGCACAGGAACCAAATCTACCTTGCTTTTTTCATTGGAAAGAAAACGGATTGGTCACCATGGAACATCTTTTGTATTTTAGATTATAGCCTTGTTTTTTTACTTTCAAGTCTATGTACTTACTTGAAATGCATACAGGAAAATACTACTGTTTTAGGAACACTCATCTATGAGACCACAACAAATACACACTTACACAAACCAGCCTGGCCTATACAGACATGGTGATTACATTTTGGCAGGATGACAATTATATAAAGCCCCTCCATGTCTGCGTATAAGGGATAATGGCAAGCCCAGGCTATGCACCTAGCTATGCTAAAAGGTTGGTATTCGGCAATAGCTGAACTTCCCCAAGCAGTTACCCTATTAAAACGAGCATTTGACACAGTGAGTTAAGACTTGCAAACACTTGGATAAGTATGCAGAGCCTTCTTTTGCACGATCCAAGCTCTGGATATTTTTATTTCAATAGGACAGTCACACCCATCTATCAATAGGTATATAGCCTGAGATTTTAAAAGTTATTTTACCTTTTCTATAAGTTATTTCTTGGGATGTTTCCTGATGATAGCAAATGCAGTGCCAATATAGAACCTGTGCCACTAACTCATAATGCCCTGGCATTTTCCAGCATGTCAGCTTAGCATTATTCAACCTCAATGACACAGGATTGACAGGTTGTGAAAACTATCTGCCGACACCTCCATTGACATATGGGATGTGCCAAACCTACAAATATTGTCAGTTATTACTATCCACTCATTAGGACACACATTGCTACCATTATTTTCGATTGATGAGTATCATTCAGTATACCAGTGGTTCCCAAACTTTCCTTGCAGGGCCCCCCTTTTCTAATCAGGAACATTATGAAGCTTCCCCTCCCCATTCAAATATAGGTTCAGAAAGAGGGCCAGTGACCACCCTGGAATACCTTTGCACCCCCCCCCCCCCCCCCCCCCCATGGGAACCACTGCAGTATACCACTCCACACGCTGATTACCCTGAAGACTCAGGCTGTAATTAAAGCTCATGGATATTACCGATGTCGGGACCACCATTAAGTCTTCATTCCCATCTAAGAATATGAACGCACTCAGGAGAAAAGTCCAAGTTTTCTTTATTGAATACAATTGTATATACAAACACATAAAATCATTCGTGACTTAAATTCCCCAGCATTGGTGTAGGGCAGTGGTGGGAAACTGAGTTGATGTGGAGGGCCACAAATGTGGCATGACTAAAGGGCCGCACATAACATTTTCAATCTAAACTGGCTTGTATAAGCATTTATAATGAAAACGGCAGCAGGCAGAGCTAGAAGACATTTTTAAATTTTACATGTTGTGTCATATATATCATCAAAGGTTATGTGCCTCATAGATATCATCGAAGCCAAACCTTTTCTAAGGTTATGTGCCACAATATATATTATTACGATTATCCTAAAGAATCGTCAGAGGCGGGGGCAGCAGACAGGTGAGTTCCTATGCCCTATGCATTAACAGTTAGGTTTTGGGGGCTGCAAGAGGTGGGGGGCCACTGAAGAATGCCCAAAGAGCCTCATGTGGCCCCTGGTTGGGCATCTAGGGTATAGGGTAATGGTGCTCTTAATCTTATGGAGTGCTTGCCTACTTAAAATTTTAAATAACCACTATTACCAAGACAAATCCCAAACATTTCTTCCAACTACATGTTGTAGAAAAGTTATAGAATTGTTAAAGATGAAAATCAGATCTAATGTCTTGATAGAAAAAAAAACAAGCAATTGAAGAATGTCTGGGCTAGGTTATCACTCTTGAGGACTGAACATAACCAAAGTTAAGATACCGTCCCACAAATGAGTTGAAGTGAAGGCTATCCAGTGACCACTATTATGATATTTGGTTACTAGGTTTCAAAGACAGATTGCAAAACACTAAAAAGGAATGCAATGTAACCCTCAGCCTTAACATTCAAATAAAATCCTTGACAACCAGAAAAGCGGTAACTGATTTTTAATGCTCTTTGAAACAAAACAAGGAAAAGTTGCATTGCATAATTATTATATAATATATAAATGTTTTCTCTTTCCATGGAGTCTGGAGTGGAGTGCCAAAATTTTGCGCTGCTGTTTCTCCAATAAAAACAGAACAGCCAAACATCTCAAGTTGTTCTCCAGAGCTCCCTAACAGTATTCGGTTATTTCCAAATTGCTTAGAGCTGTGCAGCAATATCATCAAAATGTTGTTTCACTGATTTACCCCAAGCCATACTATGTATTAGTATGAATAAAAACAGAAATGAAAAAAACAAACATGTCCATGC
Source organism: Ptychadena robeensis (assembly GCA_036250615.1). Taxonomy (NCBI): domain Eukaryota; kingdom Metazoa; phylum Chordata; class Amphibia; order Anura; family Ptychadenidae; genus Ptychadena; species Ptychadena robeensis. Next base: position 63,998,813 of record CM070035.1, on the reverse strand, counting down.
CTAAAATCAGCATGGATTGGCAAACTGGGAAGAAAGAAATGCTCTCCCTACAATTTCAGACATCGAAAAAAGAAAATACAACTCAAATCAAAGATTTGACAACCTGGATATGTAACATTTTATGGACTCTTGCTATATATATATAATTCAATATACCGCATGAGTCACACTCATAGTACCCAGTAAGCACAAGGTTTGTGTTTTCTTTAACCTCTAGAACAGTGGTTATCAACCTTTTTTAGATCTGTACCCCGAAAGTGACGCCACAAAGTGTCACTTTCTATACTTGGAATGTGGAAGTCCCGGAGCAGTGTGTCACTTCAGTGCTCCAAATACCAGAAGTTATAAGGTCCATGAGGTCACTTCCAGTCAGGTCATTATATTGTTCCTTTCCTTATATTTTCCCACCCTGCTTGTGCAAATGATGTGCGGAGTGGGAAATTTGGAGGGAGAATAACACCCCATCCCTCCTAAGTTAGGTTTGTGAAGGCATTTCTCTCCATCCTAACTTCCCACCCTGTTTGTTGGCATCAGTGCTGCTGCTTGTTAGCAACAGTTCTGATGCTTCCAGTGAACTTGACGACCCCTGTGAAATGGTTATTTGACCCCCAAGGGGGTCCCGACCTGCAGGTTGAGAACCGCTGCTCTAAAAGTACATAGACCTCCTGTCCTGCGATTTAAAGAGTAGAAGCTTATAAGCCAGCCAGTAACATTTTTAGAAGGATGTCAGCAATGTCACCATTCATATTTCACATATGAAATATTTTTGCATTTAGTTCATTACAGATTTGGGATGTAATCTGCCTATTTCACGTTTTTTTTATATAAAAATGATACAATTACACAGGGCTTCCTTAAAGTTGTGAATCCTTAACTGAAGAATTGAAACGGATCCAATCTAAAAGGACAAAAAAAACCTTTGTATACTTTAGTAAACTTTATATATTCTAAAAACATCAATATGAGCATATATTGCACACGTTCGTTAATGCTGAACACCCAAGCAGTTTTCTGTGCGCTATGCTTGCGTCTCCCAAGCAAGTGTATGGGAGATGCTTGCACTGCGCCTGCTCAAGGGCTTGTCCCCACACAGGTGTAGTTAGCCGCTAGTGATCTTTGTAAGCCAGGAGCGCCTGGCGGCTCTTGGGACCTGCTTCGCCTGTGGGGACAAGCCCTAACAAAGCTGTTTTCGGTGACCGCACAGCACCTGAAGTACGGCTAGTTTGAAAGTGCTCAAAGTCATCAAAAGGCCTGCACATCAGTATAGACACCACATGGCATATGCGTATTGTTGCTTTAGATCACTCGAGTCCAGAATAGGATAGAAATGGATTGTGGCATTGACAACATAAATTGTAATAAAGTTTTTTCATATGTCCATGGAAGGGTTTGAATAGTTAGATCATAAGCTACTCACATATACATTAATTGACCATGACAAAGCAGCAGGTCCATATACAGAATGTTCTATCAATATTGTTACACATTTTCATCTTCATGTTCCTATAAATCTATATAGCGGTTACTAAAGTTTTCTAACTGTAAATGTAGCTCCTACTTCAGTGTCTCTGGAGATTCAATACAATAACAAGGCTCTGCGTCTCTCTGGAAAAGAAGAAAGTCAAGCTGGAGATAAAAACTAAGCCTTCATCTCTTGGGAATTCATGGTGTATGGACAGAAAGATCAGGCAAGGAAGTTGTCATATCCCATCCAAAGCACTAATCACTAGGACGGCTCATGAAAACAATTCACAGGAGGAACAGCTTTGCCAAAACACATAGTGTCAACACACTAAGTTTAAGTTTTCTTATTATCATATTATCAATATAATATAGTTATCCTTACTACAATTTAAAAGAGTAAAGCTAGCCACACATGGTACTATTAATCATTCAATTGAGGTTCGATTTGATTTTGTACTTCAATTTAAAAAAACGAACATCGATTGTCATTTAATCGAAGTTCTCCACATGGGGAGCACGATAATTGAACAATTTCGACTGAAATTAAAATCGAAGTAATCTAAAATCGTCGATTGAAATTTTTTAACAGGAACTTTTTTTCATATGTTAATAGCGCACATCGAGATGATTGAATCAAAACAAACAAAACACTTTCAGAAATGTAGTTCGATCATTGATCAATCAACCAAAATTTTCCAACTTGTCCGATCACTTTTCAATCGACGATTTTACTAAAAACGTACAATGAACGTCGATTGTACTATGTGGGCAGTACATCGATTAACGTTCAATCGATCTTTTTTTTCATCGAAAATCGTCGATTGAATGCAAAAATTTTACCATGTGTGGCTAGCTTTACTGCAAACTAGAAAAAAGACAAGAAGTATCCCCCTGTCCAGACTATGAATAATTAACATTTCACATAGTGTTATATTGAAGAGTAAAAACAAGCCACCCATGCTCGCACTAGATGCTATTATTGTGAAGGTATTTATTCTCAAAAACCCTAAAAACACCTGCTGTTTGCTTACATTAGAGGGCTGTCATGATTTTGCTTCTGTATGCTACCGCACCGCCACTTCATAACCATCCTTGTGTGCAAGCCTTATGAGAAAGTGCTAAGGTTTCAGTAAACCTTGAATGGGTGGCTTCCAACCAACTTTGTAAATTAAGCCTAAGACAAAGGCTTAGGCTCCACTGCGGCCAGAAAACACATGCAAAAACCATGCGTTTTCTGTGCTGTTAACCCACAAGTTTTTGCTGCTGTATTTTTTTCCTTTTTTTTTCAGTCCATTGATGTCAATAGACTAAAAACTGTGCCGGAACCACATTAAAACCATGTCCATTGATTTTAATGGACGCGGCCATGCTTTTTTTTCCCCCTGCACTGAGTCTGTGAAGACTGCTCCATTGGAGACAATGGGAGTGGTTCGGGCACCAAAGCCGATCCCAAACCATCCCAGTGGAGCCTCAGCCATACAAACACATACACAAATTCTATACCAAATACCAAATTCTACCCAGATACTACATAATTACATACAAAACTACAAAAACGGTCTTATTCCTCCTGTAATCTTTCCTTCTCTACTCCCAAAAAAATAAACTACCACTGCACAGCATTTTTAATCCTGAAATTTTCTATCATCACTTGTGACCAATATGTGTACCCTTAGTAGCAGCAACATTGAATAGTGGAGGTAAAATAAAAACCAGTATAAAACAAGGAGAACAAAGCAACATGAAGGTCACAGGAAATATTAATTTAGCAGACACCAGAGAACATAGTGTACTTAATTCTTAATTTCTTAAAGACATTTTAATGGCATTTAATGTATCAGTACTTTAAAGTAAATCTCTTTCCACTGTGAAACGTCTTGGTAAAGAGCTTGTTTCAAAATATGGTACTGGCTCGGTAACGGGATGCTTTGGACTCTGCACTTTCTAGAAACACTAAGCTGAAGCACAGACTCATTAGGCCAACCCTACAGCTAATGCATTAGTTAGAGGATACCAGAACACCTGTTTGTTAAAGTTTAATGAGGAACAAGAGAATTGGTTCCAACCGGACACGTCTACACATTAGAAGCGGAATAGCAACTCAGCGGGGTCAGCAAGCACAAGTGAACAGCAGCACACCATACTGTCACATACACAATATTCACTCAAGCTTTTTAGGTGTGTGAAAAGAACTCCATATTCCCCACCCGTTATTGTTTTCTTTAATAGCAATACAGATATCAGGTACAGGAAAAATAAAAGGTCCTCACTGCCCTGCCTGCGAAGGGTCTGGCAGGGGTCTTATCCTCTGACACTTTACATAACCCTGACTTCAGCAGAACAAAGAATGGATACAAATGTACCGACACTCAGTGTCAGTTTGTCTGAAAAAAAATAAAAACAAGATTCCTAGGACTACATGGATTGTCTTGTGCTATGTTATGATCAATAGATAGTACCACCATACAGTGTGATAGATTTAAACACAATCGTACTTTGTCTCAGACAGCTTCCCTGCCTCCAGCCCCGACAGAAGAGCTGTATGTGAGCTTGTGCCCAACTCGCATACAGTGCAGATGAAAGAGCCGCTCAGGAAAGATCTGCCCACAGGCCAGACTGGCTGACTTACAAAGTGCACCGTGAGTCCAGCTCTCTCACACACGGTCACAGCTAGATTGGAGAGCTGCCATTTATATCAACATGCCTCTGTGCCTTGAGGCACAGGCATCCCCCCAATTATTTGGGCTGGTGGTGAGTCTTAAGGTGCAAAAATTACAGTAATTTGTTGAAGTAAATAAAATACAAAACACACAGAGGGGAAGGCCAACGCTTCTGGATCCTGTACAGTTGTATCATAGAGGAGTAAGCAGCTCATCTACCTTTTCCAATTTGAGCCCCCATTGGTTTATATTTAAGCCAAGCATTTTTTTCCTGTTTTAACATTAGGGGTATCTTATATCCATGTTTACAGGGTAAACATGTTCACTGGAATAAAGGGTTTTTGCCTGGAGCTCTGCTCTTAAACTAGGATTGGCTGATGGCCAGAATACAATGGTCAGATTATTCAGTCTTTCATATGACTTTCCCATATATAGACAGCAGTGAAAATGCAAAGTGATGCGCACACAAGCCTTACAATAGTAAAGAGAAGGCAAGATAAACTATACGTGGAAACTATATCCAAATCACCCAAGTGTTCAGTTGTTCCGTTAGTAAGCAGTTGGCCGGGTGCCAAGCATAGAATGGTGGGGAGTTAGACAACGCTTCATTTCCCAATTATTTACAGTTGTAATCATCTTGATATTCTCAAATGTTCTGCTTTCTAAGAAGAGATGTTTAAAGCAGAGTGCTGTGTTGAAATTTCCCACAAACCATGTGTGGTATCATACAAATATGAAGACATAGCCTTGGACTTCCTCATTAACACATTCAATAACTCAGAGCACTTTTCTGGATGTCATGGCTAGGACAATTTAAAGTACACCTAACATACCTGTGTGGGTATCCCCCCGCAGAAATTTCTGGTTGTTTGGGTGTCATATGGAATTTTTGGAATTTGCATGCTTTTGTAGCCACTCAGGACAGAAATTGTTCCATACACACTGGTATTCAGTCTGGAATTGGAAGGGGCAGTAATTTACAGCCTTGACTAAGCTCTAAAGGTAGGATAGTGGCAAAAAAGAAAATGGTCTGACATAGACTACGGTGCCAGTAAAGTATGTCTTAAGCTGGGCATAGACGTCTCAATTTTCTGTTTAATTTTAGTGCGATTGTTTAACAAAATCGATCGCGCGATTGATCGGATACAAATTGATGCATGTCCAAAGTGTCCGATCTTTTTTCCCTAAATCGCATGTAAAATCGATCGTGTGTTCGATCGCGTGTATCGATCGTGTGTTCGATCTCATGCGATCGTTTTAAGCGATCGATCTATGAATCTTGTGGAAATGACCTTTGTTTGTGTGCTGTTGGTCACTGGCCAGTTCTTCAGCTAACACCACTCCAAACCCATAAATGTGTGCGTGCAAGACATATTGAGACTTTCAGGATAGAATCGTCCAGGAATTGGAGACATCATATGTTGCAGTCTGCAAATGAAATCGATTCCGGAATTGGATGGTCGATCAGTTTCAAAATCGAACGCAGGAAAATCGTGACGTGTATGCCCAGCTTAAACAAGCAAATAAAAATACTCAACAAGCAAGGTAATTGAATAATAAATAAAGTTAGTTAGTAAGGGTAATGAGTACTAAATATGTGTCATATGGGGCATGGCATCTCAAAGGCATGTTATCTAGCATTCCATTGATTTAAGTGTTTGGTACAAATGCCTGTCATGAAAAAATAATGCAGGTATAACTCATTTTTTGTTTAATACATTAATACATTCAGCGGCCAACAGAATCCAATAGGTTACTGGATACTGAGATCTACTCCTGTGCTATAGATGGAGTGATTTGGCCACATCAGTAAGCCCATCCTAGCTGTTATGATTGATGGAAATGTCTGAAAGGTCTAAATCGGAGTTGCATATTTTCATGAAGAATATACTGATGACTATTTCCTATGAGCAGCAAATGTAACAAGTCTCATTTATACAACCCTAGGAGGAGCCCTAGTCCTGAGTATAGTTGCCTCCTGCAGATCATTTCTGTGCTTTCTGCTTTGCCCTAATTCCAGGACATTATGAAAGGCATATATATTTGCACCATCTAAAGTCACAGAAATATTCCCAATGTGCACTTGTCCATTCATGCCTATTATTGTAATGGGCAGTATTAAAAACATGCCATATCGACGCTCTATGTTTTCTCTATGCTTGTTGGATATTAATCTGAGGCTTATATAACTTATTGCAGTCACATTTCACAGTTCCACACTACAATGTCCAGCCTGGGTACCACATTTTCTATACACTTCATCAACAAACACACATTAGTAGCAATGTTATACTGCATAATCAAAGGAATGAACATACTTTTAAAAAAACATTGAGTCATATAAAATGCATTTTATGTAATAAAAACAATGGTACACAACAGTATGTCAAGTAATCAGTAATGTTAATGGTGTTGGGATCTATATATGGAAATCTAGATTGGATTCCTGTACAACACAGTAACACCAATTAAAAAGTGCAGTTTTTTCCAAAACACAATTCAAAACTTTCCCAAATGGTGTAATTCAAGAAATGTATCTAGACAAAAGCCAAAATGAGTGAAAGAAAAAAAACAAAAAACAAACTAGTCTTATATACCAGACAAGCTGTGTCATACCCACTGCTGACATCGTTTTAGTAGCCCACTTTACTAATTAATGAAGAAAAGGCTAGTCACATGAATCTGAATCTTAAGTACATTGACTTGCCAATTGTATTCATTGGAGACTTGAGAAGTAAACAGGGAAACCAAACAGCTTATGGAGCACTTTGACAGCACACCAAAGTGATATACTAAACATGCCCATTACAGTCTCTGTTAAATGCATAATTAGTTAAAATCTGAACCTGCAGTTTCTTATTAAATTCACAGCGACAACAAAATCCATTGCTCATTTAGTCTCTTTCCAGCTGACGTATGAGAGAAAAATCACTTTTGCTAATTATTTTGAAACCCACAGATTAAAGTTAAGACTCAGGAGATTTCCTTCATTAGTGGCACTTGCTATATTTAGATTTAAAGCATCCGATAAAACAAAAACTCTACCAAAGTTGAGAACTACCACTAGTTTCAAAAACTTAAAGCATGCTTCAGGTAGCTGGTATTGGACAAATACTAAAGTCATTATCTAGTCAGGGATAATTAAATTAACCTCCCTGGCGGTTCACTGAGGTGCAGATTTCTGTACCAAAAGTGATAC
>CM070035.1:63947046-63986774 GCA_036250615.1 Ptychadena robeensis | reverse complement strand
GAGGGTATACAGACTTGGTGGTCTGAAGTGCTTTTCATGCCCTAAGTCTAATTTTCTATAAGTAAAATGTCTAATCTACAATGTTCTTATTTTAGGAAGAAGTATGAGATATATATTTAGATCTTTTCACAGCTATCAAGGATGGTGTGTGGATTCCGAGAGCCAACTTTTGTTAATCAACTTTTGTTCAATTGATCTTCCATTAAATCGGCTTGTAAAATTTAAAGATCGACTGTCATTCAAACATCAATCAATTGTAACACCACACAGTGTGATTGATTGAAAACTGATTGATTCCTTTCCAAAGAACCTTTTTCCATTTTATGTATAATTTCCATCACTTTTGGTCGATTATACCAGGTAAAAAGGAAACGATTTTCAAACAATCAATATTGGAATAGTCAATATATAATCAAAATAACTAGCGGTGTATACCCAACCGTAAGACTTTGACTCCACTATGCGTTAAAACCCTAAAGTCAATAAATGTGTTTACACATCTGTTGGTGTGATCGGTCAGCTTGCGTTGCGTTAAAAAAAATGCAGTACTGCGAAAGTATGGGTGCGTTGACCCATACACAGAAAATGAATCAGAAAATGAGTCAGTTGAAACACAATGGTATGTGTTTTTTGATGCGTTTATCAATCCGTTTGGTAAAAAATCAAACACAATAAAAAGGGATACGTCACAAACGCATCCCTTACGGATCCCTAATACATGGGTTGCGTTTAACTAGATCTATTAATGCATAGTGGATTTAAAGCCTTACAGGAAATCTAAACAGATCTCTGCTACCCCCCTCCCTGATGTGAGGAACCTGGGCACCTATGCCTTAACATGCATCTAAATGGTGCCCCCCCCCCCCCCCCCCCCCCCCCCCCCCGTCCTTCTTGGTGTTGTGGAACATGGACGCCATAGAGTGACACTGCAGGCTTGCCTGGTACAGTGTAGCTTGGGGTTTGTAAACAAACTTTCCCTGAGCTGCACCCAGGGTTAATGCTCAGGAGGTTAAATTCATATCTGTTTATTGCTAGGCATATTCTGCTAAGAATTTAAAAATACATTGCAAAATACCTCAAAGCTATGCACATTCAATGGCATCAACATAGGGTTATCTGGGAATTAGCGTACACCTTCTCCTGCTGGCCAGTAGAGCCACCAATCATAGCAGTATGTTAAGCAGGGAAATGTGACATTGGTTTTACTATCAAGGCATGTTCACATTGTTGAACAGTGATTAGGAGTGATTATGTTTGGGGGTAGGCATCAACCACCCCTATGGTGAAATGAATGGGGAATCTACCCAGCAGCTGTAGGTGATAAAGCAAATTGTCGCATCTCAAATATGCAGTTCCTGGGGGATGGGGAGCTGTCACAGTATGGCTCCCAACTCTTAGTATGAACCAGGTGAAAGAAAGAAATATTGAGGATGGCCATTCCTCCACCTAGAATGAATTGCTTCCTTCAGCTGATCAACAAGCATGATATTTGTGAAGGTAATCAAACATGTTACCGACGTGTCATCAAAGTACCAGTCTCCCCAAACCTCACAGTTGTGCTCATAAATATACATACCCTGGCAGGATTTGTAAAATATTAGCCATCATTTGAAAAAAAGAACTCATCATGCAGAAAACAAATTTTTTAGGGTGTGCGTTCAGACAAAAGAGTTTATTGCCACATAATTATGCGTTCCTTTTTTAAATGATAATGATAATTGAAATCATAGGGCTGAACAAACATTGACATACCTTTGAATGTTTCAGCTGATAATATACACACAAGTTCAAAGTAAAAGGTAATTAAGAGATAGTGTCCACGCCTGGAACTTTAATTGAATTCGGTGTCTGTGTATAAAGTATCACTTTATGAATTTAGAGCTGCAATGACTTTACTCGATAAGAAGTCATGTCAAAGTACCTGCGAGGAAAGGTTACTGAATTGTAAAAAAAGAAGGAAAAAAAAATCCGGAGATGAAAACATCTTTCTGTAGTGTGCAGACTTTGGGAAGTCAGAGGCTTGGTTGTTATTAACTCATGGTCAGGTAGATTAACCAAAATTTCAACCACAACCTCTTCGAAAATATGTGGAGGTGGACCTCATGACTTAGGCTAAGTTTACACTGTCTCTTGCAAGGCCATTTTCTGGTCTTTTAAGCGACCAGAAAACGACCTTGCTTTAGGTTTAAAATGGAAGTCAATGAGGTCGTTTAAAGAACAGAAAATGTACTGTCGTTAATCAAGCAGTATGTTTTCTGTTCCTTTTTTGAACGCCTTCTGTCGCGTTCAAAGGATCGTTTGGTCATTAAACAACACCATTGAATTTAATGGTGAAGCTCTGAAAGCGACTGCAGCAAGTTTGCAAAGCTTTTTTCAGTCTTTAAAAAAACGACCTGGGAGTGGCTATCCCACCTTTCCAGGCACCCTGCAGGGTCAGGTGACATCCTGTGGCTGCTTGAAGCTCACTCCCTACCTCCCCCTGGACGTTTTTCAGTCTTTAAAGCTAGAGTAAATATTGTACAAAGGTCTGTGCTTCAAAGCGTCTTTAAAGCCTTTCTGCCACTGGAGAGCATCTAGGAAGCTTTAAACGTGACGACAGTGTAAACTTAGCCTCACTGTGTGATCTGTAGATCACACAAGACAATCCAAGAGATGACAGGACTGAGAAATATTCTCCAAGAAAAGGCAACTGTAAACCTAAAATTCATGGGCCTTAAGGTACCCATACACAGGTCGATCACTGTGCGCATCCGGGAACTGAGCGTGAAAACCCTTGTTTGATCAATCCCGTTAAGAGCCCATGGATATGGCATCATCACCAAAATTACTGGAGATGAAAAAAAGCTATAGCTCTAGCATATGTCGTTTTTTGCACAAAAACTATTTGTATAAAAGAAAGCCATACATGGGTGATATTCTGCATGATCGCTTGTTGATCCGATCGTCTTGTGTGATTTAAGTATCGATTGTACCCCCACAGTGTGATGGATTCACTACCGTGGAATTCCTTTCCTGAGTTCTATACACATGCTCCATAGTACCATTGGATACAAATCAATCGAAATACCTAGAAATCCGAGAAGATACTTAAATAATCTCAAATTTACAGACATGTCCGATTGATTTTCTGTTCCATAACGATCACTTTGGGTCTATCAGACTAGGTATCTATTCCGGTTTAATCAACGTTAATGGAACGATTTTTGGGACCAAAAATCTGCCGCATGTCGGATCACACAGGGTTCCAACATGACGGCAACATGATGGTAAATTCAGAGCCGATCCCATTAGTTCGGATGAGGACAGCAATTAATGGCGGGCACACAGAGGGTGCCCGGCCGATTCTCTGCACTAGTGGCCGTGTGAGATGACATCATCACGCCCGCTAGGTCGGCTCGGCAGTCGACGGGAAAACGACCCGTCTATGCTCAGCTGAAGGAACATTGCTAGAACATTTCCATTACATGACTAATGTATGTGGTCACGAAACATTAAAAGATTTATTTTCCTATGTAGGAACCTATGTGAAACCCGCATTCATAAACATTTGAAAAGATTTCATAAACAACAATCGTTGTCCAATTTATTTGCTTTGAAACCTACAAAATTTATTGCTGTTGAGTGAAGCAGTTTCCATACCTTGCATTGATTATCAGAGGCAGGACCGACAGGGCTGTCTTACAAATCAATGTACCAACAAGATTTCATTAGGCATGCTCTGCAAATGAATCAATAGTAACAGAACTCCTTGTTTGATAAACACATGCTTAAAGAGGTGAGATCAGGACAAAAATTCTATTTAGGTCACTGGGTAATTTCATTCTTTTACAAGGCGACTCTCAGAGGAGTATTACCAAAACCCCTCCTTAATAGGATACATCAAGTTTATACAAAAAAAGGCTATAACTTCACGTCAGAGATTGTGGGTAGTGCCATAAAACAGGCCGTGCTGTGCAAGGTGAAAATGGCAACAATAAATAATACGTAGCAGGAAAAGGTTTAATTAATGATAATTAAAAAAAGGGAAACAAGAAAAGAAGATTGTCAAATGCACTGAATCATTTCTCTGTAACATAAAACAAACAGAAAAACAAAACCTTTTATAATATTGTCAGCTGAAAAATGTCAAACCGCATTTGTTGGCTCATGTAGAAATTGATGTCTGTCTAGCATTTCATCTGTCTGAGAATATAAAAAGGACACCATATTACATGGTCCGGCTTCTTAGGCGAGTGAGCCCAGAGATTGCTAAAAGATTAGATGTAATAATAATAATGGCTGATTATGTACTTCCTCTATGAAAAAGAACATTTGAAAGGTAAGCATGTGCTGCCATAGAAACTAGACTATTACTTTTATTTTTAAAGCTACAAAAATAACATCTGTATTCTGATTGCTCACTTTGGGCAATACAAATCTAAATTAATCAGCACCATTGTTTATGGTTCTTCTAACAATTCAGTTTTCCCAAACATGACTTTGATAAACTATCAATGTCACCTGGATTCCATAGTGCATCTATTAACCCAGTGGTTCCCAAACTGGGGTATTCCAGGGGGCATAGCTAGGGGGCTGAGGGAGGGACTAGCAGGAAGACAACCATGGAGGAACTAGTTGCTGGCAGTAAGTAGTAAGACAGTAAGTCCATGTATTGTGTGTTTCTCTCGGTGCGCAGGGCTGTGGAGTCAGAGACAATTTTGGGTACCTGGAGTCAGAGTCGGCAAAAAATTAACCGAATGATTCCTACTAAATTTAAATATGAATTAAAAAAATAATGCAAGTTCAAATGTCCCAATTCACAAACAGTCATTATGAACTACTTCTCTGCTATAAAAATAAATGCATGTAGTGCATAACATTACCACAAAACGAATGCTTCACTAAATGGGACATGATGCGCAGTTAAGGTACGGCACCGCTTTCCATTGTGTTGTGTTCCGCTGTTACAGGGAATGCAGCGCCCACTGTGATCCTAGCTTAACTCTCGCTGATAATAAAGTACATTTTTTTTGCCAGACAAGAGACGCTTGTATAAGTGAAGGGAATGGATAGCCAATAGTTCAAGACTGTAAAACTTTTGAAAAACCCCTGTAATTCAGCTTAGGCGACAAATACTTAGATTGTTAGCTTCAACTTTAAACATGACTATGGGATTCAATGGGAGGCAAACAAAACCTTGTTGTCTTCATTGTATTTGTCTTTTGCTTTAATTGGCCATTACAGTCCAGCATTGGTTTCCTGGCCAGTAGTTCTGTGGTCAATGGATGGATAAAATACATTACCATATTAAATAGAGAGGAGTCAGAATCGAGGAGTCGGAAGTATCAGAAACTGAGGAGCTGGAGAATTTATCTTCCGACTCCACAGCCCTGTCGGTGCGTGTGTCTCTATGTGATAGATAAATGTTTCTGTATGATTGGTCTGTGTATAAAATACACAATACAATAAAGTTGTATTTCAAATAAAGTTTGAGGCCCATTTCACACTAGAACTAGTACAAGATACTGCAATGCAAACTAGTATGAAATGGTCCTCAATCTGAAACTGTGTAGTTTGAATGGGTGGGGGCTCAATCGTGTTCCTATCTTGGGAAGGGAGGCCCTGCAGGGAAAGTTTAGGATTCTGTATTAACCAGTGCACCAGCGGAGTGCCCCCTGCTGTGTACTATGACAACATGGAGGAGCAATGCTGTTATTGCCAGGAAGTGTTGCTTACTTGCATCCAACCAGAGCGTTGAAAAAAATTCCCATTCCTGCTATATTGCCACATTTACAATTTTTGTTGTTGTTGTTGGTTTGTTGTTTTATGGTGTAAGGGGGTACTTCTGCCGACAGAACTGTCTTCCACTTACATCCCAACTCTGTTTTTACTTTGATGTATAACCCATTCAAGTATTTTATATTGAATCTTTGGTGTAACATGCATGAACCTCTTTATGTGTAACCTGATCTAGATCGTGTATGTTCTATCCAGGGTGGATTGCCCATAGAATATCCACAATAAAGTTGTTATTTTACCTAATTACACTTCTTGTCTCAGGTGTACGGTTTCTGGCCATGTCAAAAATCCCCCGAGGTTAGCCATCTCTTGGTATTCCAACCCTTTGGGTGAATCCTTTCCTGTTATGTATTTTTTATCTTGAAGCTTCAAATTGGTGCATTTTTCTCTTATCATTTTATCTGCTCAAATGTGAAAAATACTAAAGCTAGACACACACGGCTCGACAAAGTAAAAGATTAGAGGAACATCGGGCACCGTGCGCGCTCACGGCGCCTGATATTCCTCTAATCTGTTACTTCATTTGAGCTATCCACAGTTCATTCGAGCAGGGGCTTTCCCCAGCTGGAGAAGCTGTCTGCTTCTGAGGCTGTGGAGAGACCCCGGGGACCGGGAAACTGTGTCCCCATCATACAGTAATTGATGTGCCCATGTGGTGTACATTGATTACTGTCCGATTGATCGGCGATTAATCACAGCGTAGCAACGTCACCACGCTGTAATTGATCGCCGGTCGATTGCACGGGAATCTCCCTGTGTGTGGCCAGCTTTAATAATGATCTGTGTGTAAAGGCCAGTTCATACAAGCAGCATGATTTGCTAATTTCCCTACTACCAGACCAACTAACCTTGCTGTTTTTTTACAAATGCACTTTGCTTGTTGTTCTCTTCTCTCTAGAATACTAGGTTTAATTACTGGACTGAAAAAAAAACCAAGATAAATATGTATATAGTATCCATATAGGTGTTAGGTCACAGCAGTAACTTGAATACTGCATGTCCGCCCAGGCACACCAGGTCTACGCAGACAAGACTTCTCTGTAACTAGAGCATAGCTGACAATATTTGTAGGTCAAAGTGTTCTCCTGAAATTCCAGCTCTCATTTGCTGTGTCTGCATTATTAACAGTCACAAAGGGAAGGTGAAAAACAAAAGCCCCTCCCTCATTGTTAATCTGGAGAAGGTGAGCTGTATAAAGTATGGGCACCACTGCAGAGGCATTCACAATATTGAAACCATGCTGAATTATTTATTTCACATTCGGCTGTCTCCACTCTACACAAGTTTTTGCAACCAGCACAAACTCCATTACACTTAATGTACAACACCGTTCATAGAAGAACATGATAAAATGAAGGAGTCACACCAATAACTTCTATATATATTCACCACAACTGTCTGCCCTCAGGCCTAGGTTTCACATTGATAGATTGCTTCGTATGCCAAGAATTTTTTTTATGTATAGTATGAACTTCCTCATTTATCCACTATTTATACCTCTATGCATCCATCTAAGGCTATGTCTACCATGTGTCAATCAATCGAGTGATGGAGACCATGCCCATTAAAAACAATGTGCCCCCTTAACACAGATAAAATGTGGCCGATCCCCAGATTATGTGTCATGGACCTGTAACGTTAATGTACTAGCACACGCAGCGAAGACATGGCCTAATGTCACAGTAAGGGCCTGTCTACACTATGTGGGAATGTACCCTAAACCGAGGGCAAACCACAACCAATTCACTCATAGGTGTCATGGGCGTGTCAGGCTAATGAATTCATGACGCCCTAAAGCATACTGTAGACATAGCCTTACACAAAAATACATCAACACATGCTCCAACACGCATTAAAGATGCAACAAGGATAAAATGATCATTTTAGATGACAATGCAGCTTTTAATCCAAATATTCTGATGGTAGCTGTCCTAATGAAAGAGCAAAAATATATTCACAAAGACTGAAAATGTCAAAAGATTTGGAAACTTTCTTATGTTGTCTTTTAAGCATATTTACCCCTGTAAGTTCATAAGGGCCATTTAAAAAATTTAAAACATCCTAAAGCCCCCCATAGACAGGCAGACTCCTCCATGCAACTTCTGTACAACCAAATTTTCTTCTACCAAAACCATGTAATAGGAGGACCTTTCTACACCTTCCAATCACTATGTATTCTATCAGGGAGGTCGCTATACTACATAGTTGTTGGTAAGTCTCATGAAAGTTGTATGGAGGAGTCTGCCTGTCTATGGGGGGCTTAAGGAAATAACGATGGCATTATACTGATAAAGGACTGAATGTTTTTAGATAGTTACCACTTAAACATTGTCTAGCTCTTTATATAGTTTGTAGCCAATCCATGTGTGGGGTATTCTGTACCCTGTATTAGATTATTTTAAGAGTGGCCAGCGATACCCAAATCCAAATGCACTCCTATGCAATATTGACCACTATTTAGCCTAATTTACATGCACAAGCGGAGATCCACATTTACCCATCTATGTGTCTTTCAAATGAACATCTATTAAGAAAGAAAGACTTCCCCTGGTTTATGACAATGCACGGTGCTCTAAAGATAATTGTAGGAAGTATACACCTGGCAGTGCCTATATTTTCATAGTAGGGTGTCACGTGCTGTCTAATTATGCTCATACAAAATAAAACCCCCCCAAAAAAAGGAAACCTGTCCTAAGTCTACTGACAATATTGTACATAGTAGTTAAAAGTAGCCATCGCTTAATCTACCTGCATGCACTATGGTGTTATTCATTCCCAAAACAAGAGTCTAAAGTCGGGTTTCTGACTAGCAGCTTAGATATACCTGCTGTGTATTCAGTTTAAAGACCTGCCAACTATTCCCTACCATTGTAAAGAGTGGCTGTGATGTCAGTGAATGTGGTGAAGAGCTTGAAGCTTAATTTCTTCCAAAATATATAGGTGGATGAAGGCTTCCTAAAAAAAAAAGGTTCTTAGAAAGTGCAGCCTGAACAAAGGTTTATAAGTATATGTGTGGTGTTTAATTCAAATCAACTGCACTTACTGTGTTTATTTTTTTAAGACATTTCGCTAGTCACCAAGGTATAAAGAAAATCAACCCGCACGGACCAGTACCAGTCCGTGTGGGTTGGTTTTTTGTATACCTCGGTTTCCAGCCTTCCACCCTCTCCGGCTATTACCAGTCTAAAGCCCCCCATACACCTTACAATCTTTCCATACAATTTCTGTACAATCAACTTGGGTTCTACCAAAACCATGTAGTATGAGGACCTTTCTAATCCTTCCAATCACTATGTATTCTATCAGGGAGGACCCGGCACTACATAGTTGTTGGTAGATCTAATGAAAATTGTATGAAGTGATCTAAAGGTGTGTGGAGGGCTTTAGACCTCATGCTGGTTAGCAGATTATGTGGATTGGAGCTATACCCCAGCAAGATCATGTTCAGACAACTCTGAATTGATAAAGCCAGTCAGGTGACTAGCGAAACATCTTCATAAAATAATTTGTTGATTTGAATTAACACTACAGATATACAATGACCTGGATGAATGAGAATCTTCATATTCATTTTAAGTATTCTGTTAAGTTAAACAAAAAACAACTGAACATCAATGCTGCAGTGAGACAAATGTGTGAATATAATATATCTTTTTGAATATTTTTGCATGCTTTACCTGTTCTCCAAAATATGGTGCACTAAGCCAATGGTTCCCAAAATTTCCATGCAGGGACCCCCTTTTCTATTTAGGAACATTATCGAGCCCCCTATTCAAACACAGGTTAAGAATGAGGGTCAGCATCCCCCTGGAATACCTTCGCGCCCCCCCAGAGGGAAGTACTGCACTAAGCACAGAAAGAAACAAGCATTAGCAAGTTATCAAACACTTATAAAGCGATTACACTTAAGAAATTGTCTTTCTTTCAGTGGACAACACTTGTAACTTGGGGCTTACAGCAATGACAAGAGTCAAGCATGGAAACTTCAGTCGAGTTGGGAGCCAGTTTAAATCACCCTCACAATGTAATTAATTGCACAATACATAGAAATGCCTATTTAACATGCACAAGATGTACATATGCAGCACTGTACTTAACTGTGAAGATACTCAAGTACAGTACTAATGGAACACTGCTTTTACGAAATGTAAAATGACATAAAATGTCTAAGGTTGTGGAGTGTCTAGTATATCATCACAAAGAAAGTCCAGGTATATACCTAACATGAGGACTGTGTAGTAGGCTTCTATATAGGAGTCAGGTTTTCTTGTGCTGAGAGGGAGAAGAAACAGCCTGCAGGAGTAAGACAAGAAAGGGCTGCTGCGTGTGATCCGACAATCAATTACTGTCTTTACAAATAATGAGCAGAGCAGTTAGTGCTATGGCAGGGTGCCAGGCATCATACGGGATTTCGCTTTTTTCCTTACAAATATAGGAAATTGTTAGATACGTGAGGGAATCAATATTCTTTAAGAAACAAAAGTGATTCTTTTATACAAACAATGTTCTCATTTAACATATAAATAACTGTTAAATCCACAGAAACACATTTTAACCATGCAGCTTCCAGATCTATTCTTTGTAATATAAACCCAGGGAAATCCTTTCAGCAGGATACCCAACAACAAATATTTTCCTATATCGTATATCCAATATGCTGTAACAATACAGTGCCAATACACTTCCCTGGCTACAGCATGTACACAGGGGGGCAGCTCGTCACCTCTATGCTCTGATCAGTCGGCACCAGGAGCGGGCAGGCATAGGTGGCCAATCAGGGGGGCATGCCTACGTCTCAGATGGACAGCTGGGATCCCTTATCGAGTGGGAACTGGGTGGACCTGGCCCCCCATGGCCTGCCCATAGTGCCGGCACTGCTCTCGAGGTGCCATCTAACGTCAGGAGGGAGAGCAGAAAGTGATCAGAGCAGAGAGGAGTAACACTAAAAGTGGGCATACTTCTCATGCCGGGACTCGGGTAGTGCGGACCACTTCTGCTAATTTCTCAGGTCACTGACCACTGTTTTGTACGCTTTTCTTTCCTGTGCATATTCCTTTCTATTTGGTATTGTATGGTACATTTATTAGCAAAATTCAATAAACGTAAAAAGATAAAAGAAGGCATACACGGGTCAATGTTTGTTCAATCGTTCGTCCATTGAACCAAGAATCAGTGTGCACCACTTTGCGCAAACGATACTGTTTGATACTTTCGGTACCCTCGGTCCCCATCCAAAGTAATGACAATTAAAAAAGGATTTACCATGTTGGTACCCTGTTCGTTCAAGCTTTTTTTCGAGTTGTAACGCGAGTGATCAATTACTCTGGAATCGATTGAAAAGTCACCATGTGTATGCCCCCTTTAGGCAGCCCTGTACACATTCTGTATACAGGTACAGTCTTTTCTGATCCCTGCCCAGATTACTCCGTTCTCCCCCTCCCTCCAGACAGTTATTCTCTGCGAATGCCCAGACTGTATACTAATATTGAAGTGGCAATAAACTATGCTTCAGGGCCCTTTCACACTAGCAGACTGTTGCCACTACACACGCTAGCATTATTGAGGGTAAGCAGGTTTCCATAAGAAATCGGTTTTACATTTTACATTCACACAAGTTGCATTATGCGTTAACAAGCAACGCAGTGCATTAATGCAGAACACCCTGCAGCACCCAATTTCATGCTGCACAGCAAGTGTATCCTAGCACAGTGCAATGCGGTTAAGCAAGTTTTTTTTTTACCGGCAATGTGCACATTAGTTTTACTGTTAACAGTAACGGGGCTGGTAAACATCACACTAGTGTGAAAGAGCACTAAAAAGTTGACTGAACATATCCGGCTAGGGCTGAAAGAAAACCCCAAAACTTTTCTAACTTTTGCTATCCCTCACATGATGTTGAAGTAGAAAAGGCAGAGCTACAGGCACAGTGTATAGGCAGATAGTGGGGACCTCTGTGCAAACCAGTGAGAAAGAGGCATCTGGTACACATAGCATCCATCACTGTATACAGAAACTCTGTCAACATGGTGCTTCTAAATGTTTGCGTGAATGGTCACTTAAGGTTTCCAATATAAGTGCAAAGAAACCTACACACCATGCATTATAGTGTAGGGGCTTGTCCCCACTAGCGAGGCTGGGCGTCTGTGGCTTGCTGCCAAAAACGCAGGTGGCCACGGGCAACCGCACAAGTGGGGACAAACCTATTGAAGTTAATGGAAGCGGCCGCCTGTGGCCCAGAACCGCTCCGCGGTGCGGCCAACTTCGCCAATGGCGACAGGCCCTTAGGCTGCGTCTACACATGCGTAGACCACGGGGTAAACCATGCAGTGCAGCCAGCCCATGTAATCTCCTATGGGTAATAACATGCCAGTCTATACAGGCGCGTCATGCCCACGGTTGGGGGTGGAGCAGGAGCGTATTTGGGGCCTGCCCGCAGCTGTTTGCCAATAGAAATGTATAGGATGCAATATAGGGGCGTTATAGCGTGGGCGCTATGAACACGCCGATGTGCTCATAATGCCCCCCGTGGTTGCTGGGGAGGTGTAGTGTAGACCCAGCCTTCAGCAACATCTGGCTGTGGCATGTGCAACATGCATTCAGATTTATAGCCAGAATAACCCATGGTAGCAGATACATAAACTAACACTTGAGTATTCAGTGTATAGTTCTGAACAGTGTGAGCAATTATTGATCATCAGAAAGTATGGAATATCTGTTAGCAGCAAGTTTTCAAATATTTCTGTAGAAGCAATGGAACATGTGCATGTCATTTTCTCACAAAACCAGTTCAAACATTTCTAACGTAAATTCTTCATACATAAAAGGGAAATAAATGGCAAAGTGGCTCATGCAAGATGCTATCTATCTACATTTTGTGTAAACAGGAAAGCCTTTGGTCTGTTTTTGAAGATTACTATGTGCGGGCATCTCGGACTCCATGACTGTACAACTCAACGCATAAAGCATACAATCAACAATCACACAACTTTCAGATCCTGTCATAAAGAATATATTTGAATATACACATAACTCTTCTTAGTTTGCGAGATATAAGTTGAGTTATTACTAGTTATTTAACATTAAATGTAAGCCTTATTTCTATGGCAATTCTATGTTAAAGATTTAGAATGAACTAAAAAAGTTGATGGCCATAACATCACCGTCAGTTTGTCAGAATATCGACTTTATTCTGTTACTGCAGAACCAAAATGAAAGAACCTATTTCTGTGCCAATTTTATACTTCTGTCAAATTTAAACAGCAACACTAGTCAGTGGAAAGAAGCAGAACTGCCGAAACAGGAATATTGGTTGAAACGACGATGACAGAATCTCTCCAGGGGAAGCACTTCGCAGTTGGTATGATGTGAATTACGTGGGTTTAATCATAATGAACATTCATGGGCAAACTATTGTAACGATTGTAAAAAATATACTGTAAATGTGAGCAGAGGAAACATAGCTCCTGTAGAAGAAAACCATCTTTGGAGAAGCACGACTCCTGTGGCTTTCCTAACAAATCACTAAATAAACACAACCCACATAAGTAGCAGTTTAACTTGAATGTTAAAGCTATCAACAGGTAAAACTCTGCTCCCCTAAACTCATTCTAGTTTGTTTAAATACAGATTCAGGTTTAGTTTTCTCATGTTGTGCCTATGAAAGGAGACAATTTGCCCAAAGCAGTCTTGGCCTGGGTTCATCACACAATTACGCACAAGGAAATGCTCCTCAAGCAGGTCACATGAAGAAGTACAAACTTATAGAAGCATTTACTTTTCCCAAATCTTTTCAAGCCAAACAATCACTGAAGATGACATCACACATAGAGCTTATTGACGCTTCTATTAAATGTTTACATATTATGTTAGACTGAGGGTCAGACGGACCTGAACATATTTAAACGTACCAAGCCGAAACCTTGGCAGTACCAGTAGATGCGTGGGTTTACATTGACATCAAATACCAAAACCTTATTTTGTCTTCTTAGCATTTACTGATACTGTACATAGCAGATCCCAGCAGAAGGTTATCCTAAATCTGGGACCTTGAATTCCCATAGATCATAAAATAAATAGAAATTGGATCATAATAAATGACATACCACTATTGGAGGTATGCATGGGTTTTATTATCATTAACATTATTTTGGAAGCAAAATATTTGCCCCCCCACCCCCACCATGGCATGGTAAAGCTTGGCTGGAGTATGGTTAGAACTCCAGTCAAGCTTTCCCATGCCATGGGGGGCACGGACCCTCATTCTAAAACGGTGTTTAAATGGGCAAAACTTTCTAAAATCTAAAAGGGGGGCCCTGCCAACAGTGAGCTTTAAATTTATATTTATTAGGTTGATGGGACCAGAAAAACTTCAATATGATCACCTGTTTAGATGACAACAAAGAGTGTCATCCTGCTAGGTCCCTTCCTATAGCATACAGCAGGCATCATGTAGGTAGGTCTTCACCGATCGGTCCTGCTGGATCACTGATCGTCAGATATTCATTTAAGATGTTCATAATAGCCTGACTATTATCTGATATATGCTCCTTTAAGCCATCCATACACTGGTAGATTTTTCATTTGATTCCTGAAAGATCGATCAAGGAGAGTATCGTTCGATCATTTCGGAATTAAAAAACTAAGCCCATATTAATGATTGATCATGCTCCAAGGGAAAACGATCGAACAGGAATCCGACATGTCGGTATTTCACTGTTCGATTACCACTACTACCCTCTATCCCCATCCAAAGTATCGGGCAGGGACCGATCCCCCCACGTGGTGCATATCGATTCCCAGAATGATTGTTCGGCAATTCTTGCGTAAGCACGCTGCGATCGATCGCACAACGATTGAAGGGGAATCGAGCTGTGTATGGCCAGCTGTAGTCTTTAGTATGATCAGCAGAAGTCTTTTGAAATTTGTTGCGCAATGATAGCTTACATATTCTGGGGTAATAAGGATGCTCAAACCTTGTGTTAGAGCCTATGGCTTTCATCATCACACCAAGTTAAGGTTGAATAATTGTTTCATTCAGCGGATTTGGTATAATGCAACCAAGTACAACCCCATCTTCTGAATAAAACTTCTAAGCAAAAACTGCTTTCCCAATATACATACATCTATAGTATGAAAGAGCACTTCGTTTTGCATTGCAACTATTTG
The DNA here is from genome assembly GCA_036250615.1 of Ptychadena robeensis. NCBI lineage: Eukaryota > Metazoa > Chordata > Amphibia > Anura > Ptychadenidae > Ptychadena > Ptychadena robeensis. The sequence continues at coordinate 63,971,831 of CM070035.1, read as the reverse complement.
AACAGAAGCACTCAAACCTTTGAGACCTTTGAAGCGTCAAGAAGCAAAAGTGTTCCAAAAAGTCCTAACCTACAAAAATGTTTCATTGTTTTGTCATTAATTAAAAATAGATGTACCACTAAAGCCCCCCATACACGTTCCAATTTTTCTCCCAACTGATTTTTCGTCCGATCGTGTCACCCAATTTTCACTTAAAATGTTATGATCGATCGGTCGGCTGGCACGGTACATAATTCATATATTCTCTCGATCAATCACCCTGACCGACCACGCTGGTCGATCGGGCAAAATTTATACGAAAAATCGGAACGTGTATGGGGGGCTTAATTACTACAAAAAAGCTACTAAGAGTTTTGTATGTTGCAGAATAGTCCAAGCCTTTTGTAAGAGAATGTTTGCACCATGCCTCCAGCAGTGAATACTTCCATCAGCTGTAGGATGCCAGTAAGAGAGCCTGGTGGCAACCAGATCTAATGCTAGTGTGTTGGTGTGTGCCCAATGGCCAAATGGGAGCATAAAAAGATTACTTGAGTCTGCACCTGTTAGACCTGACAGAAGGACGACACATTAGCAGGTAGGAGTACCATGATTTGTAAGTATGCAGTGAATGCTTGGAGCTTATGGCAAGATCCAACCTCTATCCAGCAGATGTTTTAAATATTTCCAAGCAAACTTACCCAGGGTGAAATAAAGGCTCTTTACTGAGATTAGGGAAAACTTACAGTTCCTTTTATTAGTCAAAAACATATCTTGCCCAACTCTGGTTTAATTTCATTTTGCTACTGGGAACTAAATATCTGACTTGGTAGGCAAACATCATTACCTGCCATATCCTATGTATAATGTCCAAAGAGAAGATAAGGAGATGCTTGGCACAGCATGATACGATTATATAATTTGTAAGGTAGTATGGTCTTGGAGAAAGCAGCATTTGCCATTCCCTTTGTTTGAGCTGCATCAAGAACCAAACTACATAAAGAGTGCCAGCTCTAAATGAATCCACAGGAGCTTACCATTCAAATGAATGAATACAGTCGTCTGACAAATTATTAGTTTGGGGCTCTTTTTGGTCAGGCACACTATATGCGAGTATTTACTTCTTAATGCATATTCACTCCCTGTCCTATGGCAGTATCTTTACGATGGCAATTGGCAAAGCTCAGCCATAATGTCAGACAACAAGCTAAATTAAATAGGGAGAACACAAAGTGTTGGCTTCTGAGGTTGTGAACTTTTTAATTAAATCAAGAAAAAGGTTTATAACACACACACACTTTCCACGAAAATAAGGCACCCTTGAAGATACGTTACTGTAACTCTGGACGGGGGGGGGGGGATCAGAGGAGTTAATAAGATGGTAACCCCTCCCCCTCTGAGTCTCCTGTGCCATTTTGAATCCCCACTCTGATTCCCCTGTGTCATTGTAAGTGATCCCCCACCCTGATACCCTAGTGCCGTATTAATTTTCATGGAAAAATAAGACATCCCCCGAAAAGAAGATGCAGGGCATCTTTGGGAGCAAAAATGTATATAAGACACTGTCTTATTTTTTTTGAGGAAACACTATGACATAGGACAGGTACCATAGCTATAGCATTGTCAGCTAATAGAACATCCTGTGTACAGATAATATCATAAACTTTCATGTAACAGGCCCAAAAAAATAAAAAGCCAACAACGCTAATCTTACATGTATTAAAGACAGGTCTCAGCTTACATATGTGCCCTCATCCTGCCTAGTTCTATTTATTTACACGATACCAGCTTACAACCAGAAATGTGTATAGATAAGGAGGATCATACAACAAACACAGGTAGATAAAAAAAAAAAAAAAAAAAAAAAGAAGGTTCTAATCAGAAAGCAAATTGTACTGATCCTACACACACACAAGATGAAATTTCAAATCCAGCTCACAGTACGAATGCTTCTATTGGATACTGAAAATGAGATTGAACATAGGGCAGCCAAGCATGACACGTAAAAGTAAACTTCATGCACTGTGACTATGTGGGGGTGTTTGGAAACCCTTAGGTTCACAGACAGGTCAGTATGTTCGAGTAGGAAGAAGGAAGATTTCTAGAGAAAGCGGATGAAGGAAAAAAAAAAAAAGAAACAGGTAGTTGTTATAAATGAAGGACTGGCAGAACATTTTTAAAGAGATTCAAGTCTGTGTAATACGTTGTGTATGTGTGATATGTTTTTTAAAAATAAAAGGGAAAAACAGTGTAGATTAAATTCTATGAATTTAAATGTGACATCAAATCCTTATTTACTAGCTTCCTCAGTAAGGTATACATACACATTTCCCGCAAAATTCTCACAAAAAAAAAAAGGAACAATCGCTCTGTAACGACTGATAGCATAAAACTATTTTTGGAGGTTTTTTTTTTATTTCAAATATTTTAAATGAAAAAAATGGTAACTTCTTTGAAACGCATCCATTTTGGCAGCAGTCCATAACAGCGTATGAATTGCTGTAACATAAGTGGAGAGACTGCTAATTCGGGTTATTATTACAGAGTATCAACATGTTCCTCCAAGATAGGGAAGAGAGGAAGTCCTTGACATGTCATAGGATATCCCCTATAAGTGAGGAAGCAGCACACAAATCAACATGAACTACTTTCGATTGTGATGTTCCATGTTTATTTTAACGATATCTAAATGTTTATAGAGACCCGAAAATCAACAATATCCTCATAGAGATCGTTAAATATATACTTTGGACAAGAGTGCATCTTTTAACCTTGGCGTAATGCCCGAATCAAGTATGTGCACATCTCTGCCGTGAGCCTGCATCGATGCAGAATCGCTGTGAGCTAGCACAGGCATGTTTGCGTGATCCCAGCGTGAGCACAGTTTGTTTTAAGAACAAACTGTGAACATACTGGGTTCAGTCATAATGCCAAGGAGGTTAAAAGATGCACTCTAAAGCAGGAAACACATGTATAGATATTGGCCCAGATCGATGGCCCATATTTAATGCGGCCATCCCTGTTTTCGAGCAGGGATATCAGACATGACCGTAAACCATGGTCGATGTCCATTGCATTGTATGGAGACTGCGGGGCCTTTTTCCCGCCGGAAATCAGGGCAGAGTACAGTGTACTGTCTCCCGTACTGCGTCCTTTTACACCGGAAAACACTGTAATGCCAGGAAGGTTAAATATGCCAGCAAAATAATGTACATCACTAAGTAATATTTTGGCCCTATATAACTAAAAATTAATAATAATAAAAGTTAATAATAATAATATCTGAAAGGGCAGGCCTTAGTTCACAGTTGTAGATAAGAATAATACCAGAGGAATATGTGTTACTGTACAGAGGACATGGGGCAAAGCTCTTGAACAACATTTACAAGGCTAGAGGGTCCCTTTAAGCTTGTTAAAAAATGGCATAACATGAAAGTCCGAAAATGGCCTATAAGTACATTTATATACCTGAAGTAAATACATCTTTTAGGTATATCCTGTGAAATCCTATGTTACCTAGGATTAGGTTTTCGTCATTCATTCCATCACATGTATGAAGTATATGGCTAGTAGGCCTGAACTGTACATAAGAACTATTTATCGTACATTTCAGCTTACATTTCCAGGAAAATCATAGGAAACATTCCCATAGTGACTCCCTCCCTATACCGCATTACAGTCCCTTTATTTATGACCAAAATTATTAGTTTAATGACTAGGCATAATCTTAAATAGTTCTGCTTCAGATATTAACATTCCGCATGCTGGAGAGTTAAACAACTATGAAATCGCTGAAGATAATCAATCATTTACGGCACAAAAACCATCTATTTCCCTATTTTTCTGAAAAAAATCTCTCATTCTTCTGACAACACGCTAGCATCACGAAAACAGAAGAGAATAAGTCCCACTCACCTCCGTCTTGCAGTCTCCCTGGTCTTTTAGGCTCTGCACACTTAGTTAAAGAAGCTCCTGTGAATCAGGGGTATTAACCTGAAAAGAGACCACAAAGCAAGCCTCAAAACATAGGGAGGGGGATGTCACATCTACTGAAGCACTCATATCCTGCTTCCAAACCCTGACTCACCTCCCCTCCTCTTTCAATAGATCAGTGCTTTGGGTAAACATTTCCAAATATGGAAAACATGACAAAGAAGCTTGTCAAATATCATCCTTCTCTGGTTTTCCCCGTTTTGGTACTTTGGGAAAAAGTAAAGAAAAAAGCAATATCTAGAGACAGAATTCCAGAGCGTGTATATCATTAACCCCAGGAGACTGGGCCTGGCCTGCTGCCCCTATGCTGGAATTCCTTACATAGCACTGCCATGTCAGCTTTACAGCGGCGGGCTGGAGTGAGGAAACACCATCACTACTTCTAACTACTGAACAAGATGAATGTATAGAATACAAATACCTTGCATATAACCATGATGATTATCTACATATCTCAACATCCTGGTACCTGGCACCTCTACCACACTGCATGCTTGCAAGTAAACATGGTAAAAACAACACATTTAAATAAAAATGAAAAACATAGGCGAACATAAAACATATATCTGCCTTGGCTAGTGGCATAACAATATACACTATATTAGCCAATGGAATAGATATTAGGACATGATTTTAATAAATATTGCATAAAACAGTACAAAACACATAACCACTTTCCTTGAAGTATATCTTAGCAAGTTCTCTACCACTGGACTACAGAACAAGTCCCAATCTTTTCATCTCTATAAAATAAGTAGGGGGTGTTCAATAGTCAAAAGTGGAAGAACTTAGGCAGGACTGACAACACTGTAATCATTTCAGGGAAGCAAAGGCAGAGTTTTCATCTCGCAAATCTATTGTCATTTTGTGTACACAATTTTTTAGGAATAAATAGAAATGTTTATCATACTAAATGCGGGCTGCATTGCTAAACTAATCTTTAAAATTTTAAAGAATAGAAGTATAACGGACTAAGTGTATGTTTCCACTTAGGCGATCACCCACGATTCGAATTGCGGAACGATAATCGCTAGAGATTTTTCTTGCTAGCGATTGGGCGTAATTTTGGCGCATTTTTTGATCACGCCCGATCGCTCCGATAGAGAATGAATGGGGGCATGTTTAAAAATGATTGAAGTCTGTGATTGAAAACGTGGTAAGCCGTGTTTCAGATGACGTCCACACCCGGTCGCGGATGTGGAGGTGACTCCATTCAAATGAATGGGCACAATTGACCACGATCACCGCATCGTGATTAAAATCTTGTGTGACAGCGGACAATCGTTTATGTGGACACAAGCCCTAATGATGAACTTCAAGGGTAAAATTATTTTGCTTAAGTGGAGTATAAACCAGGGCTGTGGAGTCGGGTCCGACTCCTCAGTTTCAGATTCTTCCGACTCCGACTCCTCTGTATGTACTATGCTAATGTATTGTATCCATCCATTGAAGGAAAGCAAGGCGAAACACATTAACCACAGCACTACTGGCCAGGAAACCAGCACTGTACTGTAATGGCCAATTAAAGCAGAGAAAGGGAGTTAGGCAGAAGATGCTGCTGCTTTTTCCTTAAGCTAGGCACCACGCTGTGATTGATCGGGGATCAATTGAACGGAAATCAATGTGCACCACATGGGCACATCGATTCCTGTTCAATGGCGACCCGTTATCCCAAGCTTGCAGTGTGTGATTTACAAAACGCCACAAGCTGGGAAGAAGCAGCCTGTCTCACACAGCTTCCGAGTGAGGAGTGCTGGCTCCGCCCCTTCACACTGACAGCCGACGGCTGTGGAGGAGGCAAGAGCCGCAGCTGTTTTAAGACTTTCCATGAAGACTCGTGTCTCCATGCAAAGTATTGGAGATTGAAAGTTGGAATGTTGGAACCCCGTTCAATCAAGTTCCTTTGAGCCGGCTCTATTGATCCCGCCCGAAGGAAGGCACACAAGGTAGGTTTGTAAACAGATTAGAGTACAATCAATCACCTTGAGCGCACAAGTTAATTGATTGTACTCAAATCTTGTTACAGATCTACCCGTGTGCGCCAAGCTTTAGTGTTCTGATCTTCTGCTGAAGATAGGGCACTGGAAGGCTCCAAGAAGAGGCAGGGCGAAGGGGCACTTCAAACATGATTCATGATTTCCCTGGAATCCCATAGTCATGTGTAAAGTTGAAGCTAAAGCCCCCCATAGACGGGCAGACTCCCGGCCATAGTTGTAGCAGACCAACCTGTGTGTTCGCTCCCGCCGAGCACATCAAGGTTGGTCTGCCGCAACTATGTGGGAGCCCACCTTGAATTATGTAGAAAAAAAGCCATTCGACCAACCAAAAATTAGATCGGGTATAAAATGGAAAGAACGGTAATTGGTCAAGTGGAAAAAAATTCAGTTGATTGTATCAGACGAGTTTTATTAGGAGTTTTGATCGATTTGTAAAGCCCCCCATACACGTTTAGATTGTGAACCGATGTTTTGGCCGATCGACCGTGCATCAATCAGCCAAAATACCACGTCACAATCGGCCGGGCACCCTTTGTGTGCCAGCACTATCCGTCGGGTCCCCCTAGCTGCTCTGGCCACCGTCAGGGCCCGAGCAACTAGAGGGACCTGGCAGGCAGCATCTAGGGACCCGGCCATGAGAACAGGCTGGGAGGTCACTAAGTTTGTCAGCCAGCTGGCAGCCTAGCACAAAGGGAGAGGGAGGAGCTGCCACCTTCCCCTCTTTACCCATCACAGCTTCTGAGGGAGAAAAGGAGGCAGCTGCAGGCAGGCTCTGTGTCCTCAGCCTCGTCCCTGACAGAGCTGAGGAAACATACCTGTATTTTGGACAAGGACACTCGTCTACAGTATTAGACCAATCTAAGAATTACGGACATGTCAATTTGGCGGCCGATTTCGGGCCTTTAAGCTTTAGATCGGCACCTGGTTTTTCAGTGAGATCGTATGGAAATCAAAGCGTGTATGGGGGGCTTAAGTGATTGTATTTTATTTCTATAACTGGATAGGAACTGAATTTTATTAATCAGTTTTGCATTGATCACACTGTGTAGTAGCACCAATTTTCGATGTTTGACAGTTGATATTTCAATGATGGTGATGGCCCAACTGATTGAGCTGATGCATGTATGGCTAGCTTTAACTTATTTTATTACAATAATGTGATTGCTGTATGGTTCTATATTTGATTCAAAACATTCAAACACCAAGTCCACAAAAGACAAAAAGGCATATGGGGCTTACAAGTGGCAGGATTCCCCCATGGCACATCACTGTCATTCTCAACTTATAAACAACACATATTCTGTTTACAGGCAGCCTAAATCCTATATCCGTCAACAGTAAAACAATAAAACTAAAATAACAACGTGACAGAATAAGAGTCTTATTGCTTCAGCAGTCCATATACTTTGTACACCAACAATGACACTTTGCAGCCTTTTTAGGAAAGAACAGAAAATCTAGTAGCTGCAGTTGGCAGATCTGGAATTAAAGTATTTCCTTCAATCTTGTACAGTTGTTGTGGCTCCTTTATGGGACTGAATATGTTAACCGATTTTACAGCACACAGCTGCTGACAATGTGCATGTGCAGCCATACACAGGTCGACTTTTGCCCAATCGATCTTTGATTCAACTGGCTTTTGAGATTTAAATATTGACTGCCAATCTAACATCGATTGATTGTACAACAGATTTTTTTTACTTAGATTGGTATGCATGCTCGATCTAAATACCTAAAAAAATCATGTCAGATACTTGTATAATCGACTGAAATGTACTGACATGTCTGGTGGTTACGGCTTATGTTTGATTTCAATAACTTTTGGCGAATAGTACCAGGTGAGTTGGGAATCGATTCTGGTTCGATCAACTTAAAAAGATCGATATTTGGTCGATCAAACTGAAATATTGAACCGTGTATGGCTAGAAGCTGCAGAAAGGAAGATAAAGCCCATCTGATTGGACAAATGTTATCAGGCCATTTACTCTGATCCTCCCTAGAATGTCTACAGGTAGCCATACATGGGTCGATTTTCCACTTGATTCCTGGCCGATTGATCACCGGGCGCGTGCATGCCGATCGATTGACGAGGAATGGAGTGCAGCCCACCTTGACCGATCGACCCAGCCCGATCGACTTGGCCCCCAAATCGGATCGGCCAGAGAACCAACCTGTTGGTGTTTTCTGATCGATTGGGCACACATCCAGGGGAGTTGACATTTGTGAATCGATCGATTGGGAACAGAATCGTCCAGGAATTGGTGGCCTAAGGTGGTAGGCACAGACTTGATTGGGCGATCGATCGACGCCTGTGGCTTCACCTGAATCGATCGAACGCTCACGAGTCGACACATGTATGGCTAGCTTTTGAATCACCCGTCACTAGATTTATAGAGGTTTTTTTTAAATACTGGAAGCTCAGTTTCTCATGCGCCCATTACCACCAACAACTTGTTTTCATAAAGCTATGACCCTGTCTGTCCCTCCTAAGAGCTATGTCATGCTTGAACCACAGAGACATAGTGACAATGCAATTCAGTTTAAAACAAACGTGACACAGAACCAAAATTTTATATGAAAACATCATTGACATTAGTTACAGTGGACCTAAAACTCACATCAGCAACTTGTGCTTGTGTATCATAGGGCAAAGGTATAGGGATCTAGATGCATCTCCTAAAAGAGCAAGGAGTCATTCACACATGCACTGACAGAATGCCCACCCCTGCGTGCAGGCCCTTATCAAATAATAGGAAAAGAACCCCCATGTTAACCCTAAGGGCAAAAACCAGAAAAGATGTCCATGAATTCTGCCTAAAGTTTGTTATTCTTATTTAAAAATTCAATAAAAATGATTTAAAGTTTGATTTAACCTTATTTTTTTTATTTGCCCCATCCCCTCATCTAATGTACAGTAGTGCTTGTGGTTGAGCGCGCATTGGGAGCATTGTTGGAGTGTTTTGTTTTTTTCCTTTAATAACATTTGTGAAATTAGCACTGGGGATAAAGAAAAAGGTCAGTAGATGATGGCTAGGTCTATAGTACCACCTAAACCTTTATTACAAAGGCCATGAAAGTTTGTCATTTCCATCTTTTAGTTTTGTAGCCTTGGTGGCTTTCATACTATCTATTCTGATACAGCCAACATAGCTGATAGAGATGAGAATCCCTCTGATGCAAGTATGTAAGTATATAAATTTCACTCTTGGTGTAATATTTGAGTTTAGTGGGGGGAAGGCAAACTCTCGCTAAACTTTTTAAGTTTAGTTTTAATAATGAGTAGAGATAGTCCATTTTGACGGTTTCGATTTAATTGCAAAGCCCCTGAACATGCTATCATCGCCAAACTTGCTGGAGATGTAGAGAAGGGTTGGGGGTGTACAACAAATATACTCGAAGTATGTCTCAAACACAATATATTTGTACAAATTAAGTTAAAACTCAAGTAAAAATTTAGAAAAACTGAATTTTGTAACTTTGAACTTAAGTTATGCTATTATCTAACTATTTGTGTTAGAGACATACTTCTTTTTTTGTAGTATACCCCCAACCCTTCTTTACATCTGCAGCATGTTAAGTGATGATACCATTTTCAGAGGCTTTGCAATCAGCTCACAAAGATAGCAAGTCAAAAAATTAGACAAAATTCTCGAATATTGAGAATTCTAGGCATGCAGTCTCAAAACATATGGAAAATGTGCACCATCCACCCAGCAATACAGAACCTATCCATCTTAAACAGCTGAGAACTTTCCCATGCTTGCCAGACATACGTGCAAGAAATGTATTAATTTTAATGGAAAATAAGAAAGATTTTAAAGAGAGATTTGGATTATCAGACGATAATTATACCAAGGCACACCATCCAGGAAAACAAGGCAGATACGAAGTCTAAGGAAATGTCAATTAGAAATGTAAATCTGCATCAACTACATGATTTGGAATAGAAAAAGAACAGTTTGTAAGCTGAATCTAAAAGTCTATTCGCATTTACTTGAACGCAACGATGGCTTGCGCTGATTTTTAGCAATCATCATAAGTAAATAAATATATAAACAACCACAATACATGCTCTTACAGAGCCCATAGGCATTTGCCCCATGTTGCTTGTTAAAATCACAAACATTCACAACCGCCGCCAGTCTTGGACATTCATGAGCCCAGTCTGTGTGACCATCCAAAGAAGTAGGTGGAATGTGATGGGTTTTATCCTCCCGAATTGCCAGCACCAGACCAAAAAGGAAGCCATTGACAGTAATATATGTAGGGCAATTTTTTAGGGGGTTTCACATGGGGTGGAGGTGAAAAGAGTATTTATAAATTGTGTTGTAGAGAAAAAACATGTCCATCACACAGCCTAGTGCTGAAGCTCGACGTTTAGATTCTTCATCAGGCAGATTGACTGTGCGTGATGACATCTTCACGAACGGCCGGTGGTGCAGAGAATCGACAGACACCCTTTGTGTCCATAAATTCTTAGATCGATTTATCGACCGATTCATGGCTGAATTTTGCTTTGAGCCATTAAATTTGCAGTCGATTTTGCGTCAGATCAACCACCGTGACCTTGCACGGCGGTTGATTGGTGGCAAAATCATCCGTAAATCTAAACGTCTATGCCCAGCTTTAGCGTTATCTGTCTATGGCGAATCCTAGTTAGTTTGTCCAACCCAAACATTTAAATTACAATGGGGGTCCGGCAGAGAATTGTTATCTTGTACAGCCATGCTTTAAAACAAAACAAAAAAAGACACAAATTGAAATGAACATGTAGAATTCCCCCTTAACATTCTTTTAGTAGCCCTATCGGTGATTGAACGGAGTACAACATATTTAATCTGGAACCAATTTCTGGAAGCTACACAAGCACAGATGTCTCACAAAGAAGCAAAAAGAAACCTGCCCATCATCTCTTGACACTGAAATATAAGCACCTGAAATGGGCTCAAAAAATGAAATTCAGCTAATATTTGGGTCAAAAAATTAAAATCGCTGCATTTTGTAGGTGAACTTTATGAGTGAATTGCAAAGCCCCCGAACATCATCAAATTTGCTGGAGATGTAGAGAAGGGTTGTGGGAACATTTGGGGAAAAAAATACTTCTCTAGCATATGTCGTTTTTGCATAAATTAGGTTCAAAATCAAGTCAAATTTTAACTTTTTTGTGCAAAAACCTGATATGCTAGAACAATACTTTTTTCTTTTTAATGTTCCCACAACCCTTCTCGACATCTCCAGCACTTCTAGTGATAATATCATGTTCAGGGGCTTTGTAATTAACTTACAAATCTGCTGAATTTCAATAATTACATCTCCTGACAAAAGCACATTTGCTGTGTGTTTCTGAGCTGCTGCATCCTCTCCCCCCCCCCTTAAACTCATTCAGTTTTTCCAGTTATTCTTTCTAAAATTGGGTACCTCGGCTTATATTCAGGTCGGCATATATTTGAGTATATACCAGTGGTGGCCAACTGAGTTGATATGGAGGGCCACAAGTGCGGCCCTCAGCATCACTAAAGGGCCGCATGTAACATTTTCAATCTATAATGCCTTTTATGAGCATTTTTAATGAATCAATGATAGCAGGCACCGCTAGAAGACATTTTTTTTTTAAATAACAAAACTTGTATTAAATGATACTTCAAGCATTAGGTATCATTGAAGTATGGGTAATGCACATGTTATGTCATATACATCGTTATGTGCCCCTATTCTCTGGTTATAAGCCGATATATTATTAAATCATCCCTCGTTCATTGGTGGAATAGTGGGAGCATGAGCACTTAACTGTCTGCTAATTCCCTGCCAACACTAGAGGAGAAGAGGCAGAGGCTCAGACACCACCTGGGTCGCCGATTGGCTTTTGCATAGGCCTATCACATAATTTTTTCGCCTCTCCTCTTTCCAATCTAAGAGGAACCCAGACAAGGACCTGACAGAAGGGGGATTAGCAGACAGGTGAGTTCCTATGACCTATGCATTAGCAGTTAGGTTTTGGGGGCCGCAAGTGGAGGACTGAGGAGGGCTGACGATAAAAGCCCAAAGGGCTGCAGGTTGGGCACCTAGGGTATATACGGTACTTCTCTTTTTTCGATGGTGTGTGCTTTGTTTCCTCCCCAGAAAAGGACTTTGGACTAAGGACTAAAGCAGGGTACAGATGGCTCAATATTCAAGCCATCTGATGTTCCCTGCAGCAGGGTGATGACGGATTGATTTGTTCCACTCGAAAACAACGACATAACATGGGCCAGGTAGATGGCCGTGAGCGCGCACAGTGCTCAAAACGGCCATCTATCTGGCCCATATCTTCACGTCTGTAACCTGCTTAAATATACACACATATGTCATTGTTGTGCCACAGCACATTGTACTCATGGCCGGTGATTGGCTGTAACGGGTCACATCCTTAGTGGGCAGACTCATGAATATACATAAATCTTATATAAAAGCCTTATTCTCTTCATCACTACCAGAACACGAAAACCTATGTGGCAGAAAGACTGAAAGCAACAGTGTGTAAGTTATAGGAAATTATATCTGCAAAATTGGAAAAAACAATCTCCATAGGATGCAAAAAGAAATCCCACGCTCCAGCCAGCAATCACTGTCCAAACAAGCAATTTACACTCCAATTTCTATGCAGTAACAATCAAAACAGCAGCACTTTGCCATCAGCAAATTATGGGTTTGCTTAGCACCTTTTAATAAAGCATACGAGCAAGCTTATTAATAACCACTGAAAAGTTGATTTTGCATGACCTGCTGTAGGTTTTCTTCAGTCAGAGAATCATGTGAAAATAATAAAGGCTGCGATTATTACCCCCACACTGGGATAATGGTCGGCATTTATAATACACACACAACACACTAGAAGAAGAAGAAATTATGTGGGACCTGTAGCTTGAGGCTTCATTCACACTTCACCTACATTTGAAACCACACACACCTACATCCAAAAGTTAGCAAGCCTCCTACTCGGACTTCCAGCAGCGGTTGGCAAGTTCCAACATGTATGACCCAAACACATTCTGAAAAAAAGGTTTACAAAAAAATAACACAACACAGTTCCAAAACAATAAAAAACTGGAGAAACCTTGATGGGCCCACCCATTCTGTCACTGTTTTCTTAGGCCATGTTTCCATTGCGTTAATGGATGCGTTGCGTTAATGCATCTGCCTCAACGTAGGGGATTTGCGTCAACATGGAAACATAGCTTTAGGCTCCACTGCTATGCGTTAAGGATGCGCTGCGTTAACGGATCCAATAAACGCAACCCATGCAATAAGGATGCGTTAGGGATCCGTCAGGGATGCGTTTGTGACATATCCGTTTTTTTCTTATCATGAACGGATTGATCAGCGCTTAATTTTCTTTGGGTGTTTCAACGAATCCACACTTGCGCTGGCTTACGTTGCATTAATGTCAACGCAGTGGTCTGCGCTGATTTTAACGCAACAAAAGCTGACGGATCACACCAACAGATGTGTAGACACATCTTTTGACTTGCGTCAACATCCCTGCGTTTGATGTTTTAATGCATAGTGGAGCCTAAGCCTTACACTGATGCTATGCCAAGATAAACTGCAACTGTCAAAAGTACTAATAAAAGAGATCTGTCGCCCCATGTGGGCACCCCCGATCGGGGCACGCACACGCCCATTGGTCGGCGGCAAAATCGGCCGCTGCTCTGTGTGTGTATGGCTAGCTTAAGAGTGGGAAGAAGGGGCGATTGTAACATATATATATTGCAGCACATAACCAATGTATATGACACAAACTGTGAATTACCACACTAATGCTTGAAGTATCATTTAAAACAAGTTTTATTTAACAATTAAAAATAATGTCTTCTAGATATACCTGCGGTCATGAATGATGACCCCAGTGTGGCAATCCCCCGGACTGTTCGGCAGGTTATGAGTGGGTCTTCCCCTAAGTTGTGCTTGTACAGCACAGATATGGGACCTATAGCAAACCAGCTCAACTTACATTATTTATTACCATTCTATTGAATAAGGGTTGGCATATTCACACAGTTGTTTTATTTTCTCATGAGATATTTGATCCTGTGTGGGTGTGAAGATGATGCCCTCAAGAACAAAAAAAAACTGCAAAATAAGCATTTGCAACTATAATTAGCCTACAAATGCTGCAAAAAAACAAATGGAATACGTCGAACATGTTGGGGAGGAAAGGCATTTGGGCCAAATGCATCCAGATGTTCAGAAGAACATCAGCTTAGGCAGTTTTTATTTTGAAATGTCCGCATTTTGCAAGAACAAGCTTTGTAGTAGCGGCGATCCTCTTAAGGAGCTAAATGGAAGTTGTTCATTGACTCATCGAGGTCAGATACGCACATTGCGAAAGTTACAAATGCCAAAAAAGAGAAGGAAATGTTTAAAAATGACAGTGGAACAATACATGTTGAACTCCATCATTCCCTTGCGAAGAAAAAAATAGAAAAAAAAAACAAAAAAAAGGAGAATTCCAGCCAACTAAATTAAAATGAGTGAAGTTTATATGTGCAGTGTGTGCTGCTTGCTGTCTTCCCAATGAAATGTTTCTATAGCACAGAATTAACATGCTGTATTAGCTAAACTAAAAAAATTACTTTTTTTCTATTTGTGTTGTTAAAGCCCCCTATGTACCGTATTTTTCGGACCATAAGACGCACCTTTTACCCCCAAAATTTGGGGCAAAAAGTGCCTGAGTCTTATGGTCCGAATGTGCGACCCCCGCGGTCACTCGGCCGCCAGTGGTCACACCTTGGCTTCCCATCAGCTCTCCCGGCACGGAAATTAGCCGGGGAGCTAGAGGAACCGTCAGTTGAGAGATGCCGGCTGGTGTCCGGCTCTCCCATCTGAACTGTGTAATTGCCTATGTCAGCAGAGCTTTGCTGGCATAGGCAATGGAGAGAGAGATGAACTGCCATCTTTCCCTCTCTCAGTGTTCGTGGGAACTACAATCACTTTGCAGTTCCCACGGACAATGTAACAGCTGAGCAGAGGAGAGGGAGTAGACTGCAGATTTCTGCCCCCCCCCCTCCTCCTCCTCCTGCCGATCAGTGTGAAGTAGGACACTGGGCTGAGAATGTACTGCTGCCCTACTGGCTGAACTGAATATTGCATTCACTGAATTCATTGCATTTACCCAATTGATGTGAAAACATATTAAATCCTTTTTTTTAAAATACGGTACCTTACAATCTTACCATACAATTTCTGTACAATCACCTTTTGCTCTATCAAAACCATTTAATATGAGGACCTTTCTAAACCTTCCAATCACTATGTATTCTATCAGGGAGGTCCCTATACTACATAGTTGTTGAGCTAAAGGAAATTGTATGGAGTGATCTAAATGTTGTATGGGGGGGGGGGGGGGGGTGTGTAATAGGTACACAACTGCACTTCAGACTAACAAAATCGCCTGTTACGGTATCCACGGCTTAATTTTTATAGATTAGAGCACAGTTGAGCAACATGTGCTTTCACCACGCTCAATTGTGCTCTAATCTATAAA
This sequence comes from Ptychadena robeensis, assembly GCA_036250615.1. Taxonomy (NCBI): domain Eukaryota; kingdom Metazoa; phylum Chordata; class Amphibia; order Anura; family Ptychadenidae; genus Ptychadena; species Ptychadena robeensis. Next base: position 63,956,342 of record CM070035.1, on the reverse strand, counting down.
CAAATCTAGCCGTGGATGCCTGTCTTCGAGCAGGATCAACCGGTCTGTCGAGCAGGTAGTGGACATGTCCGGAAATCCTGCTCAAAAGGATTGACCAGGAATCGGGCACATAAAGTGGTGTGCCTTGATTCCCGCCCAATCAACGGGCACCTGAGCGCAGCGTGATGCGGCCCTAACGGATCGAACAGGGGGGGCTTGCGCTCGTTGGATGCACGGACGTCAATGCATAGTGTAGACTTACCCTAAGCTCCTAAGCCCGGCAGATAATCGAATGATCAAGGGAAATTTACCAAAGTTAAATTATCAACTTTTAAGGCAATAGAATGGAAAAATTGAACAGCGTTTGCCAACCCTGAGAATGTGAGCTAGTAACAGGCATCCTGGTGTTAAGGACTTTCTGTGGGGAGGTAAAAGAGCAACAAAATAACAAAACTGAAAAAAGATCAAATCCTATTCAGCTTAACATTCGTCGTAGATCTTAATTATGCAGGAAAACACACATCATTGAGGGTTTATACAAGTTCAAACTACTGCAATACCCTTACAGAGCGAACATCATCTCAGATCAATTCTCATTGGATGACTTTACAAAGAAAACTTCTTATTTATAGTTGATTTTTAAGGCAAGTGGAAAACTGTACCAGCTCTGAGACAACACAGCACATTGACGAACCATTCTCAAGATACTGTTTAGAAGATTATTAGCATCCTGGGATTTCACTAGAAGAAACCGGCCTCAAATGATCATAATGTTTTCAAAAGACATAACCCCAAAGCAAAACACATCCTATGTTAACAGCAAACACTGGTAAAAGGAAACAAACATCACACTGTAGGTGTTAGGCTATTTTTCCATGGCGCTATCAGGTCCGATTCACATTACCTGTCTGCAGCAGTGGCTGTTATCACGGCGTTTTGCCGATACGCCGGTTGACATACTGCACTACGTCAGCCTCCCAACATGAGGAGGTGGAGGGTAAAGGAAGAGTAGGAGTTAAAAGCTTGCCCACTTGAAATCTAGTGATCAAATGGTGGATTAATCGATCACTGGGGTGGGCATGTGTGTCCTGGTACACCAGTGAATGATTATTCATTGGAGCAGTGCCTCAAAGTCCCAGGGGCTGGCCACCCCAATATGCTAACCAGTTAGGTTCTGATCAGCCTCTAACTTCATGTTTATGTGTTTAATAAAGCTGTACTCTCACCAGGAGAAACTATTTAATACAATTTCCATTATGCTGTGAGGCACTCTAAGAAGTATCACAAATCATCTATATGCAAATCAAGTAAAGGCATCTTTAGCTCAATATACATCATATCACAAATCTATGATGGGGTACAGAACACGTGTCACTTTCTGTCACTGCAAATCTCAGCCAAACCCCACTGAAAACAGCTGCCATATTTTTCAGACCATAAGACGCACCCAGTTTTTAGAGCAGGTAAAACAGAAATATTTGAAGTGTTCAAATCAACTGGGAAAAAATCCCCTGCAGTACCAAATTTCAGACACAAGATGTCACTAGTGAACACTTAGCGTCACATTATAGCTTCTTTCTCAATCATCGGGGAAGGGGGGCACAGGGAAGCTGTGTGCAGATGTCTTCCCTCTACGGGTGTGTTTGTGTGAAAGCTGGCAGCGTAAGTGCAGCTTTCACACACAGGCAGAGATAGATGGGAAAGACAGCGACTGGCAGCTTTTTCATCTGTCTCTCTGCTTTCATTGGTTATATCAGTGGGGTTCCACTGATGTAAACAATGCAGCACAGAATAAGGGTTCCACCAGTGGGTGGATCTCCCATTTGAAAGCTCTTCCAGCTCCCTAGCTAATCTTCTTTCCGGGAGAGCAAAGATGCTGGCGGGGAGCCTTCGGACCACCGTGATTACTGGGGAGAAAAAGTGTGTCTTATAGTCCAAAACATACAGTAGTGATTAGCATTTAGGAAAGTGTGCATGGCCAGCTGTGACATGAGTACCTGCGCCCTCATTACATTCACTGGATCATATTACTTCAGCAACAGTAACAACAATTTGTGTGACTGTATGCACATTTGAAAAATGTGTAAATGAATGTGACCTGTTCTACAGTTGTTAGAACCTGCAATCTTTTGTGATTACATTTTGTACCAGGTCATAATCATTAACATTTACTACAAAGTCCACAATTAATTGAAGGAAAGCATCACCAGTTCTGACATTATCGCAATCAGTAATGACAACAAAATCATTGCAAATGACAAAAAGCCTGAGATCATGAACGTTCTATAAACATAAAGCAAATAGAAGACAAATGAACCATTAACATAAGCCTTGCCTCTTGGACTGAGCTCTCTGCCCCATGCAATGTCCTTAAGTATCATCCCTTGCCACAGCAAGTGGAAAAAGGATCACACAACTATAGTGCGTCATATCAGAAAAGGACAGTGTAGAACCGTGGAGCCAGTCTGTCCATTTCAGGGGCCGGAGAGCAATCTTGGAAGTCAGGAAACACACACAAAGTTAGCTGCCATGGTGTTGGACATTTTGTAATCTGGCTATGTGTCACGTTCAACCACCCACTATAGCCTTTCATCTTTTACAGATATACATGGAAGGTTATTGCCATTTTTGCCACATTTATGGCTTGTGTCCACAGTAGAAAAAAGATGCAGGACACTTCCAATTCTAATGATGTGACCAGGGGCGGATCTTTCCTATGCACTGTATTACTCAGCTGGGCACATTGATTACACACTGCTCGCCTATCTATGTGTGAGCTGGCAGCGCAGTCCAAGTAGAGCTGGATGGGAGAGCTGCCAGCTGGCTCTACTCTTCATTGTTTTTTTTTTTTTTTTTTTTTTAACATTGGCACCTCTCTGATATAACAATATAGTACGTATGAGATGACAGCTGCTCTCCCTCCCCGGATAACTATTTACTTATGAGAGGAGAGATGAGTCTGTGTCCCTTAGGGTTTTTTTTTTTTTACTATTGCAATGCAGAATGTTAATGAAAATACACAACTCAATGAACCAAATGGTTGGTCAGTGTGTTTAGAGATAGGGTACTACTAGTACGAACACAGCTAATATCTCCCTCTTGGCAGTGGCTTTTTGGCTTGGCTGCAGTGAATGGAACAAATGTCAGCCTCCTGGCATACAGAGCTATTACTACCACAATGTTTGTGACTTAAAAAAAACAATTTTTTTTTTGCATATTTGGACCATAAGAAGCACAGACATTTTCCAATTGATTTTAATAAAAGTGTGTCTAATAGTCCATAATATACAGTACATGTTTTAACGAATAGGACTCTGACTTTCCCACCAAGCGAGTCACCAGCCTTAACCCCCCTGCTGTTCCTGACGGCTCCATCTCGGCCAGCACTGACTTGTCAGGCATGCAATGGACGAAAGATCAGAGCCCCGGCAGCGCAGATTATTACTATTCTGTGCTGCTACGAGAATGGACCCCTCCCCCCCCCCCCTGAGTGATGTGATGACATCACATCAGGGGGGGGGGACATTTAAATGTAAATCAAACCAGAACACTCTTTTATGGAGAAGACTGTTCCCAGATGTGCCATTTGCAGTTAACCCTTTCTCCCCTGTATGTTCATTACACCAAGGGGAGAGAGGGTGCCAAAAGGCATTGTATTGGATACAGTGATAACTGTAACTGATAATAAAAAAAAACACATAACACATTTCCAATTGAATAAAAATGTTATGAAAAAATGTTATTAAAAAAAAAACAAATATAAATACAAACTGTTTTGAAATATTTCAAAATAAGTATTTTAGAGATTTTTTCATTCAAATGATACCTTTTATTATACATATAAGTCTATGGTGCACTTTTGGTACAGAAATCTAGACCTCAGCAGTGCGCTAGGGAGGTTAAAAATATATGCCATTCCGAAAGCTGAAATGCCTGCAGCCCTCCTCTCGTTAGAGAAGCACCCAGACTTGCGGCTTTCATAGCACTTTCAGAGTAGGAGTTCTTTATTTCCCATGATGCAATATTTCTCTTTAAATTTCAGGAGTTTCTGACATTAACAGAACTTTTCAATAACTTTTTTTAATGTACGTAGATAAAAAGCACTAAAAAAAAAAGTTTACATAGAAGTAAATTGTGATGTACTTTTTATTAGCAGAGAACATTACCTGGTCAGATTACACCTCGATACTGCCTCACAGACAAAATGAGATGGCCTAATGTTCTAGGCTCGGAATGACACCGAGATCCAGCGATATTCGTGATGTGTTGGAACTTGTTTTATCAGACTCCCCTCACTCCACCCGAGTTGTTGAAGTCGCAGCTAAAAGAGGATAAGCATGCTTATTTAGATAAGACATGCCTTTACATTAAATGAAAATTCAGAGATAGGTACGAGCGTCAGGAATGAAAGAAGGTAGATAAGACAAGATTCCAGATAAAACAGACAGCAAGAAATAACGTTTTCTTGTTCCAGCATTAACCTTCTGACATGTAGATTTCCTTTTTCAATAAAGAGGGTATTGTGAGATTCAAAAGTACTTGCCGCCAAATCAAACAAGAATATAAATTTCAATTATAACATTTTGTCTAAGGTTTGTATATGCCTGCATTGATTTGAATGGGGAAACAAATACTCGTAAGGAACACATTTTAGGTTTCTTTGTGCAAGTCATTTCACTACAAAGCCCAACACCCACAATATTCAGGTGAATACCCCACACTTCATACTGGTAAACAAAGTTATTAAAACTAGCTAGACCAGTTGATGAAGGGGCACATCTAAAGGAAGCCATGCACGGGTCGATTTGTTACCGATCCGATCATATCAAAGCAAAAAGTTTACCATGAAGCCTCTAGTGTGAACAGGAGGCCCACATCCCAAATACAATACAAGAAAATGGATAATGGGTGGAGAGACCAGTGTTCCCGGCCTATCCACCCATCAAGTTTTTTTCCCTGCCCAAGCAGGGACAAGGGGACTTTTCTTGGGCTACCTCACTTTAAACACATTACCCCATGCGAGGATTCAATAGGGCTGGACGATATGGCAAGAATTTATATCACAATATATTCCTTAATTTTGGTCGATATGATATAATTTCGATATCGATACTGACAATATTAAAAAGCCTCAGGAAAAAAATGCAGAGGACACACACAATGGATGTCTGCAAACTGAATTTGCAGTCTATAATACCTCGAGGATCCTCCTATTAAAATTATTGTGAGACTGATCTCGATGTTCTGGGAGGGTATGAGCAGTGACACAGGGGAGGCTGACCTTGATGGTTCCCCTGCTCCCTGATCCCCCTGAAGTGATCTCGGGGAAGGGGGGCTGGGAGCTGGGGACCCTTCGAGATCAGCTACGGTATGGGCAGCGCTATAGCACCAGGGGGGTCAGTACACCCACCTCCCCATAACTGATATCTCAGTATGTGGGAGACCCCCTGAGAGTTCATTCTATGGACAGGAGACATGCCAGATCAGCCTACTCCCTCTGTGTCCCCTGTCCATAGCAGAATGAACGTCAGTGACACTAGGAAGCTGATCTCGATGGGTCCCCTGTTCTATGGAGATGTGCCTCCCTGTGCATAGCATAAAGGAGTAACTAGATCACTGCGCCCGCACATCTCAATGGGGAGGTATGGGATGGCAGCGTGATCTCTCTCAGGGAAAGGGGGGGGTTGCAGCTATCTATATCGCGATATATATGGATATTGAATTATTGTCCAGCCCTAGGATTCAAATAATAACAGTGAAAACAATATGATGTAGTTATCATGGTGGTTACCAGATCTCACACTTGAGATAAATTAAGCGCAATAAAGTCCAAAGTAAAGTCCATAAATCAGCTTGAGATGGTTTTCATTTATTCTTCGAGCTAAGTAAAAACAATAAATGTCTGATGCTTGTCCATGATTGGCAATGCCAAAAGTATCCAATTGGTCTGCGTAAATTTGAAAAACTGGTTCCAGAACACCTCAACGCGTGTTTCTATATCACAATTTTCTACAGGAGGTGTGGGTTAGGGTCATGGGTCTATTGGTATGTGCCAATCCAATCAATGAGCTGCCTGGAGAGAACGAGGGGCCACTGGATGATGGTAGAAGGTGATAGTCAAGTATACGAGTAGTAGAAGGGTTTTTTGGGTAGATTAGGTGGTAGACGTATCCAATCGCCTAAACTAGGCCATTGGGTATAAAGCTCACATGTTGGATATTCTTTAAACGGATAGGTGTGAAGGGGGGATTATCTTCTTTTTAGGGTTTAGGTCAGATTTAAGGCCAATAACTATATCAAGTAACAAATGTCAAAGTGACTGAAAATAGCAACTAAGATTATGTGATACTTATTACTTCGATCCCCAGAAGAGTATTTGTGTTGCAGTCTTTGAAATGCGTAGACAAAAAAAGGCAAGTATGTTGAGAAGAAATAAAATGTAAGCGATTCAGAATTCCTACTGCCCAACAAACATTTAAGATCCTTCACTCACCCTATAAAGTCATTTTAAAGCAGCCTGCTACACATAAATATGCGAGCCAATTAAATCCTCTACTGACCACTAGCTATCCACTACTAGTATACACATATTGCACAAAAACTTACACAAAAAGCTTGTTTTTTGACTCTATGCTGGTAACTCTGCTATGTACATATATGAAATCAAACACACTTCTTCACTTATGGTTTATCCTCCCTGGTGGTCCCATTCCTTTTAGTGTCAGCTATGGATAACCATATGGAGGGAAAAAAATATCAGGCGTATTGATTTTTAAATTTCCATATTTACTTTTCTCAAGTAATACCTATTGGTAGACTACATAGGTCAATAGCCGCTTGACAGATGAACACTCAATTGCGGTGTGATGACGCAACAGATCGATGAAAGATTGTTCAAAGAATCGATGCGCACCACTTAGTGCTATCGATTTACAGTCCATACTTTGGATGGTGAACCTGGACCACATCCAAAAAAATGGCGATCGAACAGGGATTTACCAACATATTGGTTCCCTGTTCGATCAACCTTTCTTGGAGCAGGATGGATCGAACAACGTTTTTCGATCAAGCGTTCGGGAATCAAACTGAAAAATCAACCTGTGTACCTTAACAGAAAAACATCAGAAAATTTCTCAGGGAGTTTCACTGCAATTCACCCAAATTCAGCTAGCAGAGAGTATGCACAATATTACCGAACTCATATTATGTGGGAGGAGGATCCCCCCATTTTTTTGCAACTAAGTTCTACTTAGCCTTGATATATAGGCAATATGAATACTAAAAACAAAGTTCTACAGCAAGATAACTTGTGGAGAAGCAGATGGTCAACTAAGACGAGATCACCCAGTCCTCTTCAGAGCCAATTCACACAATGGGTGCTGCATTGGGTACCGGCAACACATGCAGAAAGGCTATGTCCCCACTTTAGATCGCTAGCCATTTACCTGGCAAGAAATCAGGCAGGATCGAGCGATTATGATCATGCCCATAGAGAATGGAATTGAGACGTGATTCTTAAACGCGTCCATTCATGTCTATGGACGTGATCAGGCATGATCATAATAGCACCAAAGCTATACCTGATTGCAGCTGTGGGGAAGAGCCCATTGAAATCGCCCACGATCTGCGCACCACGGGTGATCGCCAATGTGGGGACACCCCCTAATGTGAACGCACCCTTGTACTGTACACACTAGACCCATTAGCAGACATTCTGTATTAGCGCCATACAAGTGAGTGGGAAACACTTGCGTCACCTGTCAACGCACTGCATGGAAACAGCACGCATTGTATCCTCCCACCTCAGCACTCCTAAGCAGGGAGAAACTATTGCACCAACTCTTGGCGGGATCTAACAAAATGCAGAGGATGTCAGTTTGGAAGAGTGTAGGTTGTTGGACAGACTGCATGTGTATGCAGACCACCCTAGGTAATGGCCATATAGGATATCGAAGGAAAGGACTAAATATATAATTTTGTTTATCTTGTTTGGTGTCCACGTTACTGTGGCTTGGAAGAGGTACCACATCTTTGCTATATACGATGTTAAAATATCCTGATTTCACATTTCAAAAACTATGGAGGTATGAGCTGATGCCAAGTACCAGATAAAATAAAAAAAAGTCTAATTTCCCTGCATACTCCAACTTCTGTATGATGGAGTGATCAGTGGTAGGGTTAAGGTGCCCGTACACGCGTAGAGCAATGGCAGAACGATGACCCATTAGAGCGCGGCATGGTGACATCACAATGACATCACCACACTGCACTTGATCGCTCACTGATTGGACGGAAATCAATGCGCACCTCTTAACCCTCTGGCTGTTTGGCCCGAGTTTACAAAAGACTCACCTGTCTGCATGTATTCTTCTGGGTCTTCCCCCGATCGCATCACTGGTGATGCGAAAGGGGCGGGGGTAGGCGGCACCAAAGACCTCCATGTAAATGAAGGGGTGTCACCTTTTTTCAGCCTAACTCCAGCGTCTCCAGTGGTCCTGAATTTATGCACAGGACCTCCGGCCGGGCAGGAAATCATGGCGGAGCAAGTTGTGCTCCGCCGCCATTGCCCGTGGCGCGGTTATAGAAAAAACGGGCCACGTGCGCAACGCCCAGAAGGTTAAGGTGCTCAATTCCTGTTCAGTACTTTGAATGAGGACCCTGGTCCTCATCCAAAGGAATGCAACTGACTAGGATTTATAGACACTTCCGTTACCTGCTTGACTGTCCTATCTGCTATGATCTAACTGTGATTGATGGCCAAGAGCACGCATGACGTCAGCGTTTGAATCGGCCAGCTTTACCCATCTAAATCCCTTAACAGGTTAAAGCATATCGATCGATCAGCAGATGAGTTCTCTAGATAAAGGTCTGCCTAGTCCAGGAGATTGATATTGTAGCATTATAATAATAATTTGATTACAATTTTGATACCAGTACAATGGGGCCATGTGTGATTGTAATGGTTTTTATGTGCTGGATAAAAATTGATACATTGTCACTTCACTGTATACTTTAGTTATTCATCTATTGATTAAATATTAATCCCCACACATGATAGAACCCAATGGTAGAACCCAAGGTAGTTTGCCAACATCCCAAAATAATACGGAAAAGGTAAAAATTTGCACCCTTGGATCACAAGTAGCTGTGGAAGTGAAAAGTGTATAAAAAAAAAATATCAAGTATGCATAGTAATAAGTTCCAAGATATCACCAGGAAAAAACGTAACCAGAAATACCTGCTATATTTATTACAAGTAACAAGAAAGGGGTTAATGGGCGGAGAGACTGGAAGTCCCAGTCTATCCACCCATCAGA